>PKRV01004125.1:241700-353347 GCA_003709505.1 Hyphantria cunea
TATATATATATATATGTACATATAATATAAAGGCAGATCTATTTGGCATAGATTAAGAGCTTGACATGTTGCAAATCGCAGTCATCTATGGCGTCAAATATGAATTAATCCCCTGGTTTTAGCCTTATTTGCATAACTGCCTATTCCAATAGAGAGTCGAGCTTGCATATCAACGACTTTGACAATCGCCAAAAGAGACTCGCCACAAAAACTTTTAAGCCTCAAACACTGCTGGCAAAGCGTACTTTTCAATGTTTAGTTTTCTTTAGCTGCGGTTCTTGGCAAACTCGTTTCAAAAGTTTCTCTTGAATCCCACTGTTGGCATTTTACACATTTCAGGGAGGCTCAATATGGTCCAATAAAGGTAGAAAGGAGAACATCCGCTTTTTCAGGTGCGGTGTTAGTAGCAAAGGTTTCTTTTTTAACGCTATTTTCATTTTGAAGTATTTTCTAATACTATTGCGAGTCTTTGTAAACAGGCTTTATTTTAGTTTTGTTATTAAACTTTCCTTCTATTATTAGAATTATTAACTGAATCGTTCTCGTCCCTAGATTTACTTGGCCATAATTTACTAAGGAACATCACTAGTTATCCAGGTTTACATTTTGTGAGTATTTTCCATTAAGTAGTAATGTAAAAATATACTTAATTACAAACAGTATTGCCTGCAGTCACAGTGAGTATGGGAGCCCCCACTCTTGGATTCTACTCAAATTTTTCATCAGATTGAGTAGAGTTACTTTAGCCTCAGCATCAGATTGAGTATGCCTTAAAATAAAAAAACTATACTATTAATTAAAATCAATCCTTTAATTTAAACAATTTAATCAATCATACCCATCTAAATTTTGCAAAGTTGTAAATTTATCCCGGTAATTTACTTTGTAACGTACACGTAACGTATAACCACAGATTTACATGGAAAAAAATTCGCACGTTATGACGCCTTACGCGCCTTGTAACGTTCCCTGTACTTATTTATTATTATTCTTACAAGCTTTTTCATTTTCAAGCTTTTATGTAGTTTCACCTGTCCCGATCTTTGTCTATAATCAAATCTTGCAAGTTAAATTTGATCCACTTCCCGACTTCTAATTGACCTGAAATTTGAAATATCCCTTTTGTTCTGATGATAATGCAATTAAATATAATCGGTGTTATTATTAATCTAAATTGGTTACCGTAAAAAATTTAATATAATGTATTGGTAATACCGCCATTTGTACATGGTCGTTAATATGTTATGCTCCTGAATGTAAACTTTAACTGTTTTAACTGGTGTACAATAAATTTTATTCTATTCTATTTTATTCTATTCTATTGGTAGTCGACTCTCAGACCTACTTGAAATGTAAACAAAATTTCATCAGAGTTTGGAAACAAATAGCGCCACATGAAAATTTTATTTTATATATTAGATTTTGTTTGCATTTTTTACGTCACCACGTTAATGAGATCACGGGCTATGCTTACTACTAAAAACGTTTTATTGCACTGCTCTAAAATACAGTAAAAATAAAGTATTCCTTGAAAACTTTTACTATCAACTTATAATGTCATTACACAATTTATATAACATAAAAGCTTGTTGGGTTCTTCAATGTAATTTATTATCTACACAGAAAAATCTCGCTATATTCTTGTTACTATAACTACTGCCTAGCATTTCAACTGCCAGAACTGTGGAACTGTACGGTGACATATATGCACCTTAATAGTAGTGGAGTTCGCATGTTTGCTATTCACTGATTGGAAACCAGAATACAGAACACAACTTTTAGCAATAACATTAAAGATTCATAGAAATTGGGTTTTGTAAATTTGATTTCGGTGTAACTAATTTTTAAGTATGGTATTGAGTTAAGATTAAAATGCTGCGAGAACAGTAAAAATTTAACGATAACGACTTTTTAAAGGTGTAGATGGATAAATGGTAGACGAGTCATCATAGGATAAGAAATCAATACCGTCCATGGGTTTTTGCAACTGATGAGTGTGTCAAAAGTACACAATTAGGTCACACTCAATATTTTTCTTATCCTTAGAACCAGGACAAGAGGTGAACCGGTCTCTGGCAACCTATCTCATTTGTTAAAAGAAATAAAAAAATGTTGTAAATCGGTTTACGTTTGGGGTCGTTTCAAGTTAATTTATAACTGTAATTGTATTGAACTTTTTTATTCAGTTTTGTGCCTATTCCAGTGTCCTTACCAGTGAGAGGAAGGACATTCTATTGGTCTACGAACCAGCAGTCTACAAACTTGTGTTGTCTCAATCTTTATTACTCTTCTTTTTAAGCCTCTTTTTTAAATTGTTTTTACTGGTCTAACTTTATTTTCTTCGTTAATACCTTACATACTTCTTTTGTTACTACATTTCCCACCCTTTTTTTTCGAGTTCGAAATTCATAAAATAATTCAAACATGCAATTGAGAAGGTACACATAAACTTTTGAAATACACAGAAGTATATTACAAGCGGTCCCCCTATCCCCCTAGTATCGTCAGTGGTAGATAAATTACCAATGTCTATAAATAGCGACGTCCACATGCGTATTACCACCCTATTCCTCGCTCGATAGAGCCGTGGCTACCCTATTCACTAGTAAGTGCTGCTTAACTGCAGTCTTTTATACAATGAATTACCCGGACCAGTAGAATGAAGCTGGCAGAAATTGCTACTTCTAAACATAAATTGTATTAAATATAAAAAATACTCAACAAGAAAGTATTTTATATTTTCTTAGAGTTTCAAATATCAAACAATATTAAATATATATAATTTATATTACTTTAGTGCCTACTTAGCGCTTGGTAGTAGATCTAGCAACTCGATCACCGACTGAAGTCATAAATCTACGTGATAAGTGGCCGACCAAAACGATCTCACGTCTCACCTCCATTTGCGGGAAGCTTTTAAGGGTTGATCACAACTGTAATCACTTCCTATGTATTCATGAGGGGAAAGTATGAAGAGGATTTCGTGAGTTTCTGAGTAATTAAGTTCGTATGAAACATTTACTGTAATATAAGATATCAGTGAATTATAAATTATTGACGTAGTTTATACAAACAAATAAAATCGAAGTATCTGTTTGTAGTTTTAAAACTTTTTACTAACTGTGTACATCAAAAAATTATTTCGTCGGTTTGTCTGTCTGTTTATTCCGGCTAATCTTTGGTATGGTTTTATTGATTTGGATGAGACTTTTACTGACAGATATTTAATGATATGGAGTAACTTAGAGTAGTTTCTTAATATTACCTAGCTGTGCTAATCTGTAAGTGGCAAGATGCTTAGTTTAGAACCATATTTTGTAATGACATTGTAATAGAGTACGAGCCGTTGATGTACAAAAACAACTGCGGAACTCTATCTGGTGCCCATTAGGCTCTAGGGCAGCTAGTTATAAATAAAGTATAATATTATAGTACTATTGTCTAATAAACATTTGAATTAATAGTCGTCTTGAACTAAACCCCATACATCCCCGTATGACCAACGTCTTACAGTACGACAAAACCTTCTTTGTTTTAGGCGATGATGATAAATAAATAAATATTTCGGATATAAAACATACCACCATCCAGTCCCAAACTAAGCAAAGTTTGTGTTATGGATACTAGACAAGTGATTAAAATACGTGTTTACTTTTTTTTCGTAAATACATACATATTTATACATGGAAAAATTCCAATCTCCAAAAGAAATATTTGCAGATCGTACAAACATTCAGTTCGACTCGGGAACTCATGACAATGGTGATGATGAATTATCAGTCAAAAGCCACTGTCAAAGCAGTCATCATAGGGCTTTAGTTAAGATGTATGGGTCTCGATTGCAAAAAAAAATACTGCAATAAAAGAATAATAGTTACTGTCGCGAATGTTAAATACAGCTATTTCAAACGTTACTAGGAGATTAATGCCCTCAAATAATTTGATAACTTCTTTTTTTTCCGTGTGGAAACCCCCTCGGGGATTCACCCCACCGGGGTTAGCGGCGGGACAGTGTGTCGGAATCGAACCGACTAAAACCACACGTTGTGCCACTCTGCGCCTGAGACGGGAGAGAATCACTTTCTTACGCCATCCGGACCCCTCCCATCGCCTGCCTGCACTGAAGCGGGCACCGTCTTCTGATGTTAAACTCTCAAAGTGGGCGACGTACGGCATACGCGTAGCGTCGCCCCCCTCGCGGGTGGCCTCTGAAGCGAATGGGGGGGAAAAACCCGTACCGCCCATCCGCGGCCACACTCAGGGCGGCATGAGGCGCTGATAGGCGCGCCTCCGCCACCCGGTTCGCTGGCGGCGGATCGGGTCCGAGTGGAGATCGTCCTCCCGGGCCTTTTTCGCTCCTTCCTTCTGCGAGGAAGTCATCACGACCGCGGTAAAACTGCTCTCGCCGCCGGCCATGGCGCGTACGACGGCCGGCAGCGAGAGATCTCCTCCGATGACTGCAGTGAGGGCCCGACGCTGCGGTTCCCAAGCGGGGCACACCGCCAGCGTGTGCTGGGCCGAGTCCTCACTGCAGTCGCAGTGGTGGCAGGCGGGACTCAATTCCCTCCGCGCGACCGAGTGCAGGTACTTCCCGATGCAACCGTTCCCGGAAAGCACCTGCGTCAGTCGGAAGGAAAGGGTCCCGTGCTGCTGCCCTGCCCACTCGAGGATGACGGGCTGGAGCGCCTCCACGGTGGCGAAGCCAGCACGTGGAGCCTCCAGCCGCGACGACCACCGAAACATAGTGGCTCGATGGGCGGCTTCACGCCACTCGCGTACCTCTTCGGGCGGAGGGCGCATGCCACTCTCCGCCCGGAATTCAGCCACCCGTCGATAAACTTCGGCGAGCACTTCCGCCTCCAAATCCCACGGGGGTGTTCCGCCCAAGGCGCACGCCGCCTCGTTCGACACCGTGCGGATACGGACCCCTCCCAGAGTTAACCTTATAACTAGTTCAACCTTCGAATTCACCGTCAGGACCGTGCGGAGGTCCGATGTCAGTCGATCGGTGGAAAAAATGATATTCAGGTAAAACCGGTTGTACTAGTAACGGTTGATCCCAATTAACCTCGGGAGTAGTAAAGGCTAAGAAGAAGAAGTTATAGACCCAAATAAAGAAATCTCTCTCTAACTTGGAAGGTCGACTCCAGTAAATGGGAATAGGCTGTACTTACATATGTTCCGTGACGTTGTCTTTGTCTATTTTGGGACTCATTCCTGACTGTTCTATCATTTTTAATAGTAGCCAAATAAACAATAATAATGCAAGCATTGTTTCTCTCACAAGGTAGGTACAATATTAGTTACAGGATATCTCGGTAAACAATTTCTCAACAGTTCCATAACGCGAGCAAGCAATCATGAACACTAAAAATGGGAAAGGTACATTTGGATATAGAGAAGAACTTAGTCGTGCACTAAAACAACATTTAAGGTTTCTAATTAAAAATTGCAACTATTATTAACAAATATCATTTACCATTAAACTGGAAAATCCAACACAAAATTGAGCAATCAAATTATGCATATTTTTCTTTCCATAAAAGAACAAAATTATATGTCGAAAAAAATATGGAGAAGTCAGTTTTCTTATTTCTCAAGTCGTATGCTTTAGGACCCTCTCTTCAAATATTTACCGAGGCAATTAAAGGACAATATATTTCGTCTTGTCTGTAAAATCGCCATATTTCAATATATTTTTATTTACCCTGTAGCTCGCTTAACAAATAAAAGTTTTGTCGAATGAAAAATTAGACTAATGATACGTAACAAGGAAAGTAGGAAATAGGATGCTTATCTGACTGCGAAAGAAGGAGGAAAGTTTTTCGTGGGTATGTATGTGTGTATATTTCTTTGCCATGCCCTAGAGCTTAAACAGTTTGTTGAATTTTTATGGTTTTTCTAATTATTAAGTGGAAGAGACTTTTGTTTTATTGAATGCTGTGATCTGATTGACTATTGTGTCAAATTAGAGCGTATTCCTTTTATAAAGCAGGCAACGCGCTTGTGACGCCTCTGGTGTTGCGGGTCTCTATTGGCGCCGGTAATGGCTTACCAATAGGTGACCTGTCTGCTTGTTTGCTCTTTATACCGAGAAAAAAATCTTGGATAATTCATTTATCGAGGGAGTTGCAAGAAAAGAGATATATTTTGGCTTTTGAGGCTCGGCCTTTGAGGGATAGGAGGGCCGTGGTATCACTCCGGTTGAGCCAGCCCATTCATGCCGAAGCGTGGCTCTCCCACGGTCAAAGTAAACCTAGCCAGATCAGCTGACAGCCAAAAAAATTGATCAGATAGTGGTCTATATGACTTTTTTTTTATTTATTTGTCTTTATTGTATACACATAGTAAGAAACGGTACAAGAGGAACAGTCACACTTACTTCGAGACAGATTTACTTCGAGACAAAGCTATAACTTTGTTATTGTAGTAGTTATAGAAACTTAACTTTTAAAATGCGATTATTTGGAAAAGTACGTGCAATAATAACTAAATATTTTACGGACAGAAATGGTTGAACCGCTTTATTCAGTATATCTATTCATAGTTGTTGGATTATCTTAAGGAATAATGGAAACTTAGTATAAAACTAAAATTGGTTTGATGTGTTAACTGTACAGATAATTTTAAGCAAGTGATCTATATTATATAAAAGTGCAATCCTTAAAACTAAAGTTATTACTAATGAAACCGTGAGTATTTTGCTGCTACTCAATTTAGGCAGGCGCTTCGACAATAGTAATAAACCCATTCCACCTACTTAATCGTCTTGCTATTATGGGTGACTACGGAGCCCTATTTGATGCGTGGTCTGATACGCACTTGGTTGTTTTTTTAAGCATTGTGTCAGAACTTTAGTGTACGATATACCCGTAGCAATTTCGCTTCGCGAGGTCTCCGAGGCTTGAAGGGGTCTAGACGTGTTAAGATTGGACAGCCATCATTAGGCTGATCTGGCTAGGTTTGCTTTACCTTCCAATCTGTTAAATTACTCGGATACCTTTATGCCAAGAGCCCCTTTTGATTAGAAGTGAGTAACAGAATTACGTGTACGAATGTTTTAATCATGATTGTTTTAGATATTGTGCCACTTATTTTTAAACTAAAGCAAAAATTTCAATGAAATCACTATGGGCGATAAGACCGCCATTTGTTACTTTAATAACTTTTTTTAATTCATTTTGGTGTTTTTATTATATGAACGCAACTAAGATAAATAAAAAAGGACGTTTCCGAATCACACAAGAATGATTTGTGTTGGGCACCGTATCCGTTTTCAAAAAAAGGTCTAAAAACTTATAATCATGTTTAATAATAAATAAAATCATAAGTCAATGATTGTTAAATTTGTTAATTTAAATTGCAGCAATATTTCTGTTACGCTTTAGTTTCCTCCTTTAATTGCAACTTGCATCAGAGAGCCAAGAATATTCTATTTTGACAAAATATAGTGGCTGCAGCGTCTAAAGGTTAAGCCAAAAGAGCCTGAAACAAACCCTATCTGACCTGAACTAATGTGAGTACTGGCAGCTCATTTATTCATGCATTCAGTTTGTGTACTATTTCACTGAAACAGTCTAGCTTTATTCAAATTATTTATTACTTCACCTTACTCTGAGGTAGGAATAAATTTCAGGAGTAATATCTGGAATGTAAATTATATGAAATAACCATTTAAATTCAGACGTAATAAAATTACCACAGAGAATTATTTACTGTTAAAATGCTAGGCGCTCATAGCTCAGTTCCACTCGATGATTAGAAACAATCACCAGAGTAAGCAAAGCCGGCGCGGTCAGTACCTGGATGGTGACCGCTGGTAGTATGTTACCATGAGCGTATCCGTGATTCGGAGGTCTCGTTAAGCAGTCGGTCCGGTTGTTATCAAACAATAACAGTCGTGAAGCTTAGTTGGGGGCCTTCGGGAGGCTTAAAAACATCCAACGGTAAAATTACGTAGCCACAACGTTCTCTTGCCAGTCTCCAACCCGCACTTGGCCAGCGTGGGGACGTATGGCCTTAACCCTGTCCTGAGAAGAGACTCGAGCCCAGCAGTGGGACATTATGGGTTGTTGATGATGATTGATGAAAATGTTAAAATATTAAACACAAACTCAAAATAAATTTTAGCGTGAAATGTTTTATGTTTGTGATTTCTGTCATTTCAACTTTAAGAATATAAAAATGTGGTTGAAAAACTCTCTTATTTATATCTGAGACATTCGCCACTTCCTTCACTTTCATTTCATTTCCAAACTATTTGATTTAAGCCGATTTACAGTTTAGGTACATTCAACTCAAAATTAATCTCCGATCAAAATACCGACCCAAGATTGAAATAGTTATGTATCCCTACTGTTCAAAACGGCTGTTCATGCAATACTTACGATTACGTCAAGAAAATTAACTTTGTATTCAGCACAACGGCGGGCCCACTAAATTAATTTTAGTAAAGTTAGTTTCACAGAGAAATTTTGTAAAGGACCAATTTACCCCAGTGGCTGGAGGTTCAGAGTGTCTTCAAACGACTTGAAGAAGCGGACTAGAGACATTTTTGGTTTAATTTAAAAGAGCTTTAATGATTTACTGGTTTTGGAACGGCCAATGTCACTTCACACTGAACCACTTACAAAGTTTGCATATTTAAACTCCGCTTCGCACAAATAGCTTCATCAGATTGTTTCATTCTTCGCTTTTGTTTACTTTTCATAATAAGACGGGGTTGTGAAAATGTTTAATCCGGGTTTATTCACGTGAGGTGCTAACATTCTTTGTAGTTTGCTAGTCCTATTGTCTATATTTCTTCTTATATTTTTGCTAGTTATCGATTTTTGAAGTGAAAACTTCTTTAGCGGTGTTGTGGACTGTTTTTGTGATGGGTAAAAAAGACGAAGGGAGAGTAGACGATAAATTGCCTAGTTTATGTACAATAGCACAATAAATTAATATTATATTTTACTATAAATGATAGTACTTTTATACTGATAATTAAAGCAATTCCTGCAAAAATATGCCCTAACCATTCCAAAATTACAAAAATGCGCAATGTCAATAATCAAGTTTTCACTTCTGCTGGAAGTCCCGGAGTGCTACCCGTTTTTTTGGTCAATTTCAGTTGTCTTCATCCAATAGATATATTTTTGAGTCGTTTCAGATTACCTCAAAATCAAGGGCATTTTTTATCAGGCTACTAATCCTTTTAAGATCGTAGTAAAATAGCACAGTGACATTTTCACTAATTGATTTTTTAGTTTTGCTGAACTTGTCTAAATCTGGTTAAGTGAAATTGGTTTAAATTAATTGAAATTTAGTTTTCTGGCTGGTTAATTAATATATCTTAGTTCAATTAACTTTTTGAAGACTACAGCCTCAGTAAATCGCTAACACTATCAGTCTTAAGCGTGGATTTTATTATAAATTTATGAACATTAAATTATAATTCGTTCTAAAACTATACAGCAAAATTTGCATCCAGAAAAATTATTCTTATTTTAACTTCAACAGAGGATTAGTGTAGAGTTATAAGTTATATCCAGCTATGAACTGTGTGAGGTGGTCAATAATGGAAAAAAGTTGAAGGATGAGACAGTATAAACCAAAATTATATTAATTTATGTTAAACTTAACACCCTCTCAAACACACTCCTTGGAGTGTACCTATCAGGTAACAGTTAATCATCAAATTGGGCCCAAGAGGCTCTATTTTGATACTAAAGTCGTAGCTGGGACATAATCTCCATTCGACCAAGAACCCATCTAATAAATTGCACCCAGTACTATAAGAACCACCTCATCTCCCGCAAAGCAATTTCCAAGTGCGTTTTAAGGCGTAATATGTGGAATAGCAGAGGTCAACCAATCTTGGTTATTACGTAACCAAACTTAATAATTCAATTTAAATTAATGATGGCGTTGTTATTACTGGCGCTATCGGTGTGACCTGTTATAATGGCCTACTAAATATTATTCACAACAACCGTGTATTATTCCATGGAACAAAAGGAGCTACATTTACTGACCTTATCGTTTTATACTTAAAATTTAATACGAATATGTTTTACTGATTGGTTTTTTTTTGGGATTTTTTTACACCAAAAGCAGAGATTGTTTAAATAAGATATCCGTTTTTTTCTTTATTTCAAGTCCTTTTTATATGAAGTTACGTAAACACAACACACAAATTTCAAACTATATTGAACTCGATTACATACCCACAGTTAATCAGAATGTTGTGCCTAAGTAAATTAGCATTAACTTCAGCTAACTAAGCTAAATAAACACAAAAGTCAATACAAGTACTGAAACAGCCGTTGTTAGATTGTTTCATGAAATAGGCACATTCACTAACTACATTACTTGTTCTATATAGTTTTTGTACCTTACAATTGACTTGCCCAGAAATAGAGCAGTAAGTTTACTCCAACGACAGCATTATAACTCTTTTATCCTGAGTGCATATCGGTAAGGTAACGGATTAAAAATAAGGAGCGGCACTACTCCTTTTCTTCGCGTTTTTTTATTTATGGAATAATAGGTAAACGAGCAGACTTATCGCCTGATGGTAGGCGATTACCGCCGCCCATGGACACCAACAACACCACAGGCGTCACAAGTGCTTTGCCGGCTTTTAGGGTATGGGGAAGGAGATGGGTTGGTGTATGAACCACGGGTATCCTAATTCTAGGTAAACACAGCGCATGCACTGTTTCATCTCGGTATTCTGTGAGGGTTTGGTGTCTCCGGACGCCGGTCGAATGCCGGCCCATTCATGCTGAAGCGTGGTTCTACCACGGTAAATACTTTATTCTTTACTCTTAATGGTGGTTCCCACGGCCTCACAACAAACCGATGTGAAACAGCACTTGCGATATGTCTCACTAAGTGAGTAATGATAGCGGAACCAAAAACCTCAATCCCTGACCTCAACCCCCTCCCGATTCCCCAAAGGTCGGCAATTTAGACGCCTCAAATAAAAAACGACTAAGAAGAACTTGTGCTACACATTTTCCTCACCTCGATTTCTTTTCCTTTGTCTAGTCTAAAAATATTTTGTAGAAGAATATTTAGTAATGAATCATACACATTATTCAACGTAATTTTGATAATTGTTATTATCTAACCGAATATTATGCTAGCACGCTAGTTAGCACGTACTCGACTAAATAATTCAAATATTATAAAAACTATTGATATCGGTACAATTTAACAGGCGTAATTAATAGATAGCGGCGAGTTATTATATCATACGCGTTCATCAATTGACAAATAATTTGCATATAGTTAATTGCGTTTTCAATATAAATCTTTGATAGTAAATAATTTTCTCATTTTATTATTAAATTTGACTGAAATTACGTAGCAAGGTGTACGAAAAACGATATAAACAAATGATATTAATTTCTTTTATAATTTTATGAACCAAGCACGCTGTTAGCATATAATACGCAACGTTAATTAATGTTTCTCGTGAAATAAATACGGGTCCGGGCGGTGTACGTATCACTCTGTGTTAAAGTGAAAAGTTTTGAACGCTTTTAATAACACCCTTCTACCAACTTGTTTTTATTAGTTTAATGAATTATGCACAGAGGATTTTAACAGTAGTTTAAGTACCCAGATTGTAACAATACTGACAACAATGACTTTAGTATTAAGGGCATGCCCGTACATTAAATTACAAAAATATTCATTATTCAGTTTATTTTATTTCCAATATCAGAGTTTTCTTATTTGAATAAGGAAACTTATAAATGACATTAGTATTTCTACTAATATTGGTTCTAATTATGTTGTTTACATCACTAAACTACAATTTACTTAAATTTGTTGTTAAATTATATACTGTAGCATCATTTACTTCCAGAATATTTTTCGATGTCTCAAAATATAACTGTTACGATTTATAGTTCTGTACCAAACAATTTTATTAGTTAGAAACCTTTATCAAACATCCACTTCGAAAAATATTCTGGAAGTAAATGATGCTACAGTATATAATTTAACAACAAATTTAAGTAAATTTATTTTAATGATGTCAACAACAGAATTAACACCCTTGAAATGTTCAAGAATTTTATTTAAAGCTTTGAAGTACTGGATCAAACATTTTCTTATAGTCTGGATAGCTCTTTCATTACTCCATCTTTTCAAAAATAGGCTATCCAATTTACATCACCAAAAGGAGTGCCGCCGACAGATCAATAAAAAACGTTGCAATAACCAAAAATTATATCATGTGAGAGTTCGGTTGGTAATAATACAGGTCATCTAGAATCCCGACGGGCGCTGCCACCGGGGTTGCACATGGTGGTTGGGGGAGTTCGTATCGCTGTCGAGCCCACCCTAAAATATTTGGGACTGGTGCTCGACAGCCGGTGGGATTTCGGCCCCCACTTCCGGCAGCTAGCGCCCAAGTTGTTGGGCACGGCTGGGGCGCTGTCAACGGGATGGACCCCAACGCCGCATTCAGGCGATTGTATGAAGGGATCGTGCGGTCAATGGCCCTATATGGGGCCCCGATTTGGGCGACCGACTTGACGGCCGGTTCAATCACCGTTCTGCGGAAGCCGCAGAGGTTGATGGCCGTCAGAGTCGTTAGGGGCTTTTGCACGATCTCCTACGAGGCAGCTTGCGTGCTGACTGGATCTCCGCCCTGGGGCCTGGAGGCAAAAGTCCTTGCGTCATTACATTGGTAGCGCAAGGACGCGCGAGCCCGCGGCGAGGGACTGACGCAGCGAGTTATCGAACTGCGTCGGTCACAGCTACGCGAGGTCCTGGTGGCGGAATGGCGGGACAGGCTTTCAAGCCCTTCTGTCGGCCTCGTCACCATCGAGGCCATCCGACCAGTGCTCGACCTGTGGCTCGGGAGAAGGCACGGCTCTATCCCATTACGTGTGACGCAGGTCCTCCCGGGGCATGGCTGCTTCGGGCGGTTCCTGTGTCGCATAGGCAGGGAGCCGGACGCTCGGTGTCACCGCTGCGTCGACTGTCGGGAGGACACGGCGTGGCATACGCTGGCAGAGTGTGCCGTTTGGGAGGGGCCGCGCTGTGCTCTCATCTCTGTAGTAGGCAGTGACCTCTTGCTACCAGCCGTAGTTTGTTCTATGGTCTTGGTATGGGTGGTGTCCTTCTGCAAAACCGTCATCTTGCAGAAGGAGGCTGCAGAAAGGGAGAGGGAGATCCTGACCTCTCTCAGTCCGCAAAAGGCGCACCGGAGGAGGGCATACACCGACCTCCACCGTCCCCCTAACTGGGTCCAGGGGCGGCCGACTTGGGGATGTTCGTGGCCCCCCAACCAACCGGACCCGAGGTGGCGGCGCGTAGTGTTCCTGTGCGCTCTTTGAAGTCTCGAGGGGAGTCAAACACCTCACTCCTCTCGATGACGAGATGTGGTTCGCAGCAGCGGGCCGGCACCAGCCGGGGTTTGCGGATGCCTTTTAAGTTCCCGTGATCCCGGGCGTAGGTGAGAGACGAAACACCGGGGGCTTTTAGTCAGTAAAAGTCTGACAGACCCCTTCGCCCTCTCCCCAAAGCGGAGGACATCCATGAGGACTTCCCCCGTTAAAAAAAAGGTCATCTAGAATATGCAAATAAAAATGCTTTGAGTTTTATTTAACTGGTTGATGTGTACCAACATTTATTAGATCATATTTCTATTGCTTCGAGAATCATCGCCAATATTAAATAAAGTAATAAAATGTCAAAAATTTTAAAAAGCATCTCAACGGCGGAATTTGAATATTTACCTGCAATCTCCGTGCCGATTACCCGTGGATAGAATTATTCTTTTCTCTGCAAAATAACAGTAGCTCCCTTCATTTCCATGGAAAACGATCGGAGACAGTCACGTTTATTGAATTCAAATCACATTGAACGAGGACAAAGAACTTTGTGACATACCGATTTTGTAATAATAATATAGTTATTAGAATCGAATAGGCGGATAAATTCATTTTAATGTCTTTAAATAATCGCTACTCCAGATGTTGTGGGTTCAATTCCTGTCCATTGCATATAATAAGTGATAAACACGATAATTTTGTTCTGTATATGGTCCTAATTGATCTATTAATAATAATAATAATAATAATAATAATAATAAGATTTATTTCTGAAAAGTAGCTTACAAGTATAGAACAATCAAAAAATCAAGAAANTGCATAAGTTGATCTTTCATTTCCGCCAGGTGCTTTTGGGTAGGATTTTTACGTTTCGCCACAATTATATTCTGCTCACTTTCAAATTCCTGACCTTGTTGTGCGGGTGTCAATTGAGATCCACACTTACTTGACTTAGTTGCATCACTCTGCAATTTATCTGACATTTTTACCTATACCACAATTACTTCAAACAAGTTTAGTATGTATTAGGTGCATGTAAAACATTAGCTCCAACTTAATTTGAACTTTATAACTTGAGTGGATAGATTTAAAATAGTAATACTGTTATATGATTGAAATAAAAATATAAAATACGTCTTTCTTTGGCAAAACTACGGACGAGAATGGGCTATTATATGATATATATATATATCTTTATCTAGTTTGTTTATTGGTAGGCTAGTTACCATAGGAATGGTTTCAACTTGTTTCACAGATATAAATAGGTAAATTGTTTCATCATCATCATCATCAACAACCCATAATGTCCCACTGCTGGGCTCGGGTTTCCTCTCAGGAGAGGGTTAAGGCCATACGTCACCACGCTGGCCGAGTGGTAAGACTATGTTGTGGTTATGTAATTTTGCCGTTGGAAGTTTTTAAGCCGCCCAAAGGTCTGCAACTAAGCTTTGCGACTGTTATCCTATGACGACAACCGGGACCAACTGCTTATCAGGACTTGCGAATCACGGGAAGGCTCATGGTAACATGCCACCAGCGGTCATCAATCCAGGTACTTATCGTGCCGTCGTTGCAAGCCCTCCGTGATTGTTTTCAATCACCGAGTGGATAAAATCCTCATAGAATGTTTTAGAGATACTTAATGAAAGCAAATTTACTTTACAACTGTGCTAAATGACCCTTTGTTTGAAATTCCATCGACTGAATACATATCTCTACATGTAATCGCCCCGGCAAATTGTAAGTTTAATCTCATAGTTAAGCACGCTTCCAACTTTATCTAATAAACATGTTGACTCGTCCAATTACTGTCCGAGTAAATACGTTATTAACTTGCTGGACACTCACTGGAAAATTTATAGTAGAGGATCTGTCGCTGAACTTACTAAGCCTCACGTGAACACTGACATAGTATCATAATCTAAAAGTTATCCGTACAAAGTATAAATACAGAGATTTTGAGTTTATTTGGTTAGCTGTGTGTTATGATATGTTCAGGAAGATATTTTCTGTAGATTAGAACAACAGAAATAGAAGGTATTTTATTTAAAATTTTTATGTAAGCTCCCTAAATCAACTAATTTCTTTTTTACGATTTTACAATTGCTCACAGCCTAGTTGCACTCGGTGATTAGAAACAATCACCGAGGGTAAGCAATAATGGCGCAGTCAGTACCTAGATGAGTGACCGTTGGTGGTATGTTACCATGAGCGTCTCCGTGATTCGGAGGTTACGTTAAGCAGTCGGTCCTAGTTGTTATCATATGAAAACAGTGGTGAAGCTTAGTTGGAGGCCTTTGGGCGGCTTAAAACATCCAACGGCAAGATTACGTAGCCACAACGTAGTCTTGCCAGTCCCCAACCCGCACTTGTCCAGTGTGGTGATGTATGGCCTTAACCCTCTCCTGAGAGGAGACCCGAGCCCAGCAGTGGAACATTATAGGTTGTTGATTTGTTTTTTTTTTATTTTTACAATCCAGTGAGAGTAATAAGTGCTTATGTTCTTAAGTGCTTGATAGCCTAATAATTAAATACGAAAGGTGTAGGTCAGCCTACCGACCCACATTAAGTCTACGACGAGGGCTACTATTGGCTCACTGGTCTTTTTATATGAGCTGCCAAAGTGATTCTGCTCGAAAGAAAAGACAAGAAAATCGGGAAAGAAAATGCGGGAATGATTAAAATTTTAAAAATATTTTAATACGCCATCTTGCTGACCATATTGGTAACTCATTTGTGATCCATGTTTTTCATTGTAATCTAATAACTAAATTAACTTTTTAACCCAATGTTGTAATCTAATAATTTAAAATGTCATTGTCAGTGAATTTACATTGGAATAAATATAAAAACCATCCCTACCATAAGACACGCCAGGCGGACAACAGTGCCATATAAACCTACCATTGTCCTCTAAAATGCCTGAATGATAATGATTATAAATTATTTTTTCTATAAATTTAAGATATCATCAATGGAGCGCTACAAATCCTAAACGACAATCCTCGAGCGGCTGCTAAAGCTAGTTTTGTTGAAACAATTACCGAGGAACGGTGTCAGGACAAGTTAGCGCTCTGATTAAACTGAGACCACAGCTCGCACCTCGTCTGTACTTTGTAACTGACAGCGTGGAACATTGTTGCTGCTTGTTATAAAAAAGAAATTTCTTTAAAAATGTTGCATACATTTTTCCTGAAGGAACTCAAATTGAGATTAAAAGGAAGTATTAAATTCACATTTTATAGGTTTATTACATTCAACATGTTTTTCTCTAAAACCTTTTCTTTGCAGGTTATGCGAGTTTTTTTAACTAAATTTTAGTATATACATTTAGAGAAAATTTGATAGGCTAACTCCAAAACCTATAAAAAGCGCGCGCCATATTTAGAGGGGACATTCGTGTTTCGTTCGTCGGTCGGAAAGGTTGTTATCGGTGCGATTGTAAGTGTTACTGAAAGTATTGTTTATTTGAAAATCTAGCTATTTAGTGAGATAATTTGTGTAAGTAATTTCGTGTATCTCTGTACATATTTGGTGTTTCATTTTGTTTCTGATGCTTTAATGTTTAATTTATATGATGAGGGTAGATTGTTGTAAAATTGAATTAAAATGTGTTTAGGTTACTAAATTATTGTTTTTTTTAACTATATCCACTCCTGACTGCTAAATATACTGTAATTAAATTCATATAACAACATATCAAGAAAAACACAACTACACACGTTTTGCATTGAAGTCACCGGCGATTATGGTGGGCAGTGGCGAATTCAGCGTAAACAACAAATAAAACGTAAACACACGGGTGGTCTGGCTTTCGATGCAGACCTCTATGCCCAAGGCACACGCGGACAGCAAAGTTAATGATGGTAGCGCTTGGTGGACGACTTTCCTCTTAACCAGGAGTACTCATCCCCTATAAGCAGTCCCTCTAGGAGAGCATTGATCCTCCCGGTAGACATGGTATCCGCCCATTTTAAATTGGTGTACTGGTTTGAGGTGGGTTTCACTGAGCAGATCTGTGTCCACTTGCCTTTTAGCCAACAGTAGTTTCAGTAGACTAGTCTTCTTTGGTGACATTTCCAGAATAGTATGAGTAGCGTACATGAATCCAGACTTACACAACTTTGTCGGACAGTCGAGGATCAGCGGAACAGGGTCTCAGGCTTCTTCACTAGCGCTAACAGTACCTTCTGTAAGGTACTGATAACGCTGGTAAGTTTAGAGTCCAGGTTTTCAGTGACCAGCTTAGGGGACGGCACTGGTTGGACAGTTCGCTTCGCCTATGTCCCCTCTAGTGGCGCAGCGACCACGACGTCTTCCTGGACATTTTTGCGAGGCGCATTTGCCTTTTCGGCCTTTGACTTCGTCTTCTTCCTGCGTCGGCTCTTGCGACTTGACGGTGTTGAGCTTTTGTAGGTGTGGTGTGGCTGCAAATGCCCGCCTAGAAGTGCCGGTCCTGAAACTTCTGTTTGAGCACTGTTATCGGTGTGTGCTCCTCTGTAATTAGCACACGTAGGCCACTCCTCAAGAGCACGTAGGCAGTCACGGGTGGTGTGGGCTCTGCCACAATGTACACACAAGTGCTGCCTGTGGCAATTATGGGACGAATGCCTAAACTGCTGGCACCTGTGACATTGCGCGGGGCCCTTTTACCGCGCCATTTTTCTATGTTTACGCCGGGCAGGCAAAGAAGTTCATTTGCTTCGTAAATACCCGGCGTAAGATCAGCAGAGCGGACGGGCGCACGAACTCGAGTGTGAACCCAAGCTCGGTAAGCTCAGCCATGATCTCTTCTGGCGTAGTGTTTACTGGTAGCACTCGAATGGTCACCTTAAGACTGCAAGGAGGCCCGCCCAGGCTAGCCGCTAGTGGCAGACTGAGGGCCAAAAACAGCAGTATACCCAGCAATATCCGAAGGGGCTGATGTGAGCGTAGAATAAACAAATAGCTAACGCGCAAACCGCAGTCGATCGGCGTTCGCGGGGCTATAATGTGGTTGTCACTTCGTTCGGAACACGAGGCGAACCACGCCTGTACCGATCGAAGTTGAAGTTGTTTGACTACGCGGTTGGCCTAGTGGTTTCAGTGGTCGCCACACTGCTCCCTACTGCGCCAAGTGTTGTGGGTTCCAATCCTACATGGGACAACACTTTTTGTGATCCATAAATTGTTGTTCTAAGTCTGGGTGTACTTTGTATCCGTTGCATATATGTTTGTAAAGATCCCCGTGACACAGGAATATATGTTCCTAATGCGGAAGTTGTCTTTTTAAAAAGAAGAATAAAAAAAAGAAGAAGTAACGTCACTAACACAAACAGCAAGAGATCGCAAATGCGTGCGTCCCTTTTGACAGCGCGTAGTGGAGTCGAGTGACTCTCTTAAGCATATATAACATCCAAGCATATTATACTGGCTTCCATATTGAAAATACATTCAATGCAACAATGCAACAGACCCCCACCAGGGCGGCCTATTGCGATTCTTCTGCTTCATAGAGCCTCCGATCTTACCAAAGAAACACATCAGTACGAATGCTGCAGTTTTGGGTTAGTCTTCTGTGAGAGGATAGTACCGCTTGGTCGGTCCAGCTCATTGCTGCTGAAATCAGCATGACTCTACTTCCTTGAATTGCATAATTTTAATACTTAAAATAGTCATTAAATCAGTAAAAGCAGATATAAATAGAATTACCATTAGTGATATAGCAACAATATTAATATTTTAATAATTAAGAATTAAATACGAACTCAAAGTCTATCCAAGAGAAATGAAAACTAATGTTCCTCTACGTAAGATTATCAAAACTATTTTATTAAGTCTACGTCAAGAGTTAAGCTCGGTTTTCATTTGTGGGTTTAAAGCCAAACGGGAGCTATGTTGTCAGCGACAGTGTGGTTGTGACAAGTTACAAGCCTGTGCATGTGTTATAAAGGCCGTAAGTTTCATTGTTGTTATATTCGATTCTTTCCTTCAAGATTATAGTTTATTATTTCATAGAGTCGGTACGTCCGAGTGTTGAGATGTCTCTACAAAGCCGCTGCTATGTCCGTCCAAGTACAGGATCAGCATACAAGACCCATACCATTGCATCGAGGAGTGAGGCAAGGGGACGTTATATCCCCGAAATTATTCACTAATGCAATGGAGGACCTGTTTAAGACGCTGCACTGGAAAAGGCGCGGTATCAATATCAATGGTGAATACATCTCTCACTTGCGATTTGCAGATGACATCGTCATCATGGCAGAGACGTTGCAGGACCTACAACAGATGCTGAACGACCTGGCTGACTCGTCTGTGCGCATCGGCCTACGGATGAACTTCGACAAGACCAAGGTCATGTTCAATGAACATGTACTACCGGAACCGGTTGCGGTACACGGTGCCGTTCTCGAAGTTGTTCAAAAATATGTATACCTCGGGCAGGCTTTGCAGTTAGGTAGAAACAGCTTTGAGGACGAGGTGAACAGAAGAATCCAGCTAGGTTGGGCAGCGTTTGGGAAACTTCGTCGGGTCTTCTCATCATCGATCCCACAGTGCCTAAAGACGAAAGTCTTCAATGCGTGCGTCCTACCCGTAATGACTTACGGAGCCGAAACCTGGACACTTACGGTTCGACTGGTCCATAAGTTTAAAGTCGCTCAGCGTGCAATGGAGAAGTATATGCTCGGCGTTTCTCTAAGGGACCGCATTAGAAACGAGGTGATCCGACAAAGAACCAGGGTCATCGATGTATGTCACATTTGCCGAAGAACCGATAACCGTTGGGGCAAACGAGTTCTTGAGTGGAGACCGCGTCTCGGCAAACGTAGTGTAGGACGTCCACAAGCCAGGTGGAGCGATGATTTGCGCAAGACGGCTGGCAGGAGCTGGATGTGAGAAGCCATAGATCGAACTAAGTGGCGTGAAATTGGAGAGGCCTACGTCCAGCAGTGGACTGCGATGGGCTGATGATGATGATGATGATGATTTCATAGAGTAATAATTTTACTATAGTTTATCGCGTGGAAGGATACAGCTACAGATATTTCTTTAGTTGTTTAGTTTTGTACAGGTAAAATACAGAACGAATTTTTAAAGGAATTAGATGTCATGGACAGTTAGCCATTAAGTCCACCTTATCTAATGCATTTTCAGGAAGCATAAATAAATGAATATCAAATGATATTTAATTTTTAATCAAATGGTTTTAGTTTTAGAAAGAAATAAATCGGTGTGTAGCGCAACCACACGCTTTGTTTCGTAATTGTTATACAAGAAAAAATATTTTCTCTACATTTTAAAAGATTAATTCATTTTTGTAAAAAAACTTCAGTGCTATAATATAATGAACGGTTGATGAGATTAAGGTATACAGTATTGTGTGAGATGTTATTACGGTAACTGGAAATAAAGAGCCTTGAGTTACAAGTGCGGTTCGTATTATGCGAGAGAGATTTACAAAAGAAAGTAGAGCTTATTACAGTAGTACTTTATATATATTCTTTTCTCGCGAGTCTCGGAAATATGCTTTGATGTTAAATTCGCATCTTCAAAGGTTTGTGTGTTGTTTGAGAGTTATTTACTAGACGACAGAGAATGATGACAAGTCAATTGAGACGAGTTCTCTTATATTATACATCGTTGCCTAATATTTTCTCAAGATGTTTCTTTTAACAGCTATACTCATACATCTATAGCTTCTAATTTCTACATGAAAAAGAACAAAAATGCAAATCCCAGTTTTTTTTAGATTGTAAACGAGCAGACGTACCGCCTGACGGTAAGCGATTACCACCCATGGAAGGAGTACGCTTTGTTCTTGCAGGTTTAAAGGTCGTATTGATCCGGAAATACCGCAGGCGAGAGTTCATTCCACAGTTTTATTGTGCGAGGCAGAAATTCCTTCAAGCGCACAGTTATGGACTGCCAACCATCTAGAGGACAATGGCGGAAAGAGGCGACAGAACAGCAAAAACAATTCCTTGGAGCACTCCCCATGGTAAATGTAGTAGAAGATGCACAGTAAAGCCACATCTCTACGCAACGCTAAAGAGTATGGTTGAACTGAAAGTTCTTTCAAATTGACGATTCGATTCGCTCTCCGTTGAATGTGGTCCAAATGGAGGATCTTGTATTGGTTTTAATATTTTTAACATAAATTTGTTGCAAAATAGATTTATAAATAAGAATGTACTCTCGACAAGTTTCAATCGTAACCCACTTTCCTGATGAATCGTTTGAAACCGTCAAAACAACGTTCTTTACAGTGCATGCCGCACATCATAGGATGTTTTAAATACTAAGGCAATTTCTACCTTTTATTTACGTGTAGATATACCCATCAGGTCTTCATCCCACCGAGGTTTGCGAGTAGAGGGGGGGGGGTCAGTGTGTCGAAATCGAACCGACTAAAACCACACGGTGTGCCACTCTGCGCCTGTGTTAAAAGGGGTCTGGGAACCGCTCTCCATCTAGACCCCTCCCACAAGGCATTTTTTACCTGTAACATCACTGCAGTAGATAATAATATAATTATATCAAACCAGTCATAATCATATTTTATAATCCGCACATTTGAAATTAACTATAACAAATTAGGAGAAATATCTTACATATCAGTGCAACAGATAATTCTCTATGTAATTAAATGACAGATTATTAACAAGGTCGTTACCATAGAAATGCATATTTACGCAATTGTCGATCTTATTCAAATTAAATTTCTTTAAAAAAGTAAGCTAATGGTGGGTCATATTTCAAATTTGCCGATAGTACATAGCTCAAGACATCACTACTAGCGCAATTAAAACTTAAACTTTAAAGAAATCAGCATTACTTTTTTTACAAGATAAACTATAAGCCGACTACATAAAAACTATTGATTCGTGTAGCCTGTGATAACGCAGCTTTTAGTACAAATCTATTAACACCTCAATTATTAAAATCGGTTCCATAGTATAGATGTGCTTCGATGAAACATAAAAATATACGTAGACGCCCAAAAGTATTACTCTTCCTTTTATCTTCGCGAACTAGGGTAACAAGCTAAAATTAAGTTTTTAAAACATCCTACACAAGCTCTTAATCATGAAATCATACACCAAAAATACCTTACATCATTTTGGAAAAATCTGATACTCTGAAACTGCTGGACCGATATTGACTAAGCACAGCTATGAACCACCGCAATGAAAAAAACCGCATCGGAATCGGTCCATGCGTTTTAGGGCTACGATACAGCCATATGCGCACACACACACACACACACGGACTTCAACGTCAAACTTATAACACCCCTCTTTAAAAGTAGCTTCAGTAAAAGAACATGCAACATTTAGATTTTACAGACATGGAGTGCTATGCTATGAAAAAGTCTTTTTCATAATTTTTTAAATTATGTATCAATATGAATGAATTGATTGTCAAATGTTTTATAAACTTTAAAATCGTACTTATTAAATTACATTATATTTTATACTAGCCTCAAGGTATCAGCCGCGGTATAACTTCAATCGCACATAGCACCGCAGGTGGAATATTTCTTTTTACAGAAATGTGAACTTAAACCATTCATTAAACTTTCATATATATATGTAAACATTTTATGAAAACATCACTTGTCGTCTGGCCACAATCATTTATACAATGTTCAGTTCTGTTCATATAAAAAGATGCTATTTAAACCAAATCAGCTATTTTGATTTGAAAATACCAGTTTGCACATGAATGAGGCAGAAGTTAGCTTATTACGTTCATTTTAGCTGGAATTGGTGCACTGCAATTTCATTTGCGTATACTCATACGATCAGACATTAAATGCATGTTGCTGTATTATGCGATTATTAAGCAGGAAATGTACATTAGATTCGGTAGGCATGTTACAAATATGTCAGAAATGTACTGCTAATATTGAGGTCTGTGTTGCATTTAGAGTCATGCATTGTTATCGAATTTGGGTAGCTGTATAAGACTGAAACTGGTAAATAGCAGTGTTTCTTTTTATGATATACTAGCTAACCCCCGGAAACTTGTCTGCCACTCCTTTCGCTATGGTACGTTAAATAGGAAACGCAGACGAAGTTTACTGACAAAACCTGTTAAAGTGAGCCAACCTCAAAAGATGTGGGGGTATGCTATCGCGGACTTTTTTTTAGATCTTTTAAAGGGGAAATAGTTCTTTTGTGGTGACTTCTACATACAGCGTAACACAAACATACAACAACACCATCTACTGCAGATACACTAAACTACGGAGTAATGTACTACACGAAGAAACTACCAATCGTACATCGCGCACTAGAAGTTCTCGCACCGATAATGATATATACAATAACCTAACATCAACCGTTGGGTAGTGGCCCGCCAGACATGATCACCTCGCCTGGTCGGAGGATCTTCGCTTTGTATTGAAGGAATATGTGACCCGTTTCTCCACACTTTCATATATTGTTTTTGTGAAATTCTAAACATTTACACAGTGTATACGATGGGAACTTTCAAAAGGAATAAAATTTCACCGTTTCTGCGACATATTTTATTAATACTCCGCTGCTTTTAATCATAGCGTAATGATATATAGCATTTCGAATTCCTTGAAAACTGGGATATCTAACAATAAAATACTTTTTTGGGTTAGACCAGTACTACCTAAGATTTGCGAAACAAACTCTTCAGTTTGATAATATTAGTATAGACAGAGGTTAACGATCAGACGGATTCACCGATGATAAGTGACAATCAAGCTTGGACACCTGCAACTTAAGGAACACAAATGCGAGGCAAAGAGGTAGGGAGTGGTCTCCTCTTATTTCAGATAGTCGATTAAAGGCAAAAAATAATTTCTTAATGTAAGTTTTTCGACAAGGCTGTGAGTGTTGGCTGTCAGAAAATGATGATCATCGCGATGATAACTTGAACATATGTCCTAAATAAAACTAAAAGACTTAGACTTAGACTAATGATTCTAGGGTAAACTTACTTCTAGTTGGTACACAGCTCTTAAAATGTTCAAAAACGAATTCTCTATCTCTCTAAACCAACTTCGAGGTGTACGTACTTTCAACTGCTTTACGAATTTTTTAGGTCACAAAAATTTGGGCCGGTAAAACAGTCTTTGATATCGGCCCTTACGTTTGAATACTTCAAGTCCCGGAGGTTATTACCAAAATAACCGTGTTCTTTCATTGAAACTGTCGCATCTAGAAACAACTCCGGCGGTGTCTCAAAGGACTAAGCGAAATGACAGGCTCAAGTGTTAATAGCTGATCCGTATCTTCATTTTCGTGAAGCAGATATTACTTCGACGCCTTCAACATTCTTTTGTCACTGGTGTCTAAAAATGTAATCTACAGTTTGTATTATGTGGAAGCTTGGAGGTAATTTGAGGTGCACAAGCTATGAATTCAGGATATAAACTTATATGTGCACCATGTCTGCAACATAAAAGTATTCTTATGTAGACGAAGACAATATCGGACTTTCATTTTGTAATACTTGATCATGATTTAATAACCTCTTAGTTTTAAGACTGTAATACATAAACATATTCATAATTATTTAGTATAAATTAACTAACGTTAGATTATGACAATAGAGGTCAGGACGGCCTGCCAATTCGGTCGCAGCCTATAGGCCCGTATCGTGAAGAAGCAGCGGGCTATGGTAGCTTGCTGTGGCGGTGTCGTTGGACATCGCCTACGCATTCAATAGTCTGCATCAGGAAAATACTCCAATACCACTGGGTGCCACAGTACTAGTGGTAGACTATTTAGAAGGGCGTAGCGTCATGTACGAGGACCAAGAGGGCGTCTTGAGACGGAAACCCATATCGTGCGCCGTTCCACAGGGGTCTGTCATTGAACCACTCCTGTGAAACGTGCGGTACGAATGGGTCCTTTAAAAGTCGTCTTCCTCCCAGGTTGGACAAAATTTGCTACATCGATGAACACAGCCTAGGAGATGAATGAAGAGGCGGCGCGCCTGGCTACCAGGGGCGTCTCTTTGGTGGTGGGGAGCATTGAGGCGCTGGGCTGCAGCTATCCCTGGATAAGACGGAGGCCCTATTATTACTTGGGCCCCATCGTGGGCCACCCCTCAGCGCCTCCATCGAGGTCAACTCGGTCCTCGTACCGGTAACATCGTAGATGAAGTATCTGGCCCTGATCCTCGACGGTAGGTGGTGCTTCTGACAGCTGGATGGAGATAACGTCACATCTCTACATGAGGGTTGTCCGGTCAATGGTGCTGTATGGTGCACCAGTATGGGTGGCGGCTCCGTCCGCCCAGAACAAAGCGCGCCTCTGGCGGCCTCAAAGGGTATTGACAGACAGAGCCATACACGGTTACCGCACCATGTCGACCGAGTTGGCGAGTGCCTTGGCCGGAACATTCCCGCGGGATCTGGAGGTGGAAGTCTTCGCTGAAATTTATCGACGTAAATCTGGATTGCAGAGAATAGCTGCCGCCCTCTGCTCGAAGAGGTACGCGAGTGACGTGGAGCCGCTTGACGAGCCACGATAGCTCGCTGGTCGTCCCGGCTGGAGTTACTACGCGCTGGCTTTGCTACCTTGGAGGGTCTCCAGAAGGTCAATGTCGAGTAGGCACGATGGCAGCACGGGACCCTTTCTATCCGAATGACGCAGGTCCTTTTCGGGCACGGTTGCTTCGAGAAGTACCTGCACTTGGACACTAGGAGAAAACTGAGTCCCGCCTGCAACCACTGTGACTGTAAGTGTCGTGGGAGGTGTCGGCTGGCGATTTGTCCCGTATGGGCATCACAGCATCGTGCCCTCACTGCAGTCATCGAAGGAGATCTTTTGCTACTGGCCATCATATGCTCCATGGCTGGTAGCGACATCAGTTTTAACGCAGCTGCAACCTGCTGCGAAGACGTAATTTCGCAGAAGGAGGTGGCGGAGAAGGCCCGGGAGGACGACCTCCACTCGGACCCAAAGGACAGCAGAGGCACACCTATCAGCGCCTCATGCCTCCCTGAGTGTGGCCGTCAATAAATTAATTGAATATATTTTGACCATGGAAGTAGATTTTGAAGTATAATAAATACCCGTGTTTATCGTCGTGTTCACCAAAATAACCAAGCATTTTTAATTTTTATTCAGCTCCAGTAAAATTTATTAAATCTTTTCAAACCGATAAAAGCCTCGTCGCCTAAGGCATTCGATAAGGTAAAGCTATTCTTCGTTCAAAGTTAAGCCTAGAAAAGCGAATTTGTCGAGAAAAATAAAAATCTTTGATAACATTTTCGCTCACTATTTTACTGTAGCATTTTCTGAACCTGTTTTATAAGGAGACACTTATATTCAGAAGTAGACTATTGAGGCTATGGCGATTCATTAAAAAAACAAGTATTTATTGAAGTCTTTATAAAAAAAATAATGCAAATTTAGTTTACTGTGAATTATATGATACATGAAATAAACAGTTGACTTCTTTGTTATTTACTAGCAGCCTTTTTTTTTAACGGGGGGAAAATCCTCATGTGTTTCCTCAGCCCTGAGGAGAGGGCGAAGGGGTCTGTCAGACTTTTACAGACTACTCTCGAGACTTCAAAGAGGGGCACACGGGAACACTTCACGCTGCCACCGTGACTGATTGCTTAGGGAGCGACGAACATCCCAAAGTCCCCCGCCTCTGGACCTGGTTAGGGGGGCCGGTAGAGATTAGCGTATGTCCTCCTCCGACGCCCGATGCCCCTTTCTACGGATCTATAGAGAGGTCAGGATCACCCTCTTCCTTTCCACAGCCTCCTTCTACAAGATGACGGTTTCGCAGAAGGACACCACCTTGTCCCAGGATTCCTCGCTGTCGACCATAGAACGAACTACGGCCGGCAGGGAGAGGTCACTGCCTACTACAGAGAAGAGGGCATGGCGCAGCCCCTTCCAAGCGGTAGACTCTGCCTCTGTCTCTGTAAACGGTGATTGAACCGGCCGTCCGGTCGGTCGCCCAAATCGGGGCCCAAAATAGGTCCATCGACAGCACAATCCCTTCATACAACAGCCTAAAGGCGTCATTCGGGTCCAACCCGTTGGGAAGCAGGGTTAACAGCGCCGTCGCTAGCAACGCTGCCCCCCTTTATGAGCTCCCTCGGGCAGTGACCAGCGTGTCGTCAGCGTAATACTTCAGGTCTACACCTGGTTGGAGCTCGCACCTCAGCACCCAGTCGTAACCGATGTTCCACAGGAGTGGGCCTAAGACCGAACCCTGTGGAACATCGGTACGCAGATAGCGAGTCGGCAGGGTGCCCCGTTTTCTTGAGCAGGACCAGACGACCAGTTTTACAGTGGGCAGCTGGCCCAGTTCAACCCAGTTTCCAGACACGCTGAGTAGAATTCTATAAAATGGGATTCCAGCTCCTTTTAGAGCAGGGCCAACACGCAGCCGTAAATTCCATCGGGCCCCGGGCAGTATTCTTCGCATGGAGCCGCAGCACAGCCTCCTGCAACTCTGACTGTGTCACTCCTGGGACGTTGGCGTCCTCCTCAGACTCTGTAGCTGTGGGCAAAGCCATCGGCAGCGGAGTGTGCTCTGCTTGTGCCGGAAAGAGAACTGCGACCACGCCTTCCAGTAGCTCGGGATCTCCGTAATGGGAGGCGCCTATGGTCCGATTTTCTCTCGGCATGAGCGATAAGGATGCCCCCACGGATCCAGGCTTAAAGTCTGCAACATTTCACCTCTGGCTCGCATCTTCGCCTCACCGAGGGCCAACTGCAGAACTTCCTTAGCCGCGCAGTACACCTTATAGAGCGCGGTTTCTTCCTCAGGGACCCGACGACGTCTTCTTCAGTATCGAGTGTACTGGCGCCTGACACGAATTCACAAGACGCGTAGCTCCGCAATGTCGGCGGGCCACCATTGCACGCATGGACGCGTCGCTAATTTGCGTCATCACCCCGTGAAACCACTGCGCTTCCTCTTCGATGTCGACGTGTCCGGTCGTTGCCCACTCCCGGATTCAAGCCTGCATAATAGCAACTTTCTCGAGTAGCACCTTGTACAGGCGCTTACGTGCCCAGCGCGGTCCGTCCGTCCGCGGGGCCGATGGCCCGCGTACTTTCACAGTCTGGATGGAGACGTTGAAATGGATGTAACGGTGATTCGACAACGTCTCCACTCCCACGGTAACATGCCAGTCATGGCCGGACATGGCCCGCGACAGCGGGACTTGCGAGCGAGACGTCCACCATGGAACCGCCTCGCTACCGTACGCACGTGTAAACCGAGCTCCGATTCAGGACAACAAGTCGGTCGTGACCACCCACTCCTCCAATACCTCGCTTTTGGCATCCAGTGCTCGAGGATCCCCAGGCCGCAGACTTGGCATTGAGATCCCTGAGCAGCAGTACCGGATGAGGATAGTACTGGTTCACGACGGCACCCAACTCGATAAAGAAGCTCTCGAAGTCAGTGGGGCTCCTATGGGGCCAGAAATGCCATGCCCCAACAGTACCAAAGCCGTCCTCGAGGGCGGCCACTCAGCCGTGACCTCGGGACGGGTCGGCAAGAGCCCCGCCAATGATGGCCACCGAGCCGTCCAGGTCTCCCACCCAATTATCTCGGGGTGGGACGTAGTACGGCCACATCAATTGACCACTCCGCCATGCTCTGGAGTAAAAGAACCCTGGCATTCCTGGTGCCATTACGCACAATCCATTCATTTCCCTCGACAACCTTAGGCTGGAAGCCAGCCGAGGAACTACCAGGCTTAGGGATAGCACTGATTGCCGCCTTCTTACTGTTCCTTTTATTTTGAGCGGTGGCGCCATAGGCCTTCCTGCCCATGTTGTGCTGCGCGGGTCTTCCTGCAGCTGTACAAAGGGTAGAGTTTGGCCTCGCGGAGCACTGGGCCGCTCTGTGGCTGAGGTTACCGCAGCGGTGACATTGGCCGCTACGGTCAGTTGTAGCGGTACACCTCGCCCCGACGTGTCCAATCTCAAGGCGTCGCTAACACCGCATGGCCCTGAGCTGCAGCAGATTCACCCGTACTGCAACCCAACCCACCAAAAGCTACCTTTTTAGCCGCCACAGCCGGGCACTTCAACCAAATGGTGCCAAGCTCGGCAGCGTTGGCGTGAACACGAGCGATAACCGCCACGACGTCCTCCGGAGTCATCGAGCCCATCGAGGCGCAATTCTGCGCTCCTGACGGGCATGGACACACGAACGTCCTCCTCATTAAGGACCTCCCTCAACTTTGCGACCAAGATGTCCGCCTATTCCCTGCCATCCGGACCCGCCACCTCGAAAAGCCACGCCCCCGTAACCACCGACTTGATCTTGAAGCCGGTTGGTGTGCCAAGTTTGGGGAAGGTGACTGCCCCAAAATGCCCCATTTACTAGCAGCATACCCCAGATTCGCACGATTAGACATTGGTATTTACCCAAAAATTTATAAAATATCAATTTAAACACGCTCTTAGCAAACTTTCCAAGCTGAGATCACTTGACTAATTCTCGAAGTTTTATACGGATCCCTAACATTCATGTAAATGTAATCTAGTCTTTGTTATTCGAGGATTATTTAACTTTCTAATAGTGAAAGAATTTTTCAAATTGGTTTACTACTTTTAAAACCTATTCGATGCAAACAAATAAACAATCAAATCTCTCATCTTTTAAATAATATTAGTATTAGTAAAGTATATAGACTAGAACTGGTTTAATTTTCAGTCTGTTTGCATGTATTTTGAAAATGATATATCAAACTTCAAATGAATTTATTTCCGGTTAAGTTGTAGTTCAAAAAGCTAAAATAAAAAAAAACTGGCACCCCTTATGCTGGCACCTAATCATACGCCGAAAATGCCTCACATTATTTTGGAAGAGAGCTGATACTCTTATAACGCTAGACCGTTATTAACGAAACAAACTAACAAATACTGGAAGGAATGTGGATTTTAAATGAAAAAAAGCATCGAAATAGGTCCATCTGTTTGAGAGCTACGATGCCACAGACAGACACATACATGCAGATAGACGTCTATCTATCTATACATTGACGTTAAACTTATAACACCCCTCTTTTGCGTCGGGGTTTAATAAAAACACCCATATTGCTTTAAAACTGTGTTTATAGAGACTAGCTTTTGACCGCAATCAGAAGATCGGATACTGTGATTATTATTTTTCAGGTTAATACATAGCGTATGACACACAAAACAGAGGCGCTCATAGCCCAGTTGCACTCGGTGTTTAGAAACAATCACCGAGGGTAAGCAACGACGGCGCGGTCAGTACCTGGATGGGTGACCGCTAGTTATCATGAGCGTCTCCGTGATTCGGAGGTCACGTTAAGCAGTCGGTCGCGGTTGTTATCATAGGATAACAGTCGTGAAGCTTAGTTGGAGGCCTTTGGGCGGCTTGAAAACATCCGACGGTAAGATTACGTAGCCACAACGTTGTCTTGCCAGTCCCCAACCCGCACTTGGCCAGCGTGGGGACGTATGGCCTTAACCCTCTCCTGAGAGGAGACCCGAGCCCAGCAGTGGGACGTTATGGGTTGTTGATAATATGATACACAAATAATGTAATCTTCAATAGGTATAAGAATTGCCAAAATCGGTTCAGTAGATCCTGAGGTTATCAACCTTACAAACGTTACCTATGTTCAGTATTATGATAGATAATACAGTATCTAACCAATATTTAAAACCTAAAATCTAAATTCTAAGCCTCAGGTATTATTTATAGTTTGTTTATATCTTGGACTGTTTCGAAATTTAGTCCATCGAGGCTTTGGAAATGAGACAGTGGACTGACACAGTGGTCACAATAAATGCCGGACTATTTTAGTGCCGATAGAATTATAGATACTGCAGGGGGAGACTCACTATTATTATTCAGTGAATCTAAATGAAAATTGTTGGGTTTAAGTCGCTTGAAATAGTACTTTAATATATACACACAAAACCTACATAATCAATATTTAGCAATTGGAAAGTAACTTTGTCTGTCTTTTACACTTTCACGGTTAAACCACTGCCCTGATTTCAATTGAATTTAGTGTGGAGATACTTTGAATCCTGAAAAAGAATGTAGGCCAATATTTACCGCGATAACCGAGTATAAGTTGATAGAGTCATTGCAAAAAAAAAGCTGTGATGGTAAATGAATCTATTGAGGCCCGTAAAAATAGTATTACTCTTTCTTTTATTATATAACATGGTTTTAGAAAAAAATAAGAAGTATAGAAGAACGAACGAGGTAAAGGAGCAGACGAATCGCCTAATGATAAGCGATTACTGGTGACCATGGACACCCGCAACAGCAGTGGCGTCAAAGAAAGAAAAAAGAGCGGCAACAATTTAAAAAAAAAGGTGGATAAGTATTTATTTATAAAATTTTCGAAAGTAACTCTGTCTGTATTTCTGTTACTCTTTCACGGCAAAACCGCTGCACTGATTTGGGTAAATTTTGGTAAAAAGGTAGATTGGACCCCTTAGAAGGACATATGCTACATTATGTCGCGATAACCTGCATGTACGTGGGCGGAACAACAGGCAAAAACTAGTATATCATAAAATATCAAATTCAACTTTATGTATAATAAATTCTTTCAATTGATAGTACTCATAAATTTAAATTTTAACGCATTGTCATGCAATGAACTGAACCCACAGATTTTAAAAGCCATTATTTATTAATAAGAAGTGAAATACAAAATGCGTCGCTCATTCGAAATTAATGAATAAAAAATGTTTTTTAATGGATCTATTAAAACCTTACAACTTTCATCGGTATAGTTTATTGTTTTACAAAGAAAAATTCTATTTAATGTAACATTTGTCATAGTTTAATTTGAGGTGATAATATTAAATCTTAAAAATTCTCTTTATTTGTTTAGTATTAAAATTAATAATGCATAGCTATTAGATGCATATTTACGTAAAATAATGTACATAACGTTCAATCCCAGAGCCTCTTCTCCCTCAAAGAACAATTCAAGTTCCTTAATGACATACACATAAATAATGTTTAAGGTCATCTGAAAAATTTAGACTGAAGATGCCTCAGCATTCCACAATTTTTTACGACTAGTTTTTTAGTCTGTTGAAGCTGTACGCTTTTGGAATGCACTGCTGGTGAACTCCTGGCAACACCATCCGCGTAAACAAGTGGTTTTGCTAAATTTGTTCAGTGCAGTGAATTTGGGTCATTTTGAGTGATATAGTACTAATGAATGTGAAGAATACGTATTAATACTATGGCTCCGTTGTTATCTTGGTGAAATATTCACAACAAGTGTGAAAAACTTTCATCAGAAACCTTGTTCAATATTTACAGTTTGATATTGCATGAAGATCAAATACGTCAATATAAATGTTTCTAACTACTGTAAATCTGCCCTAAGTTGTCATTTAAACATATGAAAATACCATTGTTAAGGGCATAGTGATTCAATTTAAAAAAAAAGTCGGTTACGGTTGGCGTTATTATTAATGAACCATAGACAATATTAATGCCCTGATACACTACACCATTTTACTTTTTTCATTACATGGACTAGTCTCAATGTTGCCAGAACTAAAAATGTTATTGTGAAGAGGGAATATTTGATATAGAAGTCGAACTTCCGATGGGTGTACGAGTTGACGAGTGTTGATCACCTGATAACTGCCTCTAAATTCCATGATTGGTGGCACTCCGTAATTTTCAGTTGTTTGCAGTTTTTGGGTAAGCTTGCAATCATTTGGGATAAATTACTATAGCTTAAATTAAATATGCCACGAATTAAACGATCACCTCCGCAAACAACTAATAAAGGAAAACAACCATTGAAACCATCTCATATTGATAAATCGCTGTCGGATACAGACACTAACTCAATAGAAAGTAAAAACAAGTCATCACCTTATTATATGTTCATGCGTAAGAGAACTCGGGATGATATGGATGACTCCATTGGTAAGCAGCTGGATGAATTTAGACAGGAAACGAGGAAAATGCTGAACATTCTCACGGATAAACACGAAAAAGATATACGGCAAATCAGTTCTACATTAAAAGAAATTCAACAATCCAATATAAGCATTGAAAACTCTGTTACATTTCTAACTGCACAGAATGAGAATCTCCAACAAAAAAATTAACCTACTTGAATGTCAAGCCAAAGAAGACAAAAAATGTATTACCATTCTTCAAAATAAAATGGAGGACTTCCAAGTAGAAAATCTAACTAGAAGAAGTAGAAAATCTAACTTTGTCCTGAAGAATGTGCCCTGTCGGAATAATGAAACGAAGGAAGACTTGATAGAAATGATTATGTGTCTCTCCCGTAGCATTGATTGCAATATTAATAGATGTAATATAGAGGATATTTATAGATCAAATGGGAGAAACAATGAAAAACGCGACACACCGATAATCGTGGAAACCAGTTCAACTCTAATTAAGACAGAACTTTTAAAGATGGGTAAAACGTACAACATCAAACATAAGTCTTAACTATGCTGTAAGCAGCAAGGCATTCGTGCAAATGAAGATACTCCAATCTTGTTGTCTGAACACCTAACCCCCAAGGGTCTCGATTGCATTTCCTTGCTCGAGACCTAACCCGATCTGGATTATATAAGTTTTTTTGGACGGCATATGGCAAGGTTTACGTAAGAAAAGACGAGCAGTCTCAGATTATAACCATAAGAAGTGAAGATCAAATACACCAACTAAAACTTCTAAAGTGACTGGTATTTGCAGCATATGACACTGAAATTGTGTACGTATACTTTGCTGTGCTGAACATTCTTGAGCTGTTGTTGCGTTGTATTTTGATGTTGTTAGTTACTACTAATGCCTTATTGGGAAACCTTTTGAAGTATGTAAACAATTTTCAATACACATTTTGTTTTGAAACACTTACTGATAGCTTCCTTCCTATTTTAAACAACATATAGACCTACACTATTATACACTCTTATAAACAGGTCTTACATCCAAGTTTAAATATCTGCCATGTCTTCATACTACATGTGAAAGTATTAGGACAGCTGATATGTCGATGCCAAACTTTATCTTTCTTGCTGCTGACTACACTCAAATGTAATACTTACCTAGAAACCACGTCTACACTACCAAAAAATAATATAAATGGATAATACACTACTTACGCTCCGTAAAAAAGACAGTATTGAAATAGCCCGCGCTATTGAATGCGATTTCTCTGAACTTCATAAACATTTTAATTTTAATAGAAATGACTTGACGATTGTCACACAAAATATTCGAAGCATATATTCTAATTTGGATGACTTCATACTTACATTATCTACCTTCGAGTTTCCAGTAGATGTCATTATTCTTACTGAACGTAGACTACATCTTAACAAACCTATTCCGCAGCTTGATCTGAACCCATCTGTTGAAGCAGAACGATAGGGTAGTAATATATGTCAATAGTAATCTTAAATCTAAATTTAAAGAAATAAGACTATCCCAGGCGTCTTGCCTCCAGCTGGAGCTAGTAAACAATATAATTTTAAGTGCGTATCGCTCACCGTCAAACACAAATACTGAGCCTTTTGTAAATTCACTCAGTACACACCTTGACACTGTAAAGCCACAAAAAAACATCATTATAGCGGGAGACTTAAATATTAACATTAAACCCAAGATAGCAGAGCTGTCCCAGGATCGTAACAATAGAATACACTATCTCAATGCATTATCGCAATACGGACTGCTTCCTGGCCATACCTTACCAACAAGAGATCAAAGTTGCTTAGATCATTTAATGCTAAAAATAAATAGAAATACTGTATCTGCTTCAATTGCCATTATGCACACTACCATCACCGATCATTACACTGCTCTGTTGGCATTATCGAGATTGAAAAAATGTCAGGATATAAAGAAATCAACCACCAGCATAAATTTTGAAACTGCTATCAAGTATCTTCGGGAAGATAAAATGGCGGAATTATTGTTTTGTAGTGACCCAGTTGTATTAACTAACCTTCTTATACAAAAATTAACCTCCTGCATAAATAACAATACTTCCTATGTAAAAATCCCAAATATATAGTAAGCGCATTATCAAGCCTTGGATAACAGAAGGCATATTACGCTGCATAAAAAATCGTAACAAGCTGCAAAAACAACTAAAAAACGATGGGAGTAATGAGATATTAAAATTATTGCAATAACTTGATAAAAAAGTTAAAAAGGAAATATGAAAGAGATTTGATTGCTAAATCAATCACAAATAGCAAACGGCTTTGGAAAAACATAAAAAATATAACTTATGCCAACAAATCACGACGAAAACATTCCATTGTTAAACATTAAATCGACTTGTTTAGAGTCGGTTAATTATATAAATAATTATTTTGTAAATATTGGAAAGCATCTTGCACAAAAATTTAAACCAGGTGTGAACTCGTATATTCCACCAAAAGATTTACCCTCTCAACTAAATTCCTTTGTACTACTGAATACAGACATAGATGAAGTTGAACGTATTTTGATGAGCCTAAAGTCTAATAGCGCCCCTGGATGGGATAACATTTTCACCAGATTTTTTAAGCACGCAGTGAAAGAAGTTGCTCCTATTATAACTCATCTAGCGAACCTATGCTTTGATCGAGGTGTCTTTCCTGACCCACTGAAGATAGCTATAATTACCCCTGTGCATAAGGGAGGAGATAGTATTATGCAAAGTTCGCTAGGTCAGGTAGTAATGAACAGCCAACTTACCCAATTGTAATGAACTACCTTCCGAAAATATAAGAAAACGTTTCCTTCTTGATAAAATTTCACTTTCCTTATGTAATTTTAACTCACTTGTTTTATTTAGTTCTATTTGAGCTCGAACACCTATTACTATAAATATTATTATTGATTTTATTAATAAAATCATTTTCTATTTTATTACTGTTATTATTTTTTAATTTAAGCTGTAATAATTGTACCGATGATATTTCTTCAATTGGTTTTATATATTGGATGCAGTCCTTCATTGGTGGTGAAAGGTCTTGATAGTGGAAACAAATGTCTTGCTGTATTTTTAGATCTCAAAAAAGCATTTGATACCGTCTCTGTACCAATCCTTTTTAAAAAAAATGAAATGCATTGGCGTTAGGGGAACAACCTTGATTTATTTCAAAGCTACCTTTCAAAACGTAAACAGAGGGTGAAAATGGGTGAGTGTATTGGTGACGATGCCGACGTGACATATGGTGTTTTCCAGAAGAGCGTGCTAGGTCCCACTCTGTTCTTAATTTATATAAACGATCTTTGTAATATAAAAATAAAAATGCCCATATCTTTACATATGCTGATGACACTGCGGTAGTCTTCACTGGTCACTCTTGGAGCGACGTTCAATACAATGCTCACGAGGGCCTGTCTATTGTGGCGAAGTGGTTAAGAGATAATCTACTGACCCTTAATACTTTAAAAACAAATTACATGTGTTTCAGTATTTATAATAGTTCCCAGCCGAATGATGATTTTGTCTTAAGAATACATGTATGTGGTGATAGAAATAAACTTTGTACATGTCCATCCATTAGTAAACCGTCTCAAATTCAATATCTTGGAGTGGTCGTCGATCAAAGATTATCGTGGTATCCCCACCTTGAACTGGTCACAAACAGAATCAGGAAACTTAGCTGGTTATTCAGAACACTTATACATGGTGTTCCTAAATCAGTGACCTGCAGCCATGGCTCTACAAGGAATCTCCTGAATGAGATATATGTTGCCTTGGTCCAGTCAGTGTAGCAATACTGCATACCTATCTGGGGAGGCGCGGCAAAAAGTCGATTCATTGATTGTTCAAATGTTTTTTAGACACAAGTGATTGATAAATTGTACAATGGTAAAAACTAAAGACTGCTATTTATATATTCTCTAAGAAGCATCACACACCCACACACAAATTAAATAATTAAATAATAATTATAGGTAAATAAATTTTTATTATTATTATTCTTCGTAAAACATCTTCTGCGATTAAGATATGTCTGGTATCTTATTCAGTTAACCGAAGAAACCCCAGACTATTATATTCAAGCCTTGGGCATAATACCACATACAATTTAGTCGAACTAGTCGATTGAATACATTATTGACGTTACTTGTTTCCATTAAACTTTAACAAAGCATTGATTTTAATGTCTCATGAAATCTGATTTCGCCGGATAAACTAAAACTACATGTGTGCAGTGAACTATTTCGTGATGGGACAAAATTAAATAGAATTTCGCATGACCCCTTGGCAATTAAAACTTGTATGGTGTGTGCGATTAGCAAAAACTATAGATGAATGTACGCATGACGTCGAACCGAGATAAATGGGGATAAGTTTTAATTGCTTTCCGACAGTACCGATCGCTCTAACATTTGTTCCCTGCACTTTTTACAACCTTTTATTCAACTTAGAAGATGTAATTGTTAATTAAATCTCAATTAGATGGTTTTTTTTGTAATTTTTCAGTTGCATAATGAAATGAAGCAACAGTTAACAGCATCAATATAAATTAAATATAGTGTAGTGTAGTAGTGGTAGTTGTCAGTGCAATGAGTTTTGAATTAATTATTTGCTAATGAAAATAATGAACTACATACATATATGGTATGTGTCAGTGCAATGAGTTTTGAATAGTAAAATAGTAAAACTAAAAGTATTTTTGTAAGAACGAACTTTGTTTTCATTTTCTTTTGAACTTTATTATTAGACATAGGCTATGAATTTAGATATATCTATTTCTTTCGATTCAGCGGTATAGACCTTATTTAAAATCGACAATCTTTTTTTTTGAAGTCGGTTATAAATAAAAGATCCTTACAGCTAAAGTGTAGGTGCTATTAGACCGCAAACTTTACACCTCTAAAGTGGGCACAATACTTCGTGTAAAATTTAAAATTCATCTACAAAATACTATAAGTTATCTATTGAGCTACAGACTAAAAGTTAGATAATTAACTTGGCTGTTAGTGTACGGAACCAACAGGTCTAAGTGTGTGGCTTTTAAATAGATCGAAGCGGATCTCTATACAAGGTTTAATTAACTTGCTAAGTTTAATAGTATTGATGCAACCTTAACGCATAAGTAAGCAGATACAATGAGTAAGAATACGTATATTTTTTAAATATTGCGTATCACTGTATGTAATCAAATAAAAAAACAATTGAAAAGGAGTTTCAATTAATACTAAAATGTCTATATACTCGTCCCAGATAAGATAAGAGTATATTATTATATATACAAATAGAAGTGTAATTACACCAATATGTAATTATTATATTATTTATTTCGCCAACCATGCTTAGTCCCCACGTAATAGGGATCCTATTGTCGTTTATCGAGCAAATTTTAACAAGGCTCGGTACAAAGCTAAAAAAAAATGCAAAAGAAGAAAATGTTTTTCCTGTACTTTTTAGTATATTATTACGTTGGATGGCTGCCGTCACATTTCAAAAGTTAGTTAAAATGTCTGATTGCTCATATGCTTTCATACTAAACTGATCAAGAGATATACAATTACGTCTATAATCTGTTTTTTAACCGTTTTAAAATGTTAATATGACAGTTTCTAATAGCAACCATACATTTTTACTTTAAAAAGGATAATCAACACAGGTCTCGGGTTCGTTTCTCGGGTCGGACTAAATGTTTGTGTAATCTACAAATATTTGTTTCTGAGTTCGGGTATTTTCTATGTATAATATTTATGTATTCACAAAAAAAGTATACATATATGTATTTATATCAGTTTTCTGGTACCCATAACACAAGCTCAGCTTAGCATGGGACTAGGTGGCGTTATTCGTTAGATGTCCCAAATTTTTATTTTATTATTTATTATCATTTCGTCATAATGTTACTAAATACCTCATGGTTTTCAAATTTAAGATACGGTTATAATAAAAAGGATACAATAAAGCACGATTAGGGTACTAACTATTAGACTTTCGCGTTTCATGATATAAAATATTTTTCTTTCACGGGAGTAACTAAAATAGATTCTTGTTTTATGCAGAAATCAGATAATATCCAATAGTGGGCTAAAGTGCCCCAAAAGTATTGCGACGTTCATGCAGCCAATTTAGTATCCTGTTAAATATTCATCATTCAAATTCAAATACATTCTCAATAATATTATTTGAATACTGTAACCGGCAATCAGCTTATTTCGTTGCCCAACTGAGCGTGTTGGTAGCAAAAGTTTAAAATTCAATCAATTTTGCGCTCCACAGCCTCTATTCACAGTTCGGGTGTTTTGTTCCTGTAATTTTCCTTGTAGAGTATTATGTTTTACCTCACTCTTGTTCCTTTGCGGTCACTGTAAGTTCATAAATATAAAAAACCTTATTGAATTTTTACAGAGACGAAATCACTATTACATATAAAACGCCAAGCAAATATAGTACACTTTACATCAGAACTTTGGACTTCTGCATTGAACCAGATCAACAATTGACTATGTGCTTAAGTTATTCATCTACCTTTTAACATACAGCAAAACTTTTTTTTTAAAATTATTATATTCAATGCAGAAATTATGATACTCTTTAAACATAAAAAATATAAAAAAACAATTCATTAATGTGATATAAAAACTGAGCAAAACCTAAAGATACTGCGTAAAATAGGTCAATATTATCATTGAAAAGTATTGGTTCGTATGTTTATCAATCAAATAAAATTAAGAATGAGAATATTGAAAGAAAATTGTAGTTTCTTCCTGTTTTGAGCAGAGCATAAGGATTTACTTCAATATGGAGGCAAAAAATATCTCTGTCTCACCGACGTTTTCTAATAAGCTTTGCCTCGAAGGATGTTATAAAAAAATACAGGTATTGAACTTTCTTAGGAATAGTCTTCAGGTGCCTTTACATAAGTATCTTTAGGAGTAACAATTCATCGTATAAGCAATATATTATGATGGAGTTTTGTTTCGTATAAACATAAAAATACCTAAAGTGCAATAACCTTCATACAAAGGCATATTTACCAGAGATTTAACGTTCGACTTTCTTCAAACTAAAACAAATACAATCATAGAAATACATAAAAGTGAAGAAAATTTAGTCGTTAAACGAAAAAATAAACAAAATAAGAACGTTGTAAAAATAAATGAGCTTATTCATATAAGTTTATTTTGCGGTGCACCGTGATTCAGTACATGGCCTCTAACGAAGCAAGAGTTGCGGAACGACGGTATTTGAACAACATTGTCTGTGGGTGCGACGGTTTACTAAAGACGATTATTCACTAGTATGAAATATGTCATAAAAATTCAAATGTCAATAATACAGACATCTCATCAGATTCAGTTAGTGGAACGGCAGGTGAATGTAAGTTTGTAGAATAATTCTTTTCGGTAATTTCTAAACCTAAATTAAGCCCTAATTAATTAATTTTTTAGTCATTATATTTCTCTAAATAAATATGCTTGTTTTATAGCTACCAAATATTTAAAGTTTAAAAATGAGAAAAACTATTTTCGTCTTGATTTAAGTAATAATAACATAATTATGAAAGAGCCAATATCTAGCCTAGAAGCATATCAAACAGAGCTAAACATGATCACGAAGTCATTTATGAGCTCTATTGCCTAAAATTAGATTGTCTACATGTTTATTCACAACCAACAGTTTATTTCCATACAAAAATATTAAAACACATTTTCACTTTTATCCTGATCGATATTCTTTCAAATTGAACAAATAAACGATTTTAATTTAGTTCATAATTCGATTCAATAAACAAAGTAATTTTCTCGTCAAAAAGTTATTTGATAAAAAGCCGCAAACCACCTTGGCCACGATCAAAGTATTACGGTAAGGCCCCTTTGGGGAAGCAGTGAGAACCAATAATATAAGTGGCCAACTAATTTAATATCGGAACCGGAATCACCACGACCGTCTAGTGAGAAAAGTCCTTGGGAAACTTTTTGTTTAGAGCTGGCGGGTGCTGCCAAAAAATACTCATATAACTTCGGCTAGCTAAATCTGATTGCAACTACGCTGAATTTTTATAAAATGCAATTTCGGTCCTACTGTTTTTATTTTACAGTGGCGAATTAATTTCGAATATTGTGTTTTGTCCAGGATATGATTCTAAATATAATAATTATGCTAATATAGAAAATTTTGAGTTGTATCTACATTTTAAATTTTAAAATAGTTTTAGCGCGTTGTACTAGTACGTAGCACAAGTTACTGTTCGGCAAAACGAGAAAGTATAGCAAACATTTAGAAACAACGCAAAAGACATAATTTACATCATGAAAGCTGGTAAAAGCATGAGAAATATCAACAGATTGTTTTTCTCTTAAAGAGAAGGCAGTAAAGCTTCTGAACAACAAAACGCTGTGGCGTATCATAGTCCCTTCTTTCATTTTATTTATGGATAGATATCCAAAGTATCTGCGGTACATTTTTTCAAACTGATTGTACGAAAAAAGGGAAGATCATTGCCTGGAAAAAAAATGAGGTTTCACTGGGCTTAACTCATTTATTTTACATCTTAGGGATTTTTTTCGGAATATAGTCATCGAATCGTTATTTGGGAAGGAATTCATTAAAAAAAGAAATGTTTCATATCCTTGATCTCGTGTCTGTTACAACGTCGTTTACTTTCTCGATTATATTGTTAATTATTTGTACCAGAGAATATAAACTAAATCTGGGGGCACGGTAGTACCGTACTGTACCGGCGGGGCCAGGGACTTGACTTGGCAATCGTACTAAAAATATAATTTAATATAATATGTATTAATTGTAAGATACATTTTGTTCTCATGCGATGGTCAATCTCTTTATTGGACTTGGCATTACATGGATCTTATAGCTTGTTGCGGTAAAAAAAAACTTAGAAACGAGACTTGTTTTTTTATAAATTATTTTTTTGATGGCATTCTATTATTCTATTGACATAATCTGTCTACCTGTCAGAAACGTTAATGTGAAAAACCACTTCGCTTCGTTTTGAGGTAGATAGGTGTTGAAATAAAGCACATATTTACATCATATATCGTCGTCATAGTTTTAAATGATGTCGTTATATTTTACCTATGCTAAGTAAAGAAATATTGAATTATTCAAATAGAAGTCAACATAAACACATCACCAAATTAACTTTTTATCATTTTATGTAGACAGCTTGTAAAATAATTTTAGTTTGTAGTTTATCGTAGTATATAGTTATGTAGAATCAGCTGGGGTACTTCTAAAATAACAGAAAGATTGATTAAGGCAATATATTGAATACCAAATTTGTATATAATTAGAAAATAGTGCAATTATAATTATTACTGAAGAGCAATTAATCCTACGCCTAACTTTTAAAATTATATGGCATTTACAGGGCTTTTCAACAGCTACTGAGAAAAAGAATTAAATTTCACTTTTTTTAAGACGTCTAAAATGACTTGTGAGTGCCAAAAATGATTATGATAGTAGTATACTACAACGATTTCTTTTATCTATACTTGTACTTTTATCCCAGTCATCATAATTGTTTTGAAAACGTCTCTGTTAGCTTATACCAATTGGAAACAATAGCAATATACAATATAACAAAAGCCAATTAAAAAGTTGCCACAGTGTGACAAGAAATCCAAACAAAGTTAGTAAAGTTTGTGTCTTGTCCCGACATATTTGTAGCACGTGATGTCAACTTACCCGCTGTCGGACGATGTTGCGGCACCGAACATGACCAGTACGAGTGAGACGCTGATGGAAATACGGATTTTTCTATTATGAAAGTTACTTCTTAGGGATATCTTTTATACGAGCATAATAACAATTATTTTGATTACTTACTTTGTAAGTGGAACGATAGTTGAATGCTTAATTATGAAAAATAAAACAAGTAAAATTATTAAAATACACCGACTGCGTTGATTTCTGTTAACTTTTTTTTATTTTATTTTATTTTTTTATACAGCTAAGACGAATCTGTTGACACCACTCACATAAAAATATGACAAGCTGTGTAGGCTCTAGGTCATGCCAAAGAAATGTACATACACTCGAAAAACATAACCCTCCTTCTTCGCAGTCGAGTATTATTGTGTTGGGTTTTCTTCATCGTATTCTGTCCTTAATGATTTAAAAATAAACAAATTAAAAATTTATAAACTGACTACGTTAAACGATTAACAACATTTATATATTTTAGCTTATCGCCTCCATCTATTATTAAAAATTTATCGACACCTCATACATTTATCAACAAAATAAAAAAAAAAGACTTCAAGATATGAACCAAATTGAAGTGGGACACGGGAAGCACCAGCTTTTAAATAACGATTCACTTGGTGATTTTTAACCGAATTAAAAAAAGGAGTAGGTTCTCTATTCGGCTGTTGAATTTTTTTATTTGTTCCTAGAGTTTTCGACTGGATGAACCGATTTAGATGATCCTTTTTTTAATTACAAGCCAATTCTTCCCATTTGATCCCATTTTAAGTATAAGTAATTTATCTAGTTCTCGAAGTCATTTTTTATTAAGATTGTAACTTATTTATAACCTTCAATGCTGAAATGACGACCACGTACTGGAAGACGGAGTGTGGGTTAGGCCCCCTACAAGGTGAAGATGATGATGAAGGTCGCAGAAAATTACTGTATGTGGGCAGCACAGGACCGATTCTTATGGGAAGCCCTGGGGGATTACTATGTCCAGCAGAGGATGTCTTTCGACAAAGATGATGATGAATGCCATCGATATGATCGGTACGATGTAACAGGTTAAAAATCTTAGTAAAAATATTGTATTTAATACACTTCTGCCGTCCTTTTTGGAGATAATAATATATAGGACTTACTTCTTATCAAATGATATCGGAAACTATGTTAATATAGTGATAAGCTTGTAACTTGGACTTTTCTAAGATTTGGTCTAAATAGTGTTGGAACAATCGATGGATAGAATCGTTGCTGTTTATTAGCAGCTCGAAACATGCTGGATCCATTTGGTGACTTAGCGAATACGGTATTGAACAAAAATCAATCAGATGTTGAGTGATTTAGTGTAAAGGCAAATGGGTATTTTCTAACGAGTACTTGTTTTACCATTGACTTTTAAACGGAAATTCAAGAAGTAAAGTTGTAAGATATAAATAATTACGTATGAATAAAATGTATCTTATATGTGTACTCATCATTTTCCTCTAGTGCTTTATAATTCGAGTACTTAGATATTAATTTTAATTATGATTCTATTACATTTTAGCCTTTAATTGTTTTGATGGACAGCATGTATGGTAGTGTTCGCAACGTCGTTTTTCTACTGCGCCGAGTGTAGTGGGTTCTGAGTTAGAATGTTCAGTTTTATTCGTTTCACATGTTTGTTGGTCAGTTGTTTTTAAATAAAATATATTTTATATAAAATACAGTACTCTTATGATGAAACAGTGAAACCAGGATATAAGATCAACCTTTTAAATCAGGAATGTTGTGAAGTAGTTTATTAAAATTAATTTAAAATATTAGTATATATTTTTTTCCTAAACTGTAATAAAGCAATTTCATGTTCAAGTATGAAATAGACAAATTACATATTTTTTGCATTAGAATAAAAATTGATCCTAGCAGGCATAAAAAGCGGCTATTACGTACACCACTAAACAAAAGGTTGGTTTCAGTTGTTTTTTCTTACGAAACTTCGTCTGGATGTACTAAGTACTTACTATAACTGTAACGTTAACTATATTTATTGTTTATTTCAAAACGGCTTTTAGTACCTAGAATGTACATTTAAATCTCAGCTTCAACAACAAGAGGAAAACACGAAGCTCTAACGTAGCTTCCTCGAACTATAGAATATTTAACACTTTAAGAAGCTTAACTCTGCAAGTAGAATGCATTATTTAGCTAAGAGAGATAATGAAATAATCTTAGTACAAATTGAAGTACTAAAATGAAGGTAAAACGGTTCTGATTATACTGGCTTTGCGAAATAGAACTCTTTGAAAGCCTTTTGTTGTCATAATTAACTATATGGAAAATGTCTTAGTATACTTTGAAATATATTTATGGAAACGCGACATAAAGTAATTTTCACAGTAAGGGCAGTTTTATGAGGCGTAAACGAGCATTACTGAGAATTGTGTTGTAGATTTATTAACTTAAAAAAAATATTTTACGCGCAATATAAGTATAACATTCTGTTGTATATAAAGTCCAAAAAAATGCATGTAAATGAAATCCTTCTCAATAGATCGCTACACACTAGTGGCTTTTGACTTATGGGATGTGGCGACTTCCACTATAAATGCAACAGCAGAAACACGCTACAGCGCCATCTACCGAAGATACGTCGAACTACGGAGTAACTAAAGAAACTAGGAAAGTATCGATGCGGAATCGCGCAATAGAAGTTCTCGCGCCGATTTACATATATACAACATCCCAACATCAACCGTTGGGCAGTGACCCACCAGGCATGATCACCTCGCCTGGTCGCAGGATCCTCCCTTTGTGCTGGAGGAATATGTGACCCGTTCCTCCACAGGGTGTACATGGTAATCACTGGCTGACTCATAAGTGTGTTTAACTCCTAAATAGGTATATGCATGTGCTATCAAGTCACTGTGTCAAAGTCACTTAATTAATGGAATGCGACACATGTATATGTCATTCGATTAATACAGTGACTTTTAATATAGAGACCCGTGTATACTAAGTTTCAGTAATTATTTTAAGTGACAGTTTATGTTTACTTCGTAAATATGTCACAACACGTAGTAGAATAAAGTAACAGTCTTTCAAACCTTTATGGTGATTAAATATACATAACTGTTCCAAACAAGTGCTTGAAGTGATATATTTACGGCAAATCAAATGTATGATGAGCGTCACAATAATTTTCAGATTCATGGAGGACTTTGTTCAAAGAATCTTAATAGTTTTAGTACCTTTTTTAATAGTAAATGATGATTATAGGTTTGACAGTGGTGAGACAAGTTGGGCTATGACAGTAATTGCCAGCTTCGAGATTACTTATTATTACTATTGACAGGGGTGAAACAAGTTTTAAATCTATAATAACAGGATACAAGTTATTAATTTAAGTAAAAAAAATCAAATACAAGCTTTTATTACTAGTTAATAAAAACAATAACATTAAGCCTTTTCATTTCATACCAATATAGGGTGGGTTGTTTAATGGGTTGGTTATATGTACTCGTACGCTGCCATTTTGTTACGGCGGTTGTATTGGAATAATAATAATATTGATTAAAAAATAATTACATTATCATCAGAACAGACAGAAGTTATATTTCAAAGTAAGCCATATTCCAAATTTCAGCTCAGTGGGCAATCAGGAAGTGGATCAAATTTAACTTGCAAGATTTGATTACAGACAAACATCGGGACAGGCGAAATTAAATTAAAAACTTGTAATAATAAAAATATTAATAATGTGAATTTTCAACAAGCTACCCCACAAGCGATACGTATCGAAATTTCTTACTTCATTGAGACAGAAAATACCGTGATCCGGGTCCTGAAACATACACCTTCTCACTTCGCACACTGAGATGATAAAATATTCTATGAATAATTCACATGTCATACATCGACAACACTGAATAAGATCGTCTATTTGTGTGAGGTGTAAGTGCAAGCGGTATGTAGATGCTAGATGTTACTCATAAAATATTCCAAAGATTTTCTTATATTTGTATCAATCTTATGACAATATATTATTATATTAATTATCTCTAGTCCGACCTGATGACACTCTTGTTTCAAAGTTTAATAGGGACGCTTGCAGTACAAGTATGATTTGTACAAGTGGCTGTTCCCTGCGACGTGTATTTGTGTCCAAGTATCTTATCAAGTCAATATATACAAGTATATATTGAAAATCTCCTACAATGTATGTATCAGTTTCTCTGTAATAGAGTGATATTTTTTCAATTATATTTGTTCAAAAATCAAATTCTTTTTTAAATTTGGCGACCACACGCTTTGGCGTGGCGGGGGCGGGGCAACGCGTGGCCGCCACAATCTATTAAAGAAAAAATAATAGTATTAATCTTGTCTCGTATAAATGAAATGCCGGTAATTTGAATAAGATACTGTTATCTTTTAACTTACTGCTTTCTCTAGCGTCCTGAATTTTTCACTCTTATGAAACCCGCTTACACTGATACCACACACTTTCGTCAACGCTGCGTCAAAAACCTTCAGCGAATACTTTTTGGCTCAAACGCGTTCAGGTAATGTTTACTCAGATATATAGCGAAGATATGTAAAACAACTTAAGTGATTTATATAATATCTTGCAGTGTTTCTCCCATAGGTAGTTTTTCCTCTAGTCAAATTTTGTAAGAAAAATTGCTCAACATTCTGACCGTCATTTTTAAAGTCATACTAAGATGAAGCTTTCGTCAAGCGATTTTTTCACTATTTGGGGTGGGGTTTTAGTCTACTGCTACGAAATAGGTAAGTAAAGTAAACAAATGTAAAAATGATACAGGTTTAGCATCCGTGTAAAAGCAAAAAAGTGAAAATATATTTTATATATTTTTCCACATATTTTAGTGGAACGAAAGTATACTACAAGCTTTGGCCCGCGACTCCGCCTGCGTATACATCGGTTATCTAGGTAAATAGTAATAAGTCTTTTCTCAAAATCAAAGGATCCATTGTAAATTTCGTTCAAATTGGTTCAGCGGCTTAGCTGTGAAAGCGTATTATAAGTATTTCATACATACTCTACATTTTTCAGTGAACAAAAACCTCTTTCCACGAACATTTACCCAGTACTACAAAAACAACTCTGAATTTTATTTAATGATTACGTACAATGAAAAGACTTTGGTACCTTTAAACGTTGATGAAAGTACAATATTCCGGAGTCGAGTCACGATTCTGTTAAATTTCCCTAAAGATAATAAACATTTCCGAGGTAAATTAAACAGTTGTTTCGTTCTGTACCCTGTATTTTTTACCTCAAAAGCCGGGAATTCATGCGCTCTTCGACAGTAGACCTTATTAGGGTATGATAATGACGTAAGGACTAATTACGATGACAATTAAGTCAGAGGTCAAAGATGTCAGAACGAGGTCTGTATGTGTTTAAATACTGAAAGAGACCTTCGTTAAGTAAGAAGTAATTAACTATCTTTCTCTTTTTACTTTATGAAATTGATTGCAATGGAAACTTCTGTAATTATGAGTAAGATATTTTAGGGTTGTTATTTTAAGTTTTGTAATGATTCTCTCAAAATTTCTAACAGTCAGACGTTTTAGTTTTATTAATTCGAGCTTTTGACCGTAGCTCCACCCACGTGTTGCTCGGTAATCACAATAAAGAGTAGCTTATGTTCGTCCTCACTAATCATAGTATCTTCATACTAAATTTAATTTAAAATCGTTGCATCGTTACAGACAGAAAGGCAGAGTTTCTTTCGATTTTTTAAAATAAGTATGGACATAAACATGTTCATCTAAAGACCACGTAAGTTAATTTTTCTTTATTTTCTTCTTCCTTAATGAATCAACAAATAGAGCTTATATACATAAAGTTTGACTAAGTGCATTAAGTTATTCACCTTCTTATTAATTTAGGATGTTTTAACTTTTTATGTATGAGTTAATAAGATACATTTATGTTAATTTATGTAGGGTTATTTTCTGATCAATACTGGTGAGTTGTTAATATGCGAATATTTTGTCTCGAATCAAAGTGGATCCGAAGTAAAACACGACAGCTGGAAAACCTCCAACTGGCTTTTTCTACGTTAAATGTTAAATGTCCATCTATCTGTCACGCTTCTATGACTAAAGGGCTACACCGAGATTAATGAAATTTGGGGTGGAGATATTTTTTTAAGTTAACCGTAAAAATCCCGTGCGGTGCCGCGGAAAACAGTTAGTTAATATATATATTACCTTTACTACAAACAACTTATAGACGTACTTATAAAACAATTGAAATGACAAAATATTAAAGGTTAAAAGAAGGCAAGATTAGGCAAGCGCTACTTCGAAGAGATAGCTCACAGAAATCCCTTTGATAGCTTGTCAAGAGACCAGAAAGCTCGAGTTCCCGACGGAAAGGAAGATCAAGCCTCTCGCTAATTTTAGTGCTCTGACTTCGCCCTTGCAATGTCTCTTTCGAAGGACCTGGAGGCAAAGTTGTACTCCTTTTTTAGAGCGCTGGTATTTTAATCCCGTACCGCCACCGCGTCAGCCCAGGCTTGGTAAGCTTCCTGTTTCCTGCGAGAAGCTTTTAAGAACTTAAAAGCATCTTAAGTCAGTAGCAGATTGGTAGATAAAAACTGTACATATTGTAGCTTTATTTATCACCCAATATTTGAGTTGCTACGCCATAACCGAACTGAGTAAAATACGGCCTCGAGTACAAGTCTACTGACAGGAATACAAAATTACTGGAAGTGATTTTAAAATTATGTTAGTGTGTGAACAAAATCATAGAAAAGAGAAAAATAAATAAACGGAAAACTTCAATTGTTGTTTTGTTAATTATCAAGCAGAAAAATTGTATGCACATTTTTAAGTTTTGCACACTTACTGTTATATTAAATCAAGTTTAGACTAAATATAGCAATAAATATATATTATAACAATAGTCCCTACAGCTAAATTCGTAACAAGACATGAAAATAAGCCAATAATAATACTTATGTTTCTAATAGGTTAGAACACTATTTGCCAGTCTCGATATGCAATAACTCGTACTTAATAGTAATCGTAAAAGAAGAAATCGCACAAATGATCTATCAGTTTTTACATCGATTTATTGATTGTTTGGCATCAAAAATTTGAGGTTATTTAGACTCAAATTGAGCAAAAGTACTCTCAAATGTTTTTTAATTCAAAAATTCAAAGTATCACATCCAGCTATTCTATTTCTTCCTACCAGTGCATTTCGTATACTACCCACGTAGATGCACTAGCAACGGTTGAAGGCAAATAAATTCCGCGATTTGTGGTTGGAAAGCTTCCAGGATGCTGTTGTTGGTCGACTTGGGATGTTGGGAGGCCAAACATGGCTGGTAAGCTCAGGGAGATAGTCCCTGACACATTTTGTCGGTAATTTATTTTGGCAATGTCGCTCTGTGATTAAATACTCTTGTCTTATGGTTTTGCACACTAGTGTTCAGTAAAAAGGGATTGGCTAAGATTATGAGAATTTAACATCATCTCACCAATATTAAAGGCGAAAGCAAGTTTGTTTGTTACGCTTTCACGTGATAAATACTTAACCAATCATCAAGATACTTTTTACACATATTTTTGAAGGTACTAGAAGTAGCATAAGATATTTTTTATTAAAGTGGAAGCTAGTTTAGTATATTTTTACTATTAATTACTAAGTAATATTGGCTGAATTATTTTTACATTGAATAATAATCGATGTGATTTGTTTTGTGTTAAATATTCTGTTGACTGCTCCCAAACAATGTTGTTACCAGTCCTCTCTTAGGAACACCAGCGAAACAATTATTACCGCTACTTTACCACTTCTAAGAAGCTTCTTCCCCTATATACATATAGCTCAAGATTTATATGTGTATTGCCAAAAGTTGAGCTTGAAACCACATGGCATAAAAGAGATTAGTAACAAATTATAAGAGACAAAGCGCGTTCAATGTGACTGTTTATATGGGCCTTAGATTACATCTATTTGGCGATTGTTCAATAACTACAACTTAATAAAACAGATACGAAAACTTCTAGTGTATGATCTTTGTACGCTTCAAACTGAAATGAAAAATATTCTCAACAAACACTACATTTATTCTATGCTATGGTCATGTAAAATTATGGTTTCCTTTACAAATATGAAACTTCCGCGCAGTTTAGCTTGCCATCATATATCATGTCGTGAATACCGTGTTGGGTGACAGAATGTTCTGTTCAATAAACTAGAGCTTTTCTTTCAAACATGTTATTGGATTTTAAAAACAAGTTTAACATTTATTTATACAATACGACATTCAATATAACGGTTTTAAAGAATATTTCGATATAGTTAAAGTTATTACTGGTTTAAAACATGTAATTTTTAAAGAATTAGTTTTTATGAGAGGAAGAGTAGCTTAAATACCGATTTAAGTATATCTGTTTATTATAACATGTTTATTATAGGGGGAAGAATCATCAAGGGGCAAAACGATCAAACAAATCACCTTATGAACAGCGACTACAGTCACCCATACCATTCCAGGTCAAGAGTCACAATATGTTCATTCTTTAAGTCCCTTTCTCCATAATCAGAAAGGCCTAACTTTTTTCCGGGATTCGGTTAAATCTTAGTCACACTTAGTTCTTACACATTTGTCAAAAATATTTTTTGTTGTAAATTTGTTGATCAAAACATTTTCTACATACATATACATAAATAGATTCTCTCGTTTAAACCATGTAGGTTACATGTGGGTAGATGTAGTAGTACATTGTAGGTAAAACCGGTTCTATATGAGCCCTAGTATCACTTTGACCTGTATATTTACGCCAAGGCTTGGCTCTCCAACCTTTGATAGTGAGGTGTTACCACGCGTGAAGAGAATCGTTTATTAATAGTATTAACATTATATCCTACCAAAAAGAAACATATCCAATGAAGGCCTTGAAGAATGAAACAATGCAATTTAGAAACTTCTCTTATAAAATATAAAGACTTGCAGATTTACATGTGGATATTTCTAGTAATATACCAGCTAACAATTCAGTCGCTGTGATGTAATCGCTTAGTTCACACTTGCTTACGTCACCGCGGGTGTAGCTTGTGACAAAAGACCGCTTTGTATATTCGTACTTTAAATTTAAGTTATAGTTTTAGCGCTATTATTATAAATATAAATAAAAGCAACACAGAATGGGAAAATTATTTTCGTAGGCATACTAAGAACAAATACGTCTACGAGTCTACGAGGTCTCGTAGACTATTTAGCAGACAATAAAAATAATAACATGAATGGTATGTGATCACTGTAGCCCGCGGAGACAAGCTACTATACTGCCCATAGAAATAGTCTCAATGGTAAACTATACAGAAACCAAACAATGTATTTCTGAATTTAATACCAAGTATTTTTATATTTAAAAAATTTTTGGATTTCCAAATATTTGATTATAGTTTCCTTTATCTAGAACAGATTGGTTCGAAACTAGTTGGTGAACATAGCAAGCTACAGTTATTTTTTATTTCTTAAACATGGGTTCAAGAACCCTAATGAATGAATAAATAAATATTAATATTTCAGACATCTTACACACTTTGTAAATGCATACATATTATACCTAGAAAACCTCCGAACCCCGAAATAAATACTTGCAGATTATACAAACAAATGGTCCGACCTGAGAATCAAACCCGAGACCTCAATCACAGTTGTCGCATACGCTACCACTGCGCCAACGAGGCAGTGAAATAATCATTACGACCATTTACTTGCGCTACCTGCCACATTATTTTATATTGTTTGGATTTGTATGCTAATTAAGAGTTGAAATATATTTATAAGGTAACTTTTAAACCAACTTCATAGAGTCTACGCATAAAGATGTTCTTATCAAATAGTTTTCATATTATTAACCTCTTTTCTTCCCTACTAAATACAATTGGATGAAGTAAAGCAAGGGAGTTTATTTGAATACTTTACAGTACTTAAGTTATACATTATAGAAACTAAAGTACAAAGTTTGATTTCCACAAACTACTCAGTCTGAAAATATAAATAATATATAAAGTAAAACACTAAAACAATAATAATATTATTCCTTCTAAAAAGGCTGGCAAATAACTTGTGACGCCTCTGTGTTATAGGTGTCCATGGGCGGCGGTAATTGTTTGCCATCATTTTACGTGAATAAAAACAATAAAAAAAAAAAATACATACACATAGAAAAATCATCTAATCTTGTCGTAGGAGAGCCACGGTTCGGCATACTTAGGCCGGCTCGACTGGAGTGGTACCACGACCTCACAGAAAACCAGTGTGAAACAGCGTCTGCGCTGTGTTTCACCGGCTGAGTGAGGATGCCGGAGGCCCATGAATCCAACCCATCCCACTATCCCCCTCTCCATCCCCTAAAGGCCGGCAACGCATTTGTGACACCTCTTGCGTTGTGGGTGTCCATGGGAGGCGGTAATTGCTTACCATCAGGTGATATTTCGGCTCGTTTGCCACCTACTACATAAAAATAATAATAATAATATATAAAAATAAAGCCTCAAATTCAAAGATTGAGGCCTCATTTCAATAGATTAGGTGTTTTTTCTAAAAAGGCTTTTATTATTATTGTAATAACCTTTTGACATGATTGATTGATAGATCAGAGCTTCAAGTTAGGACCTGTCAAGTGGAGCATAAGAAAGAGGTTGAAGTAGCATTATCGGATTCGGATCGAATTTTTTTTGCAAAGTTGTGATTTTATTGTAAAATAAAAATGTTGATAGAGTATAAAAAAACGTTGACAACTGTTTCACGAAAATAATATCCTTCGGGAAATATTCAAGTAGTATTTGAGTTTATCAATTTATAATATTTTCAGACTGAGTAGTTTGTGGAAATCATACTATGTGCTTAACTTTCTAGCATATACAACTTAAGTATTCAAATTCAAAATCATTATTCAATTAAGGCACGATGAGACATTTATGAACGTTATGAAGCTACAGATAAAAATCATAGATCGACACAAATAGACGCCATATATGTACTGTATTGTCAAGGTGAATTAGGTGAAAACACCTAACTGCCTGTTTGTGTTGATCCATATAGCTTCCAGTTTCTAAAAGAAGAATTACTGTAAAAATAAGTAAATTATATAAAAATTATATCATAGAAAAGATCTATTATATGCGTAAACTGTATGAAGTTGGTTAAAAATGTAACCTCATAAATATGTTCCAACTTCCAACAAACAGTATTGAATAATCTGGCAGGTAGCGCAAGTTAAACCAATCTAGCACTGGACGTCTATTAGTTGAGCGGCGAAGGCGCTTGCATAAATATTCATGATCGATTGCGTCAGGTCAAAGCTATCCCACAGGTACGATAGTGCTTGAGTGTGAGCTGAAATGAAACTCGCTTTGAACTCTTAAATTTTGAAAACAATAAGAAGCTAGATATCCTTGATCATGTAAAAGAAAGTTTTGGTGACAACATTGATTGTATAATGGCCAGTCTCTAAATTATCTATTAGTATAAACTTATTAATTTACAAGTTGAATATATTTCCAGAAACCAGACTTGGACATATGGTACGTGAAATGTTTTTTACTATCACACAGTATTAGGAATGAAACGGTACTTTTTAAATTCAAATCAAAAACATCTTTTGAAACTTTTGAAGTATTTAATGATGTACAAAAAGCTAAATGGAGTTTCAACGTCCTATGTCCAGTTTGCATATATCTACTGTCAGTAACGTTTTAAAACTTTGTATATTTCCACGAATTTTAAATGTTTGTCACGGCAATTTATATTTTACCTTACTGGCTATATGGCTATGCCTTATATAGATGCAACTAAAATGTTATAATGTTTTTATTTTATAGATCGGATTTGAAATAGTATTCTCTGTGACTCAAGAAATCCATATATATAAAAGAGGAAACTGACTGACTAAGATACCCAGAGATCAACGTACAGCCCAAACCGCTGAACCTAGAATCTTGAAAGTTTGCATGTAGGTTCTTTATATAACGTAAGTGAGCACTAAGAACGTTATATTGAATATGCCACATAAGGAGAGAAAATACGGGATGAAAATTTGTATGAATATTTTTATGATGGTGATAGGTTTGCTTAAAATTTTGTAAAAATATAGTGGGGTCAAATGTTATATATTGTTTTAAATAACTTTAACAGTATGTGTTTTGTAATAAATAGGTTCGAATTTTTTTTCATTTTTATTTTGATCATTCATTAGTCATTTGTCAACTTGTCATTTTAAGGATCTTTTCATAATAATTTAATACTCCACATTGATGAACTCCCCTATTTATAAGATAGAGGAGTGAAATTAAATCAGTATAATACATATGCATCAATACAAGTATTTCAAGCAAGTAGACTTATCTAATAGAATGCGAAAATGTTTCAACTAAAAAATTAACTAAATACATTGTAAGTGACATCAAAAGCTTTCTAGAAACCTACGTGAAATTCTTCACCTTCAAGGTTATCCTTAGTAGAGCGCGCTATGAAAGAATTTATGCAAATAGGAAATTATTAGGAAGCACTAAGGTAGTAGTCAACCCGTAGGTAGCTAAATCTGCTCTTTTTAATTTTGACAGCAGATAAAGTTTTCTCATTTTTGTTAGTATCCGCACAACATTTTGCAACCCTGAGCAAGAATGTTAGTAATGGGCGTATTATTACGTAAATAAATAAAGTAAATATTTTTGAACACTAGACACACAAGGACATCTAGTCCCAAGCTAAGCAGAGCTTGTACTATAGGTACTAGACAACCGATATAAATACATATATATTATCCGTAGAAAACAACAAATATCTGAAACAAATATTTGCAGCTCATACAAATATTTGGTCCGACCCGGGAGTAGAACCCGAGACCACAGGAGTCGTATACGCTACTACTGCGCCACCGAGGCAGTCGTAGTACTGTTGGATATATTATATCAATATGAATCATAATTTAACATACTGTACATCCCTGCATTTACTAGGGGGAGTGCTCCGAGGAATTTTTCGGACTGACACAACAATAAGCGCACAGTTGTGTCAGTTCTAGAAACTTTCTATTTCTCACAATAAAACTGTAAAATGAAATGTCACCTGTGATATATGCGGACTAATACGACCTTCAATCTTACAAGAAAAGAGCGTACTCCTTTTAAAAGGCCGGCAACGTACTTCTGAGGCCTTTGGTGCTACTGGTGTCCGTGGGAGGCGGTAATCACCTACCATTAGGTTATGCGTCTGCTCGTTTGCCAGCTATACCATAGAAGAAAACTTAACACTCATCTCATAAACAAATATGTTTATGTTATGAATATATGTATAGTGTATGAATATGTACGTATGTGTATGTATATATATGTATATGTATGTGTATGTATATATATGTATGTGTGTATATGTATGTATATGTTTTTTTTTCTGTATAAAGCTTCTTTCTATTGATGGTGTTACCTCTGTGCACCACCTACCTTACAAGATTTCTACACCACCCTAAGGTTGACTGAAAGAGAATGCCTTGGGCATTAAGACCGCCAATGTACAAATGTGCATGAAGTTTTAAATATAAATATTGTGAAAATCCAAAACAAAATGGGTTCAGCCGTTAAGTAGATTTGCGAAAACAAAAGACTGACTTCATTTAGTAAAAAGCTGTTAATTTGTTATCACCAACAGACATTTCAATTTATTTATTAGTATAAGAGTTTAGAAATAAAAGCATCACCGAAATCATCTAAACTGTTTAACATCAGATTTATTATTCAATATTGTCGAGAATATACACTATTCTCGTTTTAACAGGCAATTAAATTGTTAAAGAAATGAATCCTTTAAATGAAGTACAATTGAAGTCAAAAAAATTGCAAACATCTTAAACTTCCCCTCAGGCAATTTCAGTTACAAGTACCTACGTGCGCAGATAGTAATATTTTTAAAGTAGAAAACGGTAAACTTAAGGTTTTTATTATACTTTAGATAAAAAAACATGAAATTAAACTAGCAAAAGTTTTGCGACTCATAAAATTTTATGTAGCTTTTTTAACAGAAAATGTGGGTTACTAAAACTTTTCTCAAATTAAATGACAGTGAAAATTATTTATTCATATAGGTTGGAAGCAACAAGAAAACAAAGTCAAAGTGAAATGTCCTCTGTTCATAAACTTTCTCAAAAATTTCTTGAAAATGTTTGCTCTAAGTAAAAATTGTAAATATATTATGATCTCTCAAATAACGTTTTCTCAAAAATAAAATGAAAAACGGCCATGTTGCGAATGATGCATACTTAGAGCGCTACCTGCCAGTGTCAATCTATGTAATTGAATTCATACAAAAGAGGAGGTATTATAAGAAGAAAACGGAGAAACAACTTCATAGATGTTTTCCAAATTACCACAATAATATGAATTTATTTTACAAAACAGTCCTTGTGCATTAAATTGGAGTTAAAAGCCTAAATAAGACGAAATGAAAAACAAAATAGAACAGAACATATTTTATAAAATGTCAAAAATGGGAATAATGATTGTTACTGAGTACGTCAAATCATCAACATAATCATCATCAACAACTGAGATAGTGACTCATTATTGGGCTCGGGTCTCCTCTCTGAGTATGTCAAATAGTTATAACCAAAACAAAAGCCCTGAAAAAGAATGCATTTCTATAAGTGAAAAATTGTTACTTGAATATTAGTTGTTCCACGGAATATCTGACATCAGATCTTCACAACCCTGAGTGCAAACTGAATTCGTTGGTTGAACTATTTGTCAGTATATTTAATTGCACTGACTTCCCAATAACGATTTTATGCCATAGATATACATGAAAATCGCAACCAACGGCTTTACATACTCTACAAGATGATTCTTAAAACAGAAAAGGTGACTAACTCCTAAAAACTTTACATTGCAATCTTCTATTTTATTTATTCTAAAAGCTCGAAAGAAAATAGACTTGCAAATTTTTCGAATATGCTGTCATTTCCGAACTATGAATAAAATATTGCTGTTTAAGATACACTATAATTTTATGATGTATTCACGAAGAACCACGTACTCCGCGGATATTATGATTGTGCTTTCGACTCTAGGAATTTCTACATTTTAGATGGCAAGGTTTTAGAAAGTGTGAAGATCATGATTGTGCACTCTAGATGTAAATACCCATCATATCATTAAAAACTAATTTTATAATGTGTTGCTCTTGTATAATTCATTAGTTTGCTATAGGGTTCAAAGTATCCATGTTAGATTTATGAGTGGTTTTATATATATAAGCACATTATTTAGGTTTCAAACACTCAAAAAAAAATTGTAAATCCTTTCCGTATAATTATAAATAAAAAATATTTTACTTTGTTCATCACTGTCAGCATTGTAATATTGTGAAACTTATTTTTGTTTTTCATAATTTTTTTTATTGTCTAGAAAGAAATTGAATGGATCCACATAATCTTGGCCTTCAATTCTTTTCATCGATAAATTATGAATCTCCTCAATCGTTGTCTTAAACGCTGGAAAAATTAATCAGTTACATCATCGCTCTGGTATATCTAGCCCGTATAATTTTAAGCGTGATTTTTCTACGCATCCCTTCTCCTCGCGTCGTTATCCTCTTTACTAAGGTTCATGATTCCCCAGGTGTGGGATGATCCTCTGCCCGAAAATTGATCGCCACTTGTTTATCTCCTTAGCAAAATAAAGAGCAACGTTTTTTTTATGATATAGGTGGCAAACGAGCAGACGTATCGCCTGATGATAAGTGACTATCGCCGCCCATGGACACCTGTAACACCAGAGGCGTCACACGTGTGTTGTGCCCATATTTTCTTTTTAAGTTTGGATACCCCCTCAGTCCTTCACCCCACCGGGGTTTCCGGCGCGGCGGTGTGTTGGAATCGAACCGACTAAAACCACACGGCGTGTCACTCTGTGCCTGAGACGGGAGGGATCCAGGAACCGCTTTCTTACGCCATCCGGACCCCTCCCAGCACCTGCCCGCACTGAAGCGGGCACCGTATCTAGATATTAAATCCTCTCACTTCGGGCGACGTACGGCACACGTGTAACGTCGCCTCCTCACGGCTGGCCTGTGAAGCGGATGGAGGGGAAAACCCGTTCCTTCTATCCGCGGCCACACTCAGGGCGGCATGAGGTGCTGATAGGCAAACCTCCGCCGCCCGGTTCGTAAGCGACGGATCAGGTCTAAGTGGAGGTCATACTCCCGGGCCTTCTCTACCGCCTCAGGTGCGTTGTGCCCATAGTCCAACCCCTCCCCCATCCCCCTTAACATCCCACAAAGGCAGGCAATGCACTTGTGATACCTCTGGTACTGTATGTATCTATTTGCGGCGGTAATCACTTACCACAGGTGATACGTCTGCTCGTTTACCTCCTATTAAATAAACTAATAAAAAAGATTCCCTAATTTTTTTACAGACCAAAAATGAAATATTTGCATTTGTAACTTTAGTCTACAATAATGTTGTCAAAAGTAAGATTGGCTTACCTTTTATTTAATTGTTTTATTGACACCTTCTGAGTTTTTTATTTTATATCGAAGACCGTTTTTTACATTGCATGAAAGTCTTTCTACGCTAAACAGACGGATAAGCTAGTATCGCTAGTTATTCAAGATTGCGTACAAAGTTTTTTATATATAAAAACTGAAGGAGCAAAATGCTAATATTTTTCCCGTCTAAATTTACATTACGTATAATAAATGAAAGGAAACATTAAATATGAACAACGAAAAACAAAATTCACGTCGTTATCGCGTTACTCTAAGTTTAAGACGTTCCATATTCGACTAACTTTTCCGTGAAAATGTAAAGTAAAGCATAAACGAGGCTTAAATTTTGGTAAACTGCAAAACATAACTCTGTTGGTCGTAAACAAAAGATAAAACAGTCTTACTTAGAAGCATTGTTATGGGTTTTTGTTTTTAAATTGAAGTGTGAAATACCAATATTTGTACAGGTGTTTGTATATAATGCGGAGGGTGCTCATTGTATTTCGGTTATATTCGTGTTGAAAAGGTTGTAACACCTTTTGGCCTTAAAATGGAGTACGTATGTTTAATTTAAATAATAATAACTGTTAGAGATACTTGTTATCTGTGGCGACCGTGTAAATGAATGTCACTATTCCTATTCGCCCTATAATGTGTTATATGGGTGTTCCAAAAGTCGAACAACGTAACAAACTACCAAAGACAATACTAATGCAATAAAAAGAGAAAATTAAAATAAACCTCGTACAAACACTTCTGGACAGCTTAGCATTAGCACAAAATCTTTGAATATAAAACCAATACTCAAAAGCTAAAATCTCATTCCTACGTAAGATTTTTGTCAAGCAGTAGACTGCTACAGACTGTCATCATCATCATCAGCCTATCGCAGTCCACTGCTGGACATAGGCCTCTCCAATTTCACGCCACTTAGTTCGATCTATGGCTTCTCGCATCCAGCTCCTGCCAGCCGTCTTGCGCAAATCATCGCTCCACCTGGCTTGTGGACGTCCTACACTACGTTTGCCGAGACGCGGTCTCCACTCAAGAACTCGTTTGCCCCAACGGTTATCGGTTCTTCGGCAAATGTGGCCAGCCCACTGCCACTTCAGCTTGCTAATCCTGTGGGCTACGTCGATGACCCTGGTTCTTTGTCGGATCACCTCGTTTCTAATGCGATCCCTTAGAGAAACGCCGAGCATATACCTCTCCATTGCACGCTGAGCGACTTTAAACTTATGGACCAGTCGAACCGTAAGTGTCCACGTTTCGGCTCCGTAAGTCATTACGGGTAGGACGCACGCATTGAAGACTTTCGTCTTTAGGCACTGTGGGATCGATGATGAGAAGACCCGACGAAGTTTCCCAAACGCTGCCCAACCTAGCTGGATTCTTCTGTTCACCTCGTCCTCAAAGCTGTTTCTACCTAACTGCAAAGCCTGCCCGAGGTATACATATTTTTGAACAACTTCGAGAACGGCACCGTGTACCGCAACCGGTTCCGGTAGTACATGTTCATTGAACATGACCTTGGTCTTGTCGAAGTTCATCCGTAGGCCGATGCGCACAGACGAGTCAGCCAGGTCGTTCAGCATCTGTTGTAGGTCCTGCAACGTCTCTGCCATGATGACGATGTCATCTGCAAATCGCAAGTGAGAGATGTATTCGCCATTGATGTTGATACCGCGCCTTTTCCAGTGCAGCGTCTTAAACAGGTCCTCCATTGCATTAGTGAATAATTTCGGGGATATAACGTCCCCTTGCCTCACTCCTCGATGCAATGGTATGGGTCTTGTATGCTGATCCTGTACTTGGACGGACATAGTAGCGGCTTTGTAGAGACATCTCAACACTCGGACGTACCGCCAATCTACTTGGCAACGCTGCAGGGACTCCAGAACAGACCAGATCTCAATCGAGTCAAAGGCCTTTTCATAGTCCACAAATGCTAGACACAGGGGCTGATTATACTCTTCGGTCTTCTGTATTATCTGCCGCACTGTGTGGATGTGGTCTATGGTGCCATATCCGCTCCGAAACCCAGCCTGCTCCGGTGGCTGGTATTCGTCGAGTCTTCGCGCAAGACGGCTACAGACTGTTGATAAGTGATAATTTTCATAATTTAATTGGTGAATATAATTATCATCAATAACCCATAGTGTCCCACTACTGGGCTCAGATTTCCTCTTAAGGCAGGGTTAAGGCCATAGGTCCCCACGCTAGCCGAGTGCGCGTTGGGCACTGGCAAGACAACGATGTGGCTACGTTATCTTGCAGTTAGATGTCTTAAAGCCATTATCATATGAAAACAACCGGACCGACTGCTTAACGTGACCTTCGAATCACGGAGAGGCGCATGGTATCATGCTACCAGCGGTCACCAGGTACTGACCGCGCTAAGCGTTCGGTTCCATCATCTGCGTGTGACATGTGCCCTTTTTATCGAGTACTTTTCATTAATTAAAGTATCCTGCAAATTCAAGATTATTTTTATTTCTTTTTTTAAAAATCCCCTATACACAAATCATAATAATAGAACGCTCAAATTCCATGAGCATTTTAATACTGTGTTATTTTTTCATATCTTTGAATGTAGAAGCAGTAGGTATTCATAGTTAGACTTCCTAGCTATTGTGACATCGATGAAAATATCTGTCATAATCAGAGAGCGTACTTGACTAACGAAAAGTAAAAATAACGTGTTAATTATTTTACGGACGTTGTAATAGACTTAAATGGGTTGAATGGGCTGGTACAGCTATTTACACGTAGCGCGGTGATAACACTATGTGGCTTAATTCTCTCTTATGGAGGATTCATTTAGGAAAATGTAGAAGTTGGAAGAGATAATGGCCACCTTCGAGTTTGTAACTGCAGTTCTTATTATAAATAATGGTCATAATAATTACAACAAATCGTCTGTTTTCTTGTAACTTTGAGATAGATTTTGTGAAAACGGATAGAAGTTACATACTTCTTCGACTGCTTAACGTGACCTCCGAATCACGGAGACGCTTATAGTAACAAGCCACTAGCGCTCACCCATCTAGGTACTGACCGCGCCAACGTTACAAGCCCTCGGTGATTGTTTCTTATCACCGAATACAACTGGGCTATGAGCGCCGTCATTTATACAAACTGATTTTCATTATATTCGTATCAATGGTTTTTAACAGTCATTGCTTGTTATAAGCTTCTCTTTCACACGATTACAGTTCCACGCTTGCCAAACCGATTGATATAGCGTTTGTTTCAAGTTTTGCATCTTTTACAAGCTTTTATTTAGTTTCAACCCGTTTCCGATGAATTTTATAATTCACTTCCCAGTTTTCGATTGAGCTGAAATTTGAAATGCATCTTTACTTCTGATGATGGTATTATTATTAATCCAAAATGGGCGCCGTAACAAAATGGCGTCGTGCATATTTCTGAACAGCCCCTCAATATCGTTATCAAATGAAAGACCTTAAAGTTATTTTTTTATTAACAAGTTATAAAAGCTTGTTTAACAAAAATATATTAATTACTTGTTTGCTTTGATGTTGTCTTGCTAGTTTGTTGCTTCTAATGATATCCATGGAACGAAGAGGGTGACACTTTATGTTCCTTATCTGTCACCCCATTAATGGTGTTCACTGTTTATTATATTAATGGATGAAATTCTATAATAGTTTATAATAGTGTAACACTACGTCAGTAAATTCAATATACGTATTTAAATACTAATTTAGAAGCAATCATTTAATAAATAATAGTAGACTTGAAACTCAGTTAAATATTTACTGGCAACCGACTATAGGGTCATTAAATTTCGTTTTTAATTAGCACTTAGTCTCTAAACAGCGTAACAAAACGTAGGCATACATAAACAAGAGATATATGTTGTTTAATGTTTGCCTACATTTTGTTATACCTAACAAAAAATTATAAATAAAAAAAAATCGTGGTAAATAATTAAATCATGTTTTTTTTTAAAATAAACATGATTTGATAAAGGGAGCAGATATTGATGCAGTCGGTTTTTTTAAATAATTTTGTTATAAGTTTGTTTGTTCTTGATATCTTAGTCAACAGATTGTGTTTATTTTTCTTTTAACATTGTGTCTGGTATTAGATAACGTTAAAAATATTAGCTAATAAGTATTAATTTACGAATTTATACCAACATGTTAATAATCTATATGCTATTCCAAACTACAGTTTACTTTAACTGCCTCAGTGGCACGATGGTAGCGGATGCGACTGCTGTAATGTCTGATGATTTTGGGTGTTTTCTTTGTATTTATATAAAAATATAAGTATTCTATCAATCAATCTAGCTTTCATAGTAAAAGCTTAGTTTAGTTTGAGGCTAAACGATACCAGTTATATTTCAGATATCACAAATATGTACATTTATTTAAAAGGAATCTCTGCGCGAAATTCCATACAAATCCACTCAGTCATTCTGGCGTTGTTGAGAAACAAACTTTCATCATAATTTTCACATTCATATTGGTATTAACATACTGTATCTACGTAAAAAAGTAAAGGCTAATTGACAGCTGTAAAAAACATCTGTTTATAAGCATTATTTTGTGACAATATCTGACAAAAACAAAGAAAAAAATGCCATTTCCATATTCTCTCGATACAATGTCCTAACTGTAACATTTATTCATAAACAACCATGTAGAATGTGCGACCAAAGCGTTTTCTTAATAGGGTGCCAAGCGCCATCTTAGTCTACAGCGGTTAGGGTAAGATATCACAATATCCACATTATTGCTTCACCAGTAGGGTCCGAATCTGCACGAATATCTTGCCTATAACGACCCATTAAATCACTCCTAAAGTCCAATACAGTCGAATTTCTCAGTTTTATGTAGTTCGAATGTTCTTTGGAATTTTATTAAGTACATTATTGAGTTTCAGAATTAGTGGTTGGGTTTATTGGCCAAGTTCGGTCTTAGCTATCGGAGACATGTTAATTTTTATTGGCTTAGTATTGGGAAAATATATTGTGGTTCTAAACTTAAATTTTATGGGGCCATAATTATCGACTTTTGAGAACGTTGATTTATGACATTTTGGCGTACAATTATCTTTTACTTCAGGTTTGATATATTAACTACTAATTCTTATAGGACTATATATAGGGGTTTTTTATGTGTGTTGGAAACATATTTTCAAGAAACCTCAAAAAAAGTGACATCAATCAATTAATCAACAACCCATAATGTCCCACTGCTGGGCTCGGGTCTCCTCTCAGGAAAGGGGTTAAGGCCATACGTCCCCACGCTGGCCGAGTGCTGGTTGGGGATTAAACTCTATCATTATAATGTATTCCAGTTAATCTTACTTTGCCTACTAACTAACTAAAGCAGGGAGCATTAGTTGTTAACATAATATATCAGCTTGTGCTACTACAACTGATAAAATTGTGTTTAAAAATAAATACAATAATAATGCAATCTAGCTGTTAACAAAAAATAATAATATCCTAATTATTTGCACTCTATTTTAAAATGTTACATTATCAAAATGTCACCTTTTTTTTAACAAGACTAATGTCTCTCACACAGTCACCAGTGAAACTCCTGTATAGGTACAGGACCAACGGCAGTGACTGAGTCTGACTGTCTACTAAACTGTCCTAGATCCCTCAAAGAAATTTATCAGAATAATATTGAAACACTTGGAAATATTTTATAAAAAATGCAAAGAGGACATTACACTTAGCTAAAATTAGACTTAGCGGTCCAAGTACAACTTTAATGCAATAACACATTGTAAATGTTAGAGATTAATCACTGACTGTTTTAAGATAATACTTCTACACTCAAGTTCTACTAAAATTTTTAGATTGTAAATAACTCTGTCGATTACGCTTTCAGAGCTAAAACACTACATCATATTTAAAACAATTTGATATTGAGATACTTTAATCCTTGAGGAAGGGCGTAAGATACTCTTCATCGCAATTGCCATCACATACACACAAGGGGAGCCGCCATAATATAATGAATATTTACAAAAATATATATTTGGCATTCCATATGTCGTTACAAATATTATGATACAGTATTCCGTTCTCTTTTAAAGTGTTAGGATGAGCATGTAAAGGATTAAGCGAAGTGGTATACGAAAAAAGTCGGTCAAGTGAACTGAATGTGTTCACTGAATAGATTTTATATTGTTACCCTTGCTTGAAAGTTGCACATGGCACTTGGGAAAATGATATTCCAATAGAAATGTAAAACAGTATTTTGCAGTTTAGTTATTTTATGTATAGGTCTGCCAAAATGATTCGTCTTTGCATGATGGAAAGCATAATCAGAATCCAAAAGTGGTGGTCACCATACTTATTTAAAATGCAGACAATGCAACAATGCAGCATAGTGACCCACACTATAGCGGCCTAGTGATGCTTCTGCTTCATTGGGCGTCCGGTCCAACAACGAAACACGACAACATTAACGCTGTCACTTTAAGTTGATCTTCGGTGCGAAGGTGGAACGCCTGGCTTAGCCGGCCCAACCATGCTGAAGTCAGCGTGACTCTACTACTTTGAACCTTACTTCGTTTCATAATAAGCACAGAAATTGAGAATAAAAGTACTAGTTGTCAAATAAGGTTATATTATGTGGTCTTATAAAATATATAAAGAAAGCCAAGAGCTGCAGAGATTAAATAACTTTCTTGTAAATATGTTGTTTAAAGTTATATTAGTTTTATTTCTCAATAAAGATAATATACTACGTAAATTATATTTACTCAAAGATACCTTTAAAGAAACGGTAATCAGTCAGTTTAATTTGATATGCAAACAGCTGCGCATTATAATGATAGTAATATAATTAATATAAAACTGTATTGTAATGTAATTTATTTTGGAGTTAGAGGACACGGCGTATTTTCTAACTTTGCATTGTTAGGATACAAGACAAGTGGTTAATTTAAATTCAAATAGTTTATTATGTTTCTTGTATTGTACAAAGGGTTTATGACTAAAATTAATTAATTTATATTTAAATTCATCTTCTTTCTTGAATACAGTTATAATAGTGAAAAATTAATACTTAGTTTAAAATACAATCGATAAAAAAATTAAAGTTTAATTTTGTTTGAAATTGAATTCAAACAAGTGATTAATTTAGAAAGCTTTTTTTAATAACAATTTTTTTGTAAATAACTTAATAAAAAATCTTTGAACCCTTTCATTTGACACCCATATTGGGTGGGTAGTTGAGAAATATATACGCCGCCATTTTGTTACGGTGGCTATTTGAAATTAATAATAATACCGATTACAAATAATTGCATTATCATCAGAACTAGAGGCATATTTAAAATTTCAGCTCAAGCAGAAATCGAGAAGCGGTTCAAATTTAACTAGCAAGATTTGATAACTAGCAAACATCGAGACAGGTGAAACTAAATAAAAGCTTGTCAAAAGAAAATGTTCTGATTGGTATGAGTGCTGTACTAAACACTCTACTAATAAAAAAAAATCTTCTAAGACAAGCCACGTAATAATCAAGTTATTAGAGGTATTTGCTCATTTATGTATAGTCCGAGAGAAAGTTCCTACATCTACCCAATATTTTTTAAGTTTTTATGAGAAAAGCTTTAAAAATATACGTATAACACCTAAGATGTTATATGTTTTATGAACCCTTGGTATGAAATCAGAATGAGGTCAATGTGGTAAGCTTAAATAATAGTATATTAATACATTTTAAAATTGTGAATTAATAAATTACGACAGGCTTAACATCAATTACTTATATCTATCAATATTTTCCAGAGTTTCAGGCTTTTGAAACGACCCAACCACACGCTGTAATGGGTTTTTTAAGTGATAAATGTTGCTAAAATCAAGCAATAAACAGGAATTGAATGTTTCTCAACATAAAATAAGTAACTATTTTCTATTTGTTGTCCACCAATCAGTCTATCAGACTTTCGGTATATTGACGGTTTTCTGACACTCCAAGAGTACATTTTTAGAAATGTTTATTTGTATGTGTAAATTTAAAATCAATATCAAATATTTAACTTCATGCTTTAAGAAACTGTAAAATGGTCTAGTTTATACAAAAGAAGTGGTTTATAAGCCAAAGTGTTCAAAACCTCTGAATTTTCTCAAATTTATGAAAGTGGTTATTATAGTTAAACTTCTGATTGGCTTATAGATCGAATAATGTAATTCAGTAAAAGCAGAGTCTAAAAATACCTCATTTATTGTCATATCACATAAAATATATTGTGGCAACTTCCTCATACAGTGGCAGCAAAAACATATGAAAAATGTCATCTATCGAAGATACACTGAACTACGGAGTAACGTAGTGTACGAAGAAGCTACCAAACCTGCATCGCGTAATGGAAGTTCTCGCACCGATTAACATATATACAACTTCCCAACATCAACCATCCACCGTTCGTCAGTGGCCGGCCAGGCATGATCACCTCGCCTGGTCGGAGATCCTCCCTTTGCGTTGGAGGGACATGACACCCGTTCCTCCACAATATTAAATTTAAAAAAAAATTGAGTTAGTAATTGGCTTTAGTGAATGTATATTTTTATATGGAAGAATAATTTTAAATTAAGGTAACTTTGGTATTTGATATTTTCAATTCTTTAAAATAAATCTTCCGTATATCTCATAATCACAAACCATCATATAGTTGTTTGACACATGGGAGTACCCATTTGGCAATGCATTACGCGATATAGTGGATATTACAACGTAAACTTTAGTAAATTTCCTGGAAGAATGGTTTTATGTAGGCTGTTACATACACTCGGCTTTCGAGCTTAGAGCTTTTATGGGTAGCTCATAAAAATGATAGATCACTGTGCGGTTTGAGCTCTTTACATAGTATGCCAGTACTACGTTTGCCTTTTATCGTATTTCGCTTAGTATTTTATTGGAAATATTGTGCAGCATGGAAATGATCGGATTAAAATGGAGGTACTTGTACTTGTATGTTCCTGCTGATCTAAATGTGATATAGGTTTGATTTATTTTATTTTATCTCCATATGATGTGGTTACAAACTAATTATTGAAATATTCATAAGTTACCTTTTTAACTTAACGTAACGTACCCATTCCTTTTTCTTTCTTTTAAATAGAGAAGGTTAAGTTGAGTTCTTTATTAAGTAGATAACATTATAGTGCCCCTACTCAACTAATTACTTACAGTCCCGGGTGTAAAACGCTAGGTGATAAGTTTTAACTGTACATAATTTGTATGTTTGTGACATCGATTAGTTCAAAAATGAGATCGGGATATAAAGAGATTAAAATATTCATAATGGAGTAAATGTTTTAGTGGACTGCCTCGTGGTCTAGTAGTTAGTGTAAGCGACTGCAGATCAAAAGGTCTAGGATTTGATTCACGAGTCGGTCTGCTGTGGGTTTTTCTTAAAAGAAATTTTTAATAGTAGTTCGAAGTAAGGAAGATGGTGGTGTTTCCGCTAAGCCGTCGGTTCCGGTTTTTATGAACATCTATATCAATCGTTGATGTCAGTGCCCGCAAATATACTAACAACGAGCTCAACCTACGAATTCAGATCACCCATAGTGTTGCGGAGGTCCAATACCAGTCGCTCCGTGTTAAAACTAATATTCAGGTCAAACGGGTTGAACTAGTAGCCGACCTCAAATCTTGGGAATGATAATGGCTATGAAAATGAAGGAGTGAATGTTTTAGTGTAGAAAAAGTATTATACTTAAATAATATTATGTTACATGCAATATATAAATGACATAGTACATCATACTAAGAAAAAAGTTCTACAAAGCTTATACATTAGTAACAATTCATTTCTGTCACTTTGTATGTCAATTAATTTGATAAGAGGCTGTGTTCCATTTTCTTCAAAATGATGTTCATCAATATGTAAAACACCTATGAATCTATGAATGTGATATAATTAAAAGAAAATATATTACAGTTAATAACAAGCACTCATAATTAAAGCAATATTAAGTTGGATTTGTTTGGTATTTATTTATTAATCTGCAAATACTTTAGCTGGTTACTCATAAAACGGAAACATTATTTTACATTGTAACGAGTAACTTCAAGGTTTCTAAAGTAACAAGTTCGTTGTGCAGAGTAAGCACTTAAGCGCATTTGTAATCACAAAAGGATATTAGATAATAAAACGAGTAATTATATTCAAAGTTCGAATTGGTTAATATTTTACTATATTATAGTTATATTAGTTAGATCTGAATAGTTTTTTTGCAGTTTTAGGGTAAGAATTGATGAAACGATTTTAAACCAGCGTCCGCTGAGTTTGCTGGCCCGCCGTTCCTGTTACACTACATAGTATAAAACAAAGTCGCTATCTCTGTCCCTATATCCCTATGTATGCTTAAATCTTTAAAACTACGCAATGGATATGACGCGGTTTTTTTAATAGATAGAGTGAATTGAAGACGAAGGTTTATATGTATAATAACATCCAATAAATAGTGGGAAAATACTGTTATTATTGATGTTGTAGATAATTATATTTTTTCCGCTTACAATGCAAACGCAGGCAGAACCCTACGAGATTTATCAAAATAATGTACTAAGTATTGTACACATTGAAAAGGTCTACAGAAAACTCCGCGATGGTATATGTCTATCTCTTATGGATATCCCACAATAACAATTTAGTCCTTTACTTTTTACGACAAATAATGACTAATTTTCGAAGCGATTTTAACCAATACAGCATTAATCCTTATCCAATTAAATACCTTAAATACATTGTTGATTTAATATAGATCTATATGGCCCTTTACAGCTTATGATTTAAATGAATATTTTCGAAGATATTACAGATTTTAAAAATGCGAGACGTAGCGTTTGCGGCAGTACCGGCCAGCATTGCACCCGTGCTTAAAGCACTTTTCATCACGGCTTTTAAGGCCGTGGAATGCGCGGTTGTGTGTGGTTCCCGCTGTGTCGGCAGTCAACTAGTGGTATCACGCGGACTGCGATTATCCGCAGCCTAGACTGGTTGTATCCCATGCCCTCTACGATTCTTTGGGGATTCTGGTATATAACTATTGTAGCTTGGCTTGCAACCGCTAGTATAGTGATAATCGTTCTCCAAATATTTGAGTAATAATCCTAACTCTGATGGCTGCGTAATTGCACAAAAATTCTTTTCAGAATTTGGATATATAACCAGATCAATATAAAATTGCAATTAATTAATTGCAAGTCCAAATGTACTTTTATATTGTTGAATATGCCTACATAGTTAAATGTACATAATAATTGTAAGAGCACTCTGCGTTTACAGAAGATTTCAGCGAAAACGAAATAGAATACATAGTATAAATAGCCGTGCCCTAGTTACTGCAACAGCTTGTTAATTAATTGTAAACAACTACCAACAATTTTGTTGAAACCGGTGAATTCACATTTTATTTACGCCGTGTGATTTATATCTTTGTGAATTTGAATAGAGTTTTTGAGTTTTATTTTGGAAACTATCAATCAAATAAATTAAACCATCTTTTTAAATTCAGTGATCATTTTTATATCATACACCGTGGGAGAGCCACTAACACACCCCTGTGCTTAAGATATATCTTAATATATTGGTTTAGTTTTTATTGACAACTCACAGAAACAACGCTTTTATATTCGCTCGTCATTGCCAAAAAAGTCACTCACCTTTCAATACCCACTTCAGACACCCCTAAGCGCCCACAGTCCTCGACTCGTTTAATAATATTTAATAGCTATTTAATTTGTAAACATTTGACGCAGATTTTCCACGAGAGACTAAATGATGAATTTTTCTATAGTCTTTTTACGTAGGTATTTTGTTTTCATCAGTAAGTGTAAATGACGAGTGGTACGGAGTACATTAAGGTGCGCACAATGAAGATTTTATATTTATTCAATGGTGAAATATATCTAACGAAAACGAACATTTGCTCAACATTATCTTCATATTTTTTATATATTAGCTCTTAAAACCGATAAATTATATTAAAGTAAGCATGCTAACCACAATTTATGTTCAAAAACATATTAAGTACATCGAAATATCCCGGTTGGTGTAATGCGAAAACTTTGCTCATGGTACTGCCATAACGAACAAACGCTATAGATTATCAGAGAAGTTTACTAATTTAATGTTAAACAACTATGTACATATGTAAATTGTTGCTTAACATACTTGTATATATATATAGATATATTTACGTATACACCAAAATATCTTGTTTTTAAGAAAGTCAATAAAACATATTTTTTCGAGTATTTTGATAAAATTGCATGTATTGCAGTGCAGTTTTCTTACATCGATTTAAGTATTCCTACATAGAGTTTGTATAAAAGTAATCTATTATAATTAAGTGACACAGATAAAATAGAACAGCCGTTCAAAAGATGGCAAATGAGTATTGCTGACAATAGTCTTCTAGATAGAATTATCGTGGCCGTGAAAGGCCTATTTTGAGTTTTTTTATACGATTGATGACAAGTAAATACATTTCGCTCATAACTAAAAATTGTACGGCATTCAATTTTTAGTTATGAGCTGCCACGATAATTTTATCTAGATGACTAAACTCACACTAAATGATTGATTTAAAAAAAAAATAAGAAATAATCTTTTATTACTTGTTAATAAATAAACTTACTTTAAGTTCTTTCATTTGATACCCATGTTGAGTGGGTTATTCATATATGCGTACGACGCCATTTCATTACAGCGGCTGTTTGGATTAATAGTAATGACGAACAAATATCATTGTATTGTCATCAAAACTAAAATGCATTTCAAATTTCAACTCAATCGGAAACTAGGAAGTGGATCAAACTTAACTTGCAAGATTTGATTACAGGCCAACATCCAGACAGTTGTAACTAAAAATAAGAGCTTGTAAAAAAAAGAATGATTAAAAATAAACAAAAGGATAACTAAGAGAATCTAAAACTGATATTGTTTATCGAAAGCGTGAATACCATATTTCACTATCGAAACATTTATTCAACAGCAAGTGTCTTAGCTGATACAATTTACATATGTTTGAACAAGTAGAGGACAGTGGGAATTTAATATAGAACGTGCTTATGTCACTATAAAGAATGTTAGGTTTCGCTGGAGCTCTGGTATATATCTTAGAAACAAGAAGAATAAAGTAAACGTCTATTCTTTGCTTTCATAATTCACTTTTTGCCGTCATAAAAAATATGTGAATCTGAAATAAAATATCTGTAATATCATTTGTTTTATTTTAATCAAAGTTTCATTGTATTTCCACACCGCTATTTTTGTATTAGGCTTACCTTCATTCGCGTTAATATTTTTGATTGAAGATTTTATGAACCAATTACTGATTATGAAGTAGGATTTGTTAAACTATTATATTCCCGCCACAACTGTTGAGCCGTTTCTAGTCGCTTAGCAATCATTGCTATTTTCAGCATAACTCTTAGTATTTACATGATTGTTTTTTGCATAACTCTATTCAGTATTATTAAAATTTATACTGTTACATACATAACGTCAAGCCTACCTCCCAAAGGAGTAAGCAGAGACAATTGATCTTTACTGGCTACGGTGATGACACACCTACTTTGCCTCGTACACATCCGCCAATCACTGCATGCATGCTCAACGATTTTGATGCTTTTCAAACATTTTCAATAGTTATTTTTGTTTAAACAGTAGCTTATTGATCATAAGAGGGTTTTAAAAGTTATTTATATAAGTTCCTACTCAGCTCTGCTGTTGTAAAAAAATCGTTAAATTTCTGTCAGGTAACCGCTATACTATCATAATCAATGCGATATTTTTATCTGATCAATGCCACATTAATGCTGTGCAAGAGCGGTGTGATGACTGGTACCTCTTTTTTGTTGGAGGGGTGGAAACTTCCTTCCCTTCCAATCTCCGGCTCCATAGGGACTGAGGACCCAGGTATGTGGTGATTCCACTATAACCATCCCCACAGCTGGTCTCAGACTCCTTGCTCTGGGGAGGATCCGGACCATATTATTTAGTTCAGTTTTGTGACCAGACCGCCCTCCTATCGCTGACCGCTTTAATTAATCTGCTACTGGAGGTCCCCGCTCTCGGGCAACTTGCAGCCCTGTCAGCGGCTAGTACCACCGGCAACGTCGTCTACGCTTCGGATCGACCCTCTCGAAGAGAGTGGTCAAAGACCTTTGCGTCCTTATCCGGGATATAAAAGGACTGGAAACGCGTCAGGACTCGCCGCCTCCGAACTCAAGGGATTATTCACTCGAAATGCTCCTCAAAGCTCCAGCAGCTGTCCAGCCAACCTCGACCTCCGATTCTCTCACTCTAATAACTGAGTGAGTAGGAACGGCAACTCCGTGTTGGTGAGTTATACCTAGAGCCTAACAAGCTATTTTTTAGCTTTTAGTATATTGTCTACATCATTTTATTCGTTATTTTAATAAACTCGTACGATATTGAAAAAAAATTGGTTATTTTTAAATGTATTTTATCTTCATTGTAACGTTAAATACAGTTAATAAATAAAAATACATGATATTATATACACATGCTGAAACGAATTTCCAACTTCAGTGTCTAATATTCATTATCAAGTTTTCGGTTTTCTTACACAAGACATGAAAATTGGTATTTCAATTAAAACATTAAAAAAAAACTTAATGTTTTTAGCTTCAAAATATGATACTCAGATCAGTTCATAAGCAAACAAAATAAAAACCATGATATACCACACTTCGATATGAATGGGCCGGCTCGACCAGAGTGATAGATACAGCGGCCTCATAAAAAACCAGTGTGAACCAGTATTTGCTCTATGTTTCACCGAGTGATTCAGGAAACCGGAGGCCCAAACTCCAATCCCTCCCCACATACCTCTCCTCATCCTCGAAAAGCTGGTTACGCACTTGTGAAGTTTTTCGTATTCCGAATATCCATGGACGACGGTAAACGCTTATCATTGGGCGATAAGTCATCAGTTTGTTTGCCATCTATTCCACAAAAAAAAACTCCTAATCAGCAAAATTCTACATGTTACTGGGTACTCTGGAGAGTTCCCGAGAGGCTATGAAACGTTGTAAGTGGAAAGCATCGTAGTGTTTTGGTGTAGTTCCTCAAACAGCTTTTACAGTAGCGAGTGATGGCTGTGAGATCCTATCTGACGTATTATACATGACTAAGTAGACATGCATATTTTATTAGACTCGCATTAGCGTGGGAAATTTAGATGTTACCTTTAAACAAAATATAATAATAAGACCGGGTTTTTGATATACCGCTAAGTAAGTCTGACTGCTAAGACAGAGAGATCGTAGTTTTATAGAAAAATATTTGTGTGACCAGCACATCATTTGTTCAGTGTCTGTATGTTTTTTTTCTCAATATCATACATATATTTGAAATATGTTCGTTATAACAGTTGTAAGACAATTAGACCCTAGTATCAAGAGCTAGCTTTTTCCCGCGATGGAGCAGCGCATCGTGCAAGTTGAAAAAATTCAGTGCCAAGTAAATCATCTGCAAGCTTGCATCGAAAAGTCGGACGAAGAATCTGACAGTAAGGATCAGTGGAATCGCATGAACAACATAGAGATAAAAGGGGTCCCACATATGGCTAATGAGAATCTCTTTGACATAGTGGTGCAGATTGGCGCAAAGATAAGCTATCCCTTTGTAAAAAATCAGATTAATTTCGTAACCAGAGTTCGCGTGAAAAAAGAACACTTAAAACCAATAATAGTTGGGTTTTGTAATCGATATGTGAAGGAAGATTTTATTGCTGCATCCAGATACGCAATTAAGAACATTCCCCTCACCCCTAATCAAATTGGATTATCGGGGAATCACAGAATTTATATTAATGATCACCTAACGACTAAAAACAAACTTCTACTTTCGAAAACTAAAAAGGCAGCAACAGAATTAAATGTTCGTTATGTATGGGTCAAATACGCAAAGATACACGTGAGGAAGACAGACACTACCCCTATCATATATGTGAAATCAGAAAAGGACTTGAAGAAATTACTTTGAACCACTATTTTATAATCATTCCATGTAGTTTAGTTTACTATTTACACATTAGAAATAAAAAACTGATTATTGTAAAAAAGTTTGAAAACAGTAGACAACAGCGTGCATACTACGTTTTCCAAAACAAGCCATCACACCGTGTCATGCATCTAAGTAAATTACAATGTTCTTGTGTTTGTTCTCGTATGTTATGTAAATGTAATAGCAACCATAAATTTTATAATTTAAAGTTCATTTTAAGATGTTGCATTTTGTCCATTACGACTTATAGATCGCGGCAATCCTTATCTCTGCATCGGTTTGTGTCTATTCAGTCCATTCGCAAATTGTATTTTTCAGACTTGGTATGTGTGCGACGCTGTGCCTTGTTCTACGGTTGGTTTATTGATTGGTGATTTCTACCTCCTTAAAAAATTATAACTTCGTTCAAATTTTGCCAGTTTATTTTGTTATTCATATATTTTTTTTAATATTTTTGAATAGATGTGATATTGTAAGATGGAAATATGGCTTCTTTTAGTATGTATTACCAGAACGTGCGGGCTTTACGTACAAAGACCTCAACCTTTTACCGCAGTATATGTCTCAACAATTATGATGTCGTTGTGATAAAAGAGACCTGGTTGGTGGATCACATTCATAGCAGTGAATTATTTGATAACCGATATCTATCTGTTTAACGCGATCGTGATTATGTTCGTACTGAGCAACAGCTTGGTGGTGGTGTATTAATTGCGATTAAAAGTGAATTTACTGTTCTCGAAAGACCGGACTGGCGTAGTTCCGCTGAGGACATTTGGGTCACACTTATATTATAGAAGCCAAGGCCACAGGAAACGTACAAGATACATATTTGTGCGGTTTATCTGTGTGATGAAAGTCGAGGTAACTCGTACAAAACGCAATTACAGAATTTTAATATTAACATTAGTAAACTATTTTCTTGCGTATCCCCTTGATAAATTTATAACTCTAGGAGATTTTAATTTTGCTAACAAGGTACGGTGGTCTCACGTATACAGTGGCAGTCCCGAATTGCTTCCTAACAGCATTTTATGTCCACATATCGTGGACTGTTGGGATACTATGCAGACATGTAATTTATCACAATATAACTGGGTTCGCAATCTGAATGACAGGTTACTAGACTTAGTATTTTCTAACGACTCGGTTACTGTTACTGAGTGTTATACTGATCCCCTAGTAGTTCCAATTGATTTAAATCATAAGCCTTTTATCATCCGGGCAAGATTTGAAGAAATTCACGCGCTACCCGAAAAAAATAACAAAAAGTATATTTTTTCGCAAGGTGACTACACGGCTATAAAAAGTGAACTAGATTGCATTAATTGGGATGAGATGCTATCAACTGATTCGCTGGAAGATGCTGTCACTTACTTTTATAACAAGTTGTATGAGCTTAGAGATAAATATATACCGTTGAAATCAATAAAGCAATCCTCGCACCCTCTGTGGTATAACTGTGCTTTGATAAATATTTTAAGAGAAAAGTTCAAATTTCACCGTACCTATGGAAATATATCAGACTACCATTCGTATTCGATACTTCGCAGTAGGGCAATAAATGTGGAAAAGATGTGTTTTGAAAATTATATGGAAAAGATTGAAACCCAAAATTATTTTGGACCTATGTAAAAAGCAAAAGTAATGCGAATGTGTTACCCAATGTAATGCAATTAGGTGAGGTAATAGCGAACACGGGTGAGGAAATTAGCAATATGTTTGCTACATATTTTTACTCAACCTATCAGGAACCAGACCCGGCTCCATCTAGCCGCGGCCTCTTTGGTAACACTCAAACTATCAATAGTGGAGCTTCTATAGGTACTGTTGACGTATACCCCTTGCGAGTACTCCAACTGCTCAAAACCTTGGATCTTTCCAAAACGGGTGGTCCAGATTTGATACCTCCTATATACATAATCAGATGCGCCGATAGTCTTGTCGTTCCCGTTTGTATTTTATTTAAGCGATCTTTATCAGAAGGCATAGTACCGACTATCTGGAAATCTGCGTTTGTTACCCTAGTCCACAAGAAGGGAAACAGATCGAACATTGAAAACTAACGGCCTATTTCGAAAATGTGCTTGTTTTCAAAAATACTTAAGCGCTTAGTTCATACAAGCGTCTACGGGGTGGTGCGAAGTGTTATCGGTGAGGAACAACATGGATTTCTTAAAAATCGTTCCACAACCTCAAACTTGAATCTCTCGCATGAATTTGTATCTAGTGGCATGGAACATATTTATAATTTATCCGTAGGAGAGCCACGCTTCGGCATGAATGGGCCGGCTCGACCGGAGTGATACCACGGCCTCACAGAAAACCGGTGTGAAACAGCGCTTACGCTGTGTTTCATCGAGTGAGTGAGGAAACCGGAGGCCCATACCCCAATCCAATGCCCCCTATCCCCCTCACCATCCCCCTTCCCCCCAGGCCGCCACAGTGTGGGTCACCATGCTGCATTGTTCTTTTTCGCATTGAGGATGGTGGCCACCACTCTTGGATTCTGCTCATGCTTTCCATCAGGCAGGGCAGAGTCATTTTGGCAGTTTAAATATAAAAAAAAAAAGAAAAGAACAGGGTGCACAGGTGGATGTCATATACACTGACTATAGTAAATGCTTCGACAGAATAGATCATCAGTTGCTTTTGCTGAAGTTATTGGCCGCTGGAATTCACGGCGATTTGTATAGATGGTTTACTTCTTATATAAAAAATCGAACGCAGGCTGTGGTGCTTAGGGGTCATACGGCTGACTGGCAAACTATCCCTTCCGTGGTCCTACAAGGATCAATTTTGGGACCTTTGTTGTTTGTTTTATTTGTGGCTGACATCAAGAGATGCTTCGAACACTCTTACATCCTTCTTTATGCTGATGACATGAAGATTCACAAAAAAGTGAAAGAGCTGTCTGACACTCAAGGCTGATCTGAACAGATTCGAAATGTATTGTAAAACTAATAAACTTCATGTTAATGTTACCAAATGTTATCAAGTAACATTCTCCTGAAAAACATCTACGATTGGTGCTAGCTACACAATGAACCAGCAGCAGATCAGCAGGGTTGATAGTGTTCGAGATCTGGGAGTTATGCAAGACAGCAGGCTAGTATACGACAACACATTGATAACATAGTCAATAAGGCGTCAAAAGCCTTGGGCTTCATTATAAGAGCCGCGACCGGCTTCCGCACTATTAAACCCATAAAGGTTTTGTACTGTTCCTTTCTGCGCAGTCTTTTAGAGTATGCATCGCAGGTCTGGAACCCACAATACGAAATTTATAGGTCTCGCATTGAGGGGATCCAAAAGAAATTTTTGCGATATTTCAACTTTAAGGGACAGCAATGGTCACATGATTACACTCATCGTTGCAGACGATACCTCTATATATCCATATAAATCGGTCTAAGACCGCTGTCTTAGACCGATTTATACATATAGCATAGGTCGCTACCTATGCTATATGTGCCTTTTGTGACTACTAACTACAGGAGCAATTCCTTCCTTCTGCGAGGTGCACGTGGCTTCAATGAACTTCGCAACTCTGTACAGTTTGACTTGTTCTGTACTACTCCGATCGCGGTGAGGCAGCTTTTATCGAGAAGTTTTTTTAATGTAGGTGTTGGATGGGGTACTCGAACTGATAGTTTAAGTAAAATGTGATATGTTTTTACGCATAGAATACAGAAGATGTATTTTGTTGGTTCATTACCACTTTATTTTGTTTTATAATATTGTTTTTTGTTTTTGCTTTCTTTTATATCCGCATATGCATGTTTTCCTATGGTAATGTATCTGTGTCTGTGAATACATATCATGTAAGTCTATGACCTGGCACTCGACCAGTGTAATATATTGTTACCTATATATGGAGGCTTGTTGTTAGCAATTTGATCACCTATTTGAATTCACCATAATTATGTTTATTAGTCTGTAAGCCTTCTTCAAAAATAAATAAATCAGTACTGACTAGTCCATGTCCTCAAGAATGAAAGTATCTTCTCGCAAATTGCTGCAGCGGCTTATCTGTGATAGCGTAAAAACATATATAATTACCTTTGAAATCATAACTTGAGTTTGGATTTAAAATAAATAAAGTAGATAAAAAATATTCTGTATAGAATTCCCTAGAAGGTGAAGAAAGAAAGTGTATTACCGAAAAAGGGAATTCTAGTTTTAACAGAAATTTCGTCTAAGTACACAAATTCTCCCGGGGCACTGTTTCTGAACTTCATAAGAGAAACTATCAAAGAATATTTTGGGAACTCGTCTCAAATTGATTAAGTTCTGAACTGTTGTTCATGAAAAAAAAATGACTTTAGTTTTATTTTATTTTTGAAATCTTTTACTTCAAAAGGCGATTGGTGTTTAATCTAAATTTATGATAGGTTTAACAAAGTCAAAGGCCAAGTTAACAAATTTTAAAAAACTAAGAAAGTTAACTTTTGAAGATTTGAAATTCATACAGAACGTCGTGTACTTCATGCAGATCATCATCAACAAGAAACCGTATAAGTAATACTACTATATTAACCATGTCAGCGACACCGTATTATGGTAAAGATATAAATAACGATATTAATAGAAAGTTTTACTTCCATTAAAGCTGAAACAGAGTAAAGCTGTAAATATATATAAATACTTGAAAAAAAGGCTACACGCGGTGTACACAGTTCACTGGACATTTAATTCGATCATCGAATCATGCGAATCTTTTCTTACACTTGACGCCACGACGCACAGAGCTTGTTTATCACGATTATCTGCAACATTACTTGTGACGATGTCGCTGTTCATAAAAAGGAACGAGGTGATATCTTTTTCGTTAACACAATGTCTTACGATTTCTTTAAGAAGGTAGGGTGACATTTTTATGGCAGTATTTCTTGGTTATAAATTAAATTTTCCTGTAACAATAATTTCGTTTAAATTTATTTCAATTTAATTATCAATTTCGAAATCAATTGAATTACATTATTTCAGAATAAAATTGATTTTAAGATCTTTTACATTGATCTTATCACTGATTTTGCAAGTTTATTGGTCGAAAAATTACGTCTTTCTGATTTTCAAGACAGATGTAATGTCAATCGAACTTGAAAAAGTTTTAAGTTTGTTTTTGGATATCAAGTCTCTTAATTATCAAAACAACTAAAACCGATAAATGCGGTAATATTTTATATCGTATTTCAATCCCTTTTGGAGTCAATTTTACAGAATCATATGATCATTAAATTTTCTTCAGGTGAAAATATTGGGAAGGTAAGTTTCATTGAGACATACATCATATGTTACTTAAACAGTTATCCTTCTTCTAATATGGATGGTTAGTTGCATTTAACCTTTTTAGCGGATAATTTTCAAATTCTATACCGATACTTAAATAAATTGCTTTGCTTGAGGAAATAGTACGCAATAATATTTATTATTATTATTATTATGAAGAGTTTTATAATAGTTACAATAATTTTAATTTGTTTCACATAAATATTCTGGTCATCAATTCAAGCTATCGAAACAGAGCACAAACAATTTACTTGACGTTTCATAATCTGTAAAATTTAAAAATATATCAGCTACTAAATGTATACTTGACTTACCAATATATCGTCGGAATAAAATATAGCTATGTAATTTGGGAAAAATGGCTTTCCTTATAACCTTCTTATGAATATTCGCTTGACCAATAACTTGTGTCCGCAAATCCGCAATGACGTTGGCGGAAATTTGATTTCGTCGGTACTTCGTTTATATTTCTTTTGAATTTGTGATTGATCGAACTGCAGTGAAAGAGATATGGAGTACTTTTATTTATTATGTTATTCTATCTCTATGGTCTACAGAGCTATTTGGTTTGTAAGGGTGTTTGTATTTCTAATGAGATACTTTATAGAATATCATCATCATCAGCCCATTGCTGCCTACTAATGGACATAAGCGTCTTTCAAGGTACTGTATGTTTTATTTCATGAAGCAACTAGCGATGGAGTGAGCGTAGGGAGCAAGCAAGTGAGAAAGATCGAGTCAAAAAGTGAGATAGAGCGATTGTCGTATCACGCACAGTGTCATGGAGCGAGTGGTGGGAGAGATCTAAGAAGTTTCACTTGTGACATGTGTACTTTGTACGCATGCACTTTTTTTTTACACCCAGTCGGTACTTCCTTCCTACGGCCTTCTAACATAAGTCATCCCACTTACTGGCAAGAAAGGTGCCCCACGCTACGTTTATGATGGTTTGACGCAGTTTCTACTCTAGAACACGATTTACCACTGACTGAATTACTTTGGCGGTAATCAGATATGCGATATGTATGACCAGCTCATTGCTATTTAAACGTAAGCAAAAACATAAGCGAGCAAAAATTGAAAATATTCCAAAGAACGAGACCTGGACATTTCTTGAAATAAACTTGACGCGAATGATGGTATCGATGCGAAAACACGGTTGGGTAAACTCACTAGTTTTTTTGCAAAGAAACATAGAAGTAAAGGTTTGTTTAAATTGTTATTTGCCTACTAGGTGTTTGGCAAGCTGCGTTAGAAGAGACTGTACAATGAATGGAATATTTTAGTGTTCATTTTAAGTTTTTTAAGGGGCAAGCGAGCAAACGTATCACCTGATGGTTAACGATTACCGTCGCCCGTGGACACTCTTAATACCAGAGGTGTTACAAGTGCATTGCCAGCCTTTGAGGGATGTGGAGGGAGGAGGAGGGATAGGGGGAGGGAATAGGATATGGGCCTTCGGTATCCTCACTCACTCTATGAAACACAGCGCTAGTGCTGTTTCACACCGGATTTCTGTGGTATCACTCAGGTCGAGCCGGCCCATTCATGCCAAAGCCTTGACTTGATACTGATAAATTATTTTGATTAATTTGAGTTCTATAATTGTGATGTAGATTATTTTATTTTCAAAAATGCTTATCGTTTATTAACTTCTTGATAAAGAAAATTCTAACAATTATTATTAAACCGGTGGGCCAATACTGTGATATGCACTGTTTTATATGAACACTTAATTTACAGAATAAAATTCAAATGTGAATGTATTATTAATGTACATTGTTCATTGAATTATGATAGACTAAAGCTAGGAAGCTAACTAGAATGAATTTTAGTCTATCATAATCCCTAGTAGTCCTAGTAGGTCTACTTAAGACCTAGCTTCAGTGCTAAGAATTCATCCTGGATGATAGAGCTTAGCACAGGCATAATTTCATGGGTATCCAATATTGTTCACATCGTCATCATGATCATCCTGTCAGCCAAAATGCGTTCACTGCTGGACATGTGTCTACTAAAGGTTATCCACAATAATACATAATCAGCAGAAATTAGTTAGGATACAACTATACACGCATAAAAAGCACATAACAACGTATACATATACTCTAGTTGGTATTTTCACAAATTTTATTGCTATTTTGTAAATAAAAGACACGGCCCCGACTTTAAATTTTACAACATGCTAGGCAGCAAGACCGATCCCAGATCCTTTCTGTTAAATTACAGACCACTTGTGGATTCGGTTTATTCATAAGGTCACATAGCCAGCCGTAACATGGGTCAGCGTCGAGACAGTTGACGTGACCACGGCAGCAATAACAGATCTACTAAAGTCGGGACTTTTAATATCGCAGGTAGTGTCAACACCCTCTTTTAATACTGTTGTAATTTGACAGGAAGGTTTACGCGATATGAATTAGATTAACAATGTGTAGAAATTCAAATTTTAATGGTTCATGTTTTATGTTGCGATCTTAATATACATGTGTCCGTGTGGTAATAAATTAAGAATACGGAGTGTCACAACTACTCATCCCGTGGGTAAGAAACCGTTTAAGGCGGCAAACTACACTGGAAAAACGCATTGCAAAGAAAAGAAAAACTAAACAAAGACCCGGATGGGTCTCTAGGAATGGAGGTTTTGGCCTATTATATCACTAATACGGATACTCTTGTAAAATAGTAGGCCAAAATCTCATTTCTAGGAAGCATCCTGGGTCCAGCCACAAAATTATCAAAGGTTGTCATCGCTATTGCGTTCCCATGCAGTGAGATTTTTTTTCTGTGTGCTTCTAACACAGCAAGCCTCTATATAGGTTAATGTAATAGTAGTAACTATAAAATATGACAGAATATTTCTAATAATGTTAATTAATGTGGATTACGTTTATTTAAAATTATTTAATTTCTTCACACATATTATATGTGTATACAACATCTGAAGATCAAGCGTACGAACTAATCTCAACAGGCTTCATCAGGTCACTACAAGCACTTGATAATATCAGTTTAAAGTAGTTCGTTGTAAAATTTACTTTTGTAAAATATTTTTAAGAATTCTGATTTTGTCAATACAAAGTCTCAATAGACTCTCAAATTTTTGCAGACTTACACCTTTAGAAATTAAAGAATTGTTTTAAATAGAGAGGAAATTAGAAATTCCTTTTTTTTAAAAAGAATAAAACCAAAGCGGTAATGTTCGTTTCATTATACTGTAAGCTAGTCGTGTAAAGTAAAAGAAGTATATGAATTGATCCGTTTCCTCCGACTGGCTTTTACGGCTTGTGTAAGAATTTATTTCTTGTGAAGAGCTCAAGTGTGTATTTTACTCTGTATACTATATCAACTCTACAATCAGTTATAAATAGGTGTTGTTTATATAAAAACGGTTCTCAAGAATATTAAAAAATTAGATTGCTTCTAAATCTAAACTATGCAGTTTGGTTGAATAGAACCCGACATAGGTAATTGACTTAAGATACTTTTGATAAAAATGTTTCGAATTAATATAGCAGGGTCCTATCGTAGATAAGGTAAAGTAGTGATAAGTAGCAAACTTATTGATGTATAGAAATCAACGTATAAAATCAAATACATGGTTAATTGTCAAAGTTATTGTCTAAGTTTTAAAAATATTCATTTCTATCATTGAACCTTTAAGTTGACACCAGTAACTTAAAATTCTAGAAACTCAGAATCTAATTACACACAAATAAAACACACCAAGATTAACATCAAACTTGTGTAAAGAAAAATCTTTAATATCTCTGCGCGAAAAGCTACGAATCTACAATATTATGCTCACTAGTGAGCTTCTTTTGAATACTTTTAAATGAGTTTAAAAGCATATGTGCGGGGTGAAGAACATATGAGAGGGGCGTCTAGCGAATAATGTGCTTTTTTCCCCTCTTCAGTCTCGTAATGGCGATTTATCGTATAGTGATGTCCATATTTTATTCAGAACTCAGATATCAGTATTTTCTTGTCACTTTGCAAATTATTTGTAATATGTATCATTATTGTATCTTTTAACAATATTGAAAGGTTTTGGTCCAGTTCTATTTATATATTTTATCATTGTTGATTTTAACAACAGCTACCACCTCAAAGTGTTTAACTTGCAAAGATGTTTTTTTATGATATAGATGGCAATCGAGCAAACGTATAGCCTGATGGTAAGCGATTATTGCCACTCATGGACACCCGCAACACCAGAGAAGTCACAAGTACGATGCCGGCCAAAAGCAATTAAGAAAAAGTGCGCTCTTTCCTTAAAGATTTGAAGGTGTTAGTCCGGGAATACCGCAGGCGGCAGTTCACTCCACAGTTTTGTTATGCAGGACAGAAAGTACCTTAAAAAGCGTACAGTTGTGGACGACCAACCATCTAGATGATGGGGATGAAATTTCTGTCGCAAAGGACGATGGCAGTCAGATGCGGCAGTGATCAGTCCGAACAATTCCTCGGAGCAGATGGTAAATGCGGTATAAGATGCACAGTGAAGCCACATCTCTACGCAGCGCCAAAGAGTCTAGCCGAATTGAAACTTCTTAGGAATCGATGATTCGAGTCGGTCTCCATTAAATGCGACGCAAAGAGAGGAGCTGGTATTAGGGTGCCATGCCTAAAGATGGGGATAGTATTCCATGTGAGGCCGGACCTGCGCCTTATAAATCAAAAGGCAGTGGGCTGGAGAGAAATACCGGAGTGGAGTAATGAATTATTAAAAAAAAAATTAACTGCGAATTTTTCCCTCATTTTTTTTAATGTTATGTACTCAGTGTCAATTTCACTGTAGACGAATCTATTGAGACCATTTACATAAAAATATGGCAAGCCGTTTAGTCTCTACGGTAAACTAAAAAAATATAAACACATACATATTTTCGGAAAACATAAATTTCTTAATATGTATATAGATAAACTATAATCACAATGACGAAAAATGATCGTGCTTATTATACCATATATTTATTTTATTTCTTATCGATACACCGCAGCAAACTGGCACGCGTTCGTTTCTTTTAGTGCTATATCATGCATTTAAAACTGTTATATTTTATCTTTTATCGATATACCCAGCAAGCTAGCACGCCTTCGTCCCTATTAGTGCCATATCATTTATATAACTACAAGTATAAGGTTTGCTGTAGATTTGAATTAAGGTGGGTACTATGAGGCTAGCACCTTTTTTTAAATAAAAATAGATTTTTTTTCTTATAGACTGTCAACGCATACGCATGAATGGGCCGGCTCGACCGGAGTGATACCACGGCCTCACAGAAAACCGGTGTGAAACAGCGCTTACGCTGTGTTTCATCGAGTGAGTGAGGATACCGGAGGCCCATACCTCAATCCAACGCCCCCTATCCCTCTCACCATCAACCTTCCCCCCAGGCCGCCATAGTGTGGGTCACCATGCTGCAATGTTCTTTTTCGCATTGAGGATGGTGACCACCACTCTTGGATTCTGCTCATGCTTTCCATCAGGCAGGGCAGAGTCATTTTGGCTACATAAATATAAAAAAAAAACCTATAAGTTAAGAACCCCGCATTACAAGTTCACCAGAACCTCCTTTGACCGATCATATGTTCGATGATTTATAATTAGCTGCACTGATTTTAATATGTGATGGGATGTTTAAGTACGTATTTTTTAAATTGTAAGATTTTATTAAGTGTGTATAGTTTAGTAGTAATCTATAAAGTAATAATCTGTAACTTTCAATCTGTTTTAACATCCAGCAGTTCTAAGTATTATTAATATTTTAAAATTGATATCACTTCTAAGAATCATGTCACAATAGAGAAATCGTCTGTAGACATACATAATTAAAATAAAAACTACCTAATATGCTACGGTTATAAATAGGTTTCTTTTAGTATTCAATTTCAATATTATAATTCAATAGTACAGAGTCATTTCACACTTTCACTTTTATACTTTCACGGCTAAACCATTGCACCAATTTCAACGACATGGAGATAGATTTAATTTTATTTGTACACCGTGGTTTACAAACAATATACATTCCTGCAAAAAAATGGGATGTACAAAGGGCGGCCTTAGTATTCATAGCAATTTTTCCGGACAACCTTTGAATGGAAAGGTTTCATTCAAACATAGCGCAAGGTATTTAAATAGGAGAAAAAAAGTATTTGTGTTTGTATTTATTCTCTGTTGTACACATAGGACATATACATATAAGAGAAACACAAAGAAGTATCATATACAATGGTGTGCTTAACCCAAAATTGAGTTTTCTTCCAGAATACCCAACAGGGGATTGAACGGAGGATAGTAGAGAAATATAAGGGCATAGTCATGCGTACTTAAAATCAAAAGAAAAGTGTCTTTACGTATATAACAAAAATATTATTACAAATAAAATAAGTTATAATATAATATATTTTATTTATATTTTCATGTCTGTGCTGTCTGGGAAAATCTCCAACAAATACCTTATGAAGCGCTGCCGTGAAATGCCGATCGACCAACAGATCAAGTGTCGTAAGTGGAACTGGATTGATCACACATTGCAAAGAGATTCCGATCATATCGCCAAACATGGCTGTCCCAAACAGACCTGGCGACGCACAGTTGCAGAGGAGGCTAAGAAGGTCAGAAGTACGTTGAGCGAGATGAAATGCGAAGCTCACGACCGATCGCGATGGTGGATTGCTGTGGACGCCCTTTTTTTTTCTTTTTTACGTGTGTAAACCTCCTCGGGCCTTCACCCCACCGGGGCTTGCGGTAGGGCGGTGTGTCGGAATCAAACCAACTAAAACCACTCGGTCTGCCACTCTGCGCCTGAGACGGGAGGGATCCTGGAACCGCCTTCTTACGTCATCCGGACCCCTCCCAGTGCCTGCCAGCACTGAAGCGGGCAGCGTCTGATGTTAAAAACTCTCAATTTAGGCGACGTACGACACACGCGTAACATCGCCCCCTCGCAGCTGGCCTGTGAAGCGGGTGGAGGGAAAAACCCGTCCCGCCCATCCGCGGCCACACTCAGGGCGACATGAGGCGCTGAAAGGCCCGCCTACACCACCCGGTTCACCGGCGGTGGATGGGTTCCGAGTGGAGGTCATCCTTCCGGGCCTTCTTTGCAACCTCCTTCTGCGAGGTGACTTCCTCGCAGAAGCTCGCGACCGTGGTAAAACTGCTCTCGCCACCGGCCATGGAGCGTACGACGGCCGGTAGCCATACGGCCTGTGCTCCAACCATAGGACCTTAAGTGAAGGAAGTCACATTGATATATGAACATACATAAAATATATCAATCTTAACATACTTACATACACACTTTGATTCTTGAGGAAGGACATAATTGTGCTACTCTTTACCGCAAAAACTGCCATATATGTTAGCGGAGCCGTGAGACCTATCATCTCATAAATTATTTATTAGACTAAAGTTTTCCTTTGACAACGAAACCCAAAATGGAAAAAAATCCATCTTAACATGCTGGAAAAATGCATTAGGTATAAGATTTTTAAAAGCAGGCACGACCTAACCGTTTAATGCAGGGTATTAAACGACACGCGACACTGAAAGCTCTTTGACACTCAACGTACGAGTAATTGAATGTGCGCCTAAAAGTAAGTCTCGAGCTTAATAGATGAGAGAAAACGTCGCCTGCCATGCTACCTAACACGACATGTGCAATGAAGTAATCTTTCTAGAATTTTAGTGCTAGGTATTCAGAAGTCTTTAAAAATTTGATAAAATATTCCTAGAATCTTCTCTTTAATTTACGGATTTTAGTTAGATAATAAGAGGCGCTCATAGCCCAGTTGCACTCGGTGTTTAGAAACATTCACCGAGGGTAAGCGGTCAGTACCTGTATGGGTGACCGCTAGTGGCATGTTACCATGAGCGTCTCCATGATTCGGAAGTAACGTTAAGCAGTCGGTCGCGGTTGTTATCATACGATAACAATCGTGAAGCTTAGTTGGAGGCCTTCGGGCGGCTTAAAAACATCCAACGGCAAGTGGGGCATCCAACGGCAACGCACTTGGCCAGCGTGGGCATGTATGGCCTTAACCCTCTCCTGAGAGGAGACCCGAGCCCAGTAGTGGGACATTATGGGTTGGTGATTGAGTTAGATAATTCTGTCGCAAAAACATTAAAATACACAAATATTTTCCTTTTTAGGTAAATATATGTTAAGATTGGTATTGGTAAAATAAACTAAACATAATTCAATGAATATTTAATCAATTGCTAAATAACTACTGTTACCTTTAGATATGTGCATTTTAACTAGAAATAAATAAAAAGAAAGATGAAGCTAAATATTTGGGTCATAGAGTTATGTTTGGGCATACCAATGCAAACCGTAGTTAGAAAGTGTTGGTGTGTAGTTGACAGTGTTTGGAAATAATGTTTTCAAAAATTCTATAGTCAACAGCTTTTCAATAGATCTCTTGTGAATATTCCCCTGCACGTGGAGAATAGTTTTGAGAAGCCTCTAATATTAGGCAGTAATAGCAGCTAAAATTAGGTAGTAATATAATCGTTTTGTGTACAATGATTTAAAGATAACATTATGTATGCTACTGGTTCACTTCATAAGATCGAGCATAGAACTTCTTTCTTTGTTTTTTTATTTATTTTAAAACCATGTGTGTTTCAACGGGTCATTGAGAATACCGCATGAAAATACCCTCCCTTCATCCTCCCCATTACCCAAAGGCCGCTAATGCACTTGTGACGCCTCTGGTGTTGCGGGTGTCCATGAGCGACGGTAATCGCTTACCATCAGGCGATACGTCTGCTTGTTTGCTATTTTTTTCGTAAAAGAAAATGAACGGCAGGTCACGGCGGCAAAAAAGTAATGTTTAGAAACCTAGCAAATGCGGATACGATGAACACGATCAGGTGCCTACGAAAGATTATTCGATATCTAACTTTAAAACTGTAGCCCGTTTCTCCTGCTCCTGCACTTCTGCTGCAGCTCTGTTCGTTGTAGTTATCAGCATCGAATAAAAAAATAACCACACTGATTTACATGTATGATAAATATTGATCGACGCACTCTTTTTGTAAAGTAAATATTAACACTACGTTTAAAGACATTATATATATACATCACATATAAGCACAATGACATCTACATGTAAAATTTAAACCATAAGTATTATTTTCACGGGAATTTATACGATCACTTATTTAAAGGTATTACACACCTCTGATTTGCCAGATGTTTATTTAAAAGTTAGTATAAATTTAAACCATATTACTAAATGTACCTACATGATTTATTTTGTTCGTTATAGCTTTCTTAGTTTACTTTACAAATGATATGACGATAAATAGTGTTTTGTATGCATGATTGTTACAGTATTATAATCAGAAACTAAAACTTTCGTTTTAGAAAATATTTGGGTTGTTTCAGTAAGTAGCAGTTACATACGAAATGAACTAAAATGGAACTCGAATTCTAAATGAACTATATAACGTAGTTAACCCGAGTAATCTATTTAGTTAGACCATGGCCGTTGTGAAGGACTTCAACTGTCAAAAGAGTGAAAATTTAATTAAAACAATATAGTTTAAATTAGATTCAGTATGAAGTTAGTATTATTTTATCTCAATTTCATGTTTTTGACTTTCAATTTGCAATTTAAATATTTGTACTTGATATTGTTTGGATAAATTCATCATATAGTTTCTGTTAGTTTGTTATTAGTTTCTGTTAGTTATTAATATTAGTGAATAGCAAAATAAATTACCTGCACTAGTATTAATTTGAGTCAGTCTGCTATTACAAGGCCAAATATAATTATTAACATTTAAAATTTATTTCAAATAATGATTTATACACCGCATTCAGGGGTTTAAAAGTTAATATTTATACCTAAACTTTTTTTGACAGAGGAGAGTAAGTCTTTGAAATACTATAATAGGTTTTCTGTACAAAAAACGCGGAAATAACTATTTTAGATTCTAAGCAAATTAATACTTTGATCTGAAAAATATTGGACGCATTGTCAATTAGTACTAACATATTCTTGGGTAAGTACATCCGTCTAAGTCACAATATTTAACAAACGCTAAAGTTGATAAGCTTATAGAATAAGCGTTTTCCTAATGAAGTTTAGTAAGAATTTAGGGAAAGAATTCTGTTAACTACAAAGGTGTCGACGATGCACCGTACATCTAACATGGCTCAAAGGATTCCTGTAAAAGGCAGAGAGAGGCACGAAATGTCAAAGCTAAAAGGAAAACCATTTTTTTGCTCTGAAATTTAAATCGCTTTCAGAGACTTTGAATATGTTCTTTTTGCGATGAGGTTGAAACGGAGAACCTTTTTACAAAAATTTAACCGTTTCATATTTTTGTTTGTAATGACAGTTTGATGTTAAAATTAACTGCACTCAGAAGTATAAATATATTTTCGGGCGTATAATTTAGAAAGCAATTTTAATATTGTACTTTTTGAGAAGAACTTTAATTTCTTAACTATCTACGGCTATTTATAAATAAAATTAAACGAGCAAATCTTGTATAAATATAACCTAAATCTCAGAAACGGCTCCAACAATTTTCATGAAATTAAGTATGCTGGTGATTTCGGGGGTGATTAATCGACTGAATTAATTTTAGAAAATTTACGAACTCGGTCTATATGACTATGGTCATACTCTAAACCAATAACAACTTTAATTGGAAAAAACTTTCTAATTTGATTAGGCATCATTTTCGTTTTAGATCAATGTGTTTACTTTGAATATACTTTTAAATTACTAATGTTATTACTACTATCTTATATTTTACATATGAGGAGGTAATAGAGAAAACAAACAACTAAGTCGAAAATTCGTATTTCATTTTAATATTTACTATAAGGTATTTTAATAATTACTAAATTTGTGTAAATAGTATTTTCATTCCTTTTTTATACCATGTTTGCGTCAAACGATATAAGAATACTTGAATAATGAGTCTAACTTCACTAAGCAAGGTTTACCCTGACTAGTTGACTGACGGCAACTTTGAGCAAGGAGTGATGGACGTTAGTAATTACAGTTTACCCAACAACTTAATCATCACTTCCCTTAACACTTTGAAGAAAACCAGACGCGCTTGAAATTTGCTCAATCGAGTTACAATATTTGATATCCGTATTAAATTGGTTGTTTATATTGTAAAATTCAATTTAAGTTGATTCGAAAAAAAATCAAATTTAGAACTTTACCCTTTTATCCTACTGCGAAAGAAGGAGGGTTACATTTTCCGAGTGTATAAATAAATAAATAAATATTTTCGGACATTTTAACACAGAACGCCATCTAGTCCCATACTAAGCAGACCTTGTACTATGGGTCTAGTACCCATAGTACAAGCTCATAACTGATATTAATATTTATATACTTTTTTTTGTAAATACATACATATTATACATAGAAAACACCCAAACTCCGAAACAAATATTTGCAGATCATACAAACATTTGGTCCGACTCAGGTATCGAACCCGAGACCTCTTGCACAGCAGTCGCATTTGCTACCACTGCGCCACAGAGGCAGTCAATTAAATAACGAGAGTAAGAACATAACATTAAATAAATAATTAAAATGAATAGTTCACGTGGTCGGATTTCTGGGAGGGACATGCGAGAGTCAACTTGTGAAGTATATACTTGTGAACATTGAAAATATGTGCTCTGAAGGTTGCAAAGATCTATATTATAACAATCATCAGTTATTCGTCAGTATTCGTTTGTTCAGTCGCTCCACTCGGTTACTCGTTCATGCATTTACTCATCCGTTCACTTATATAAACAGACGTACAGTTTCATACGCACTAATTAGTATCATAGATAATACACTATACTAGAGATTAGTATTGCGTTGCGTATTACTAAACTACGATGAAACTGAAATGCTATTTCTTACCAAGTAATACTCCCTGTATCTCACAAATCAGACTCATACCAAACTTTCATACACACACATACACATATACACACACAAACTCACATACCCACGCACGCACATACAAAATACATATACTAGCACATACATATACACACATAAATAATAAACTAAACCCATTACTTATTTTGAATACTTTTAATCACTATGTGTATCAACCAAAATTGAGAGAGGGCACTGACTTCTGTAACACAGGTTTTAACCTAGCTCAATGTCAGGGACTTCATAGGAATTCTGTAAAAAAAAAGTTAGAGAACATTTTCTATAAGTCTAATTTTTATCCCCTGTGGATCTGTCTTGTTCCGCTGAAACCGAATAGCCGAATGAATTGCTTAATAATATGCGTTTCAACTAACTTTACTCTTTTAAATTTGTATTTAGTAAAAAGTTTGGATAATTTCAGAATACTACAAACCATAATAAAAATTACTACAATATACTTACTATACTTACTTACAATATACACACTTACTACTAACGGCTTACCGTTACTTACTTTATTGCCGTTTTGTCGCACTGGTTACTTTGATCTGGAATATATCCTATTTGGTTAAGAATTCCAAATTTAAATTTATAAATCCATTTAGCTGGTTTATTTGAGTTTCAAAAACTGTCATTCATTTTTTTTTCTCATTATTTTTTTTGGCGTTGCATCCACACAATGGAAAAATTGAAATATTACTTTATTTACCAGTACGAGTTTTACCGTGGCACCCGTACTGTAGAAACAGCTCGAAGGGTTAACAATGTGTATGACGCTGATATCGCAAAAGAAAATATAGTACGTTTCTGGTTCCAAGATTTTCGTTTTGGAAATTTCGAACTCCATAACAATCCCCGTGGACGGCCGGTGACCAAAGTGGATGATGAAGAATTAATAGCTATTGTGATCCATCACAGACCACTTCAAAGTTAGCCGCAGGCTTTGTTGTGAGTAATAAAACTGTTTTAATCCACTGAAAGTAAATAGGGAAAATAAAAAGCTTGAACGGTCGTACCTCACGAATTGAGTGAAGCGGACCAGCAAACACGCGTTGATTGCTGCGTCACATTGCTCAATCGGCACAATACTGAAGGGATTTTAAATCGGGTCATTACCTGTGGTTAAAAGTGGATTCTGTACGATAATCAGAAGTTCTCGTCGCAATGTCTGAAGAACCTGCCGAATCCTGCCCCAAGCGGAAATTAATTAAAAAAGTTACTTGTGAGTGTTTGGTGGACCAGTGCTAGTTACACTATTACTACTAGTACTACTGTTTTCTAAAATCTAGTCAAATAATTATAGCAGATATCTATTGTCAGAAACTGCAAACCATGCTGAAAGAACTTTGTGACCGCTTCGAGCACTTTATTCCTAGGAGCCAACCTTATCCTCTTCTCTTCTTGTTTGAATACCTTATACTGGCTGAGCTTTTACAATAACTCTTTTGTTGTTGCAACTGCTCGGCTATGGAATGTCTTACCGCGTGCGATAGGCCTTGTCTGAGTATAATCAGGAAGAAATATCTGTCCCTACAATATCCAGACTACATTATGTATAGAATAGGTTATGTATTTAAGTATATATTTACACATTAATGTCGTACGTGTGTATTAATTTGTATAATATATTCTACGATATAAATCAACGTCTGTAATTACTAATATTACTTTTTTATTATTATTTTATTCGTTTCTCTCCAGACTCTTAAGCACGAATGACTGTACGTTACATTTATCTGCTATCCTCTATTGACTCAGGGATTGCTGAAAGATAACTAAATTTTGAGTAAAGCACCCCTTTGTACATGTAACTTCCTTGTATATCTTTTATATGTTGTATGTGTACAATAAAGAATAAATACAAATATAGGTACATATACAAAGAACTGGCTGCTAAACAAATAAGGCTGGTCAATCGCTCTAGGCCATTGCTGCTTCAGGACAGCGCAACGCTAGACCATACACTGAACAATATTTATGATTATTATAAATTCATCTCCGATACGGCAGTCCAAACCGCCTTCAGACAGTTTATTGATTCTCGCCTCCATGTTTTTTTAGTAAAAAGATCAAAGCCTGTGAGATGGCAAGAGAACATAGATTATAATGGTACATACTTTGATTAATTAAATATATTTTACAAAAAGAAAAAACTTTATACACCTCCCATCATCATCAGCCTACCGCAGTCCACTGCTGGACAAAACCTCTCAAGGGTTTTGCCCGTAATAATCTTCCAAAACGCCAATTTCAGATGTGAGTGCATTATATAAGTAGGTTATTTAAACATATTGTAATATTTATTTAAATTACTGTGATTATAACACTTTAAATATTATTTCGTCATCGTCGACTGGTAGAGAACGCCTTAGGCATTATGTCCGCCGATGCATGTATGTGTGCATAAGGTAATGAAAATAAATAAATATTAAAATTAAACTTCCTTTTCAAAGTTAAAAATAATCATAGGTGATGTCCAGAAGTGATTTACAAAATATTGTTGATATGATTTGATAGGCGCTCATAGCCTAGTTGCACTGGGTGATTCGAAAAAATCCGGTATCTTTACTCAATAGGTAAAACATAGCGCAAGCGCAGTTTCAGTTTTCTGTTAGGCCGTGGTATCACTCCGGTCGAGCTGTCCCATACATGCTGAAGCGTGGCTTTCCCATGGGTTGTTGACAATATGATAAGTAAAAAAACGAGGAAATGTTCAAAACAAAACAAGTGTGACAGTGTAGCGAAATCCTAATAATAGGGAGTTTGTACTCGTTTGATGTTTCTTGTCCGGCACGGATATTCAATTGAAAACTTCGAATATCTTTGATGAAGCAAAGCGGATCATTTCGATAGTCAATTTATGTATATCCGTATATCTTTTCTTGTGATATCTTTACTTTCGCGTTGAATATAAAAATAGAACTAACTTTATAATGTTTATGTATTTAGATTTCAGGTTGAGGTTTTGAGACTCGATGTTATTAGCATTGACATTCTGCCAGCCTGTGGAGCGCTGTGTCTACGGTCTGGCCATCGCAATGGTGACACTCAGGCTTTGGCTCCTTGCGGATCAGACACAGGTGACCTCCAAAGCATTTTTTCCCTGTGATCACCTGCGACAGCCGGAATGAGAGTGTCCCGTAATGCATCTCGACCTAATCCTCCATGATGGGTCTCACCGCCGCAATAACGGCGTGCCCGTACCGTACGTACGTAAAATTAGACAAGGCACATTTATGTACCCCAAAAAAATTAGGTAAAGGTACATTAATGTACCTCACCAGATTTCATTAATATTTTTCTCGATTTTAAAGTATAATTGGTTTCTGGATGTCTTATCTTAGACGATAATAAGGCAACAATCACCGGTAACGTCCAGGAGCAAAGCTAATCTTAAAAAGAAGTTTAAGTTACTCCTTATATAGTCAACTATTAGCCACTTTAAGTCTGGTTAAAATCAGTCTGCCGTTCCAAAGATTAATAGGAACAAACAGACAGATGAACAGGCTGACAGACAGACAAAAATTGAAAACCGTTAATATTTGAATCCTCCAATTTTATTTATTTGTATAAATTTTGAAAATGAATTGCATCAGACTAGGCGTTGATTTTTAAAATCGCATGATAAAGCATATAAGAACTTTTAAACCCATATTACCTTAACAACACAGAATTATAAAACCAATACCTCATTTTAATAATATCTTAGTTGAAGGTCTCACTCTTATTAATGCTGGCTAAGCACTTCTATCGAGACAAATCAGTTACCGTGTCTTCGAGTTACATACTTTTGTTAAAGACTCAACCTCCTTTTAAAGCTTTTCTTAAAAGTTTTCGCAAGTTTCTGATAACGATCGATTGAATATTTTAAGACTGTCATGTAAAACTGTCAATTATATATACACAGACTCTTATAGCTCAGTTGCGCTTGGTGATTAGAAACAATCACCGAGGGTAAGCAACAACAGCGTTGTCAGTACCTGAATGTGTAACCGCTGGTGGCATAATACCATGAGCGTCAACAAGATTCGGACGTCACATTAAGCAGTCGGTTGCGGTTGAAATGGAATAACAGTCGTGAAGCTTAGTTAGAGGCCTTTGAGCGACTTAAAAACATCCCACGACAAGATTACGTAGCAACAGCGTTGTCTTGTCAGTCCCCAACCCGCACTCAGTCAGCGTTGGGACGTTTGGCCGTGACCATCCCCTGATACGAAACCTGAGCCCAGTAGTGGGAAATTATGGATTGTTGATAAATACATATTGCATAGTAGTAACATTTTTTCAAAATTAATGTCAAAAAAGGAATGAGTTAAAATAAACGTGTAAGGAGTTTTTTAATTAAACTTATACCCGTAGGCAGCCGAGTTCTTTTCCTGTAAACCAATCGGACTGCTGTGGGAGGCTATAAGAAGCTTATTAAAATTTTTGTACTATTTAATTTGAATAAATATATATATTATTTACCAACTGCTAAAATTTGCTTAAATTTCAATCTAAAATTCACTCGTATATTTTATTGATGTTTGGTCCTACAAAGATGACTCTACTCTGCCTGGAAAGTATAAGCAGAATCTAAGAATGGTAGTCACTGTACTCATTGCGAATACAACTAGACAATGCAGCATGGTGACCCATACCATGGTGGCCTAGAGCTGCTTCTTCTTCTGGGCCTCCGTATCATCTGATGCTAAGAGATTACCGCCGCCCATGGACATCTGCAACACCAGAGGCGTCACAAGTGCGTTGCCGGCATTTGGAGGATGGGGAGGAGGATGGAGATGTTGGGAAGGGGTAAGGGGTAATAAAAACAATATCAGCTAACAATTCATACACCAAGACGCTTACAAGTTATGTCAAAATTATGATTTTTGGATAAACATTTACAAAGAAAAGCAAAATAAATTCAATTACAAATAACTTATATACAAATACATAATGTCAACAAAATCAGATCCTTCACCTATCCTCACCCTCTTGGTGAAACACAGCGTAAGCGCTTTTTCACACCGGTTTTCCGTGAGGCCGTGGTATCACATTTACGTACATTTATTTCTATAACACGACCAACACATGTTAAGATTACTAACCAGCTATGCAACATTTCACTAAAATATTTTCTGTCCTCAGTAGCTAGGATTAACTCGCGGCTGGTTTCACTTAAAAATCCTGTGAATTTACAACAAACTTTCATCCAAAAGGACTGTAAGGTACTTTGACAAAATTTAAACCTAGAAGTGTTTTAAGTACTTCTAATATGATACACTAATGTTTTTACGTACTTTTTATTAATTCATATTCAAACAAGTAACATTATTTAAAAAAGAAGCCTACTGCGTTAATATCTGTTATCTATATTAAAATCAGTTTTTTAATAAAACACGTTTCAAAATGTGTAAATAAAGAATATCTTTTTGAGATTAATTTTTGGTGTCTAAAAATATTTTTTCAGTGTCACTCTTACGTCTAAGACGAATCTATTGACACCACTCACTTAAGAATACGACAAGCCGTGGCTAAGGCGTGCCAAAGAAATATACATACATACATACACTCCAAAAACCCTCTTTCTTTCGCAGTTCGGTGAAAAGCGCTCATGATTCTTTGAAGATATTTTATGCTCTTTTATTCACGCATTTTAAAAAACTGCATGTATGAGATTCTATACAGTTACAGGTATTTTTTGGATAAACTGTTTTGTATTAAAACATTTTAGTACTGAACTGTAAAATGATATTGATCACTGTGTTAGAAGTACATAAATAATAAAAATAAATATTTTGGACAATTAACACTCAACGCTATATAGTTCCAAACTAAGCAGAGCTTGTATTATGGGTACCAGACAACTAATGTTATTACATAAATACTTTTTTTTTTGTAAATAGATACACATTATACATAGAAAACACCCTAATTCCGGAACAAATATATATAATATTTGCTGATCATACAAACATTTGGCCCGACCCGGGAATCAAACCCGAGACCTCAAACACGGCAGTCGCTTACGCTACCACTGCGCCGCCGAGGCAGTGAAAAGTGACAGCACATTACACATGTAAGTTACTATATAAAACGTCACTATTAAAATAGTCTATAAACCTGTTACTGGTGTCCTGTATTGGCACCGTTTAGTAATAGCAGGTACCGTTATTAAAGTAGATATGAAGATACTAATGAACATCATTAATAATTTATGACATTAGTGTTAGTTAGTAATTTCAAACAGATAAATTATTTATGACATTTAGGTGGTGAAATTCAAGCTGTCGGATAGGATGCTTGACAACTGAGCAAGTTGCTATAATATTTTAATTTTATTAAAGTCACATTTTAAGTGATATTTGGAACCTCCGTATGGAACATCGACGCGTTAAAGTTTTAAGAGTAAGAGTATTTAGAATTAGAATATACAAACAGAAATATTAGAAAAATAGTAAAGTTAGTAGTAAATGGCACAGAAGTCTCCAGTGCTTTATAAAACAAATTTAGATGAGTAATATCTTGAAGTCATAGAAAATTTGTGTATGTGAGGTGTCCTATTTCAAGATTAATTGCAACTTAACACGCCATTTATATAAACCGTCTTACCGTGGGTGAGCCACGCTTCGGCATGTATGGGCCGGCTCAAACGTAGTGATGCCACGGCTTCACAGAAAACTAGAGTGAAACAGCGCCTGCCCTTGTTTCACCGAGTGAGTGAGGATACCGGAGACCCATAATCCAACTCTTCCTCTCATCCCCCTTCCCATTCCCCAAGGCCGGCAACGCACTTGTGAAGCCTCTGGTGTTGGTGTTACAGGTGTCCATGGGCGACGGTAATCGCTTACCATCAGGCGATACGTCTGCTCGTTTGCCCCCTATTCCATAAAAAAAACTGTGTTTTATCGTGGGAGAGCACAAATGGGCCCGCTCGACCGGAGTGATACCACGGCCTCACAGAAAACCGGTGTGAAACAGCGCCTGCACTCTGTTTCACCGAGAGAGTGAGGATACCGGAGGCCCATACCTCAACCCCTCTCCCAACCCCCTCCATGTCCCCCAATAGGGAAGCAACGCGCTTGTGCCGGTGGTAATCGCTTACCATCAAGCGATACGTCTGTTCGATTGCCAAATATTCCATAAAAAAGATCGACATTCGTAGATCTAGTGCGTACATTTAACTTCATAATTCTGCCTTCTCCAGGTACTCAATCATTTTTAGATTTAAAATATCATTAACTTAGTTCTGGATCAAAAAAAGACATTTTTTAAATTAAATTTTTAAGCAATAGAAATTTTGAAGTTGTCTAAAATATGTCCTCTATAACGTTTTTCTTTTTCATTAAACTAGTGAAGGGGTTTCATAGGCTTTCAAAACCCAACTTATTTACATATTATTATATTATATCAGACTTCACCTACTATTGGCTAAACGTTTTGAGTTTACCGGTATAGCAAATACTCATGAGAACGAAATATTTATCAGTGCCAGTAAATTATGCTATTAAATTAATGGTAAGTTACACATTTTAATTGCCTTTTAATAAAGTATCGTACAGAATATATTCATTTATTACTATTTAAAAGAGTCTGCAAAGAACTACCATCTCTATTTAAGTCAGATGGTTTATCAGAAACCTTTGTAATTACAGTTCCTACTGTAGCTACACTGGCACGCATTGTGGCAGGTAGGTAAACACGGATGTTTAGGTAAACAGATTCGTACTCATTAAAGGCGCCTTTTGTCCACATAGTACGGTCCTAAACGGTTTGCTGAATAGTAGGTGAAACTGTTTAATGACTAACATTATAAGGGTGCCTAGTAAACTGGAGTCCCTTATGATGTCATCAAAGTTATGTCTATTTTTAGAATAGAATTTGTCTTCCTAAAATTGGTAAATGTTTAAAAAAATATTTGCTGTCTCAAGACTGTAACATGAACTGATAGCTAAAATAATAATTATGTATATATAAAAGCTGTTATAAAAAACCCAAATAACTGATGGTAAACATATTTCTAAGTATATTTAAATATTAATCTTTCTAGCCCTTATTATTCCAAAGGTTATTTGGGGTCGGCTACTAAGTCAACCGGTCTTTCCAGAATATGAGTTTTCCAGGTAGCGACTAGCATCGGAACTACGTGATCCTGAGGGTAAACTGTATTCGAAGATTAAACTTGTTGTCAGTATATATATTTATAGCACAGACTTTACTGAAACAATTGCCATAGATGTTCGTTATAATCAGGACCTACGGCTTAACGTGCTCTCATCGAGACTAATATTAAAAAGATATTTTAAAAAAACCAACAGAAGGATAATCAACCTGGGAATTTGGCGCTGACTACTAGACCAATAAGGTAGTAAAGGTCATAACTTTACATTCAGACATGAACAAATGAACGAATTCCTCACAAAACTAGACTAACAGTCTGAATCCAGGCCAGACCATTAATAAATAATGACATCCTCATCAGCCCACAATCCATTGAAGGACATAGACCTCCCCCAAGGGATACCGAAGAGCCCAGTCTGTTGCTTTCAGCATCCAGTCGCTGCCAGCTCTCTTACGTGAGTCGTCTCGCCATTAGATAGTAGAAAAAGTAAAAAAATAGGTTATAAGTTTTAAGAATCAATATATCAGAAACTTTCATTACAAGGACTAAATACTGAGTAACTAGCTTTCCCCGCGTTTAATTTATATTTTAGTTATCCCGAAAAGTGTGGCCTATGTCCTTCCTCGAACATCGAAGTATATCCAGCAGTGCAGAAGCTTACCTGGTCCCAGAAACAATCCAGCAGTGCAGAAGCTTACCTGGTTCCAGAAACAGAGTTGTCTTTGAAAATTTATTTTAGTATGAATTTTAAAATATTTTTTTATTTTTGTTATGTCATTTCCATTCAATATATCGAAAAATAAAATGCATTAAAATATATTTGCTATTAGTTTTATAGTATAAGTGCTACCACCGTAAACTATTTGAAACAGACGAGTAATCAGTGGAAAAAAACAAATATTGTGTCTTATACCTTAAAACGAGCAATTTTTGTCTTTATGTATAATCTGAATTCTAGAAACGGTTTCGAAGATATTCATTAATTTTTCTATGCAAAGGATTTCGGGGGCGATAAATCGATCATTAATTTCAATCGGGGATTCATTTTTATAAAATTAATTTAAAGAAAAAATAAACAGAACAAAGGATTCAGGTACTATTGTTTAAACAAGTAAATAAAATGTCTTCATTATTTAATGTTACACCATAAGACTGCGTGTATCGTGTTGCAATCCATAAGGGAAATCAGAGTTATTCTCTGATTTCCCCTCACGGGAAACCTTCGTCTGATTAGATATTATGATTTCCCTCGTCATGGAATTTTAAACCTTAGTGTAATATTTATCATTTGGTTATTCATTACGTTATTATTAAGCCCCTGAGCAGATTTTTTGGCTTGACTTGGCTGAAAGCATTTCGTCTTGAGAATTGAAATGTTTCTAATAAATAAATATTTTTTGAACATCGGACACATAATGCCATATAGTCCCAAACTAATTAGAGCTTGTACTATGTTTAGTAGGCAACTGATATAAATACATATTAACATTTCTTTTGTATATAAATACATCTTATATATTAACATTCATTTTGTATACCTCGGCCGTAAGCACATTGTATCTAATGAATTACTATCGAAAAATCTACGTAGACATACATTCGTATAATTATTCCTATAGATACAATTCATTTCCCACAAACTGTCATCGAGTTGATTCGAGATAAATTGAATTTAACCAACTTGCATTTCTCGGTAGTTGAATTGAAACCTGTTCAAACACAGTTTAAGTTTCAGCGACGCAGTGGATTTGTGAAAATTCACTCAAATATCCACTATTCATAAGTAAGTAGAAACTTGTCGGGCTAAATTTGAAAAACTTTAGATTTATTTCCATTTTTGAACGTATGGATTTAATTTAGCCTACAGAGTTGGTTGTTATGCGTTATATAGTGACATAAGTTTTATAAATTCAAATTTATCAATTAAAGAAAACGGTTTGTGTATTTAAATAAGTCAAGCTAACATTTATAAATAGTATAAACTGTTAAGGTAAAACTGACTGCATAAAACAATAGTCTCAAGTAATAATTTTGCCCTGGTGTATAGTCATGAGTGGGTTACATCACATACACAATTATTGCACATCTCGACTGTCACGAGTAAGACGAATGTATTGACACTACTCACATAAAAATGCGACAAGCTATTTAGGCTCTAGAAAGTGTCAAAGAAATATACACACATACATACCGCACAACTAATTAAAAATAAAATATTTATAACCTTTTTCTAACATTAGAATTAACTTGTAACAAACTTCCTAATTATGTTATCATTTCTGATAAATCTGATAATAAAACTTTTATTACAATGAATTAGCGGTTCATATATCATGTTTGGCATGAACTGTCAAACGGACACGCAAATGTAATCGTAAAAAAATACGAAGCGTATTTAAGTTTGAAGATTTGAATTAGTATTTTTTATGGAAATCGGGCATACGATCAGGCATATCGCCCGCCTGATAGTAAGCGATTACCCCCGCCTATGGAGACGCACAATACCAGAGGTGTCAGAAGTGAGTTGCCGGCCTTAGCGTGATATGAAGGGGGATGGGGGAGGGGTTGCACCGGTGTGGATCTCGGCTCTGACCGCCCAGAATAAGGCGCGCCTCTGGCGCCCTCAGAGAGTATTGGCGGTCAGAGCCATACGCGGATACCGTACCGTGTCGACGGAGGCGGCATGCGCCTTGACCGGAACACCCCCGTGGGATTTGGAGGCAGAAGTGCTCTCCGAAGTTTATCGACGGGTAGCTGAATTTCGGGTGAAGTGTAGCATTCACCCTCCTCCCGAAGAGGTACGCGAGTGGCGTGAAGCCGCCCGTTAAGCACGATGTCTCGTTGGTCTGCGCGGCTGGAGGCTCCACAGCCACTCCACGGCTTGCCACCGTGGAGGCTCTTCAGCTGGTCATCCTCGAGTGGGCAGGGCGGCAGCACGGGACCCTTTCCTTCCGACTGACGCAGGTGCTTTCCGGGCACGGTTGCTTCGGGAAGTACCTGCACTCGGTCGCCAGGAGGGAATTAAGTCCCGCCTACCACCATTGCGACTGCAGTGAAGACTCGTCCCAGCACATGCTGGCGGTGTGCCCCGCTTAGGTGCCGCAATGCCCGGCCCTCACTGCAGTCATCGGAGGAGACCTCTCGCTGCCGGCCGTCAATGCGCTCCATCGCCGGTGGCGAGAGCAGTTTTACCGCGGTCGCGACCTTCTGCGAGGAAGTCATCTCGCAGAAGGAGGCGGCGGAGAAGGTCCGGGAAGACGACCTCCACTCGGACCCGATCCGTCGGAGCGAACCGGGCGGCGGAGGTACGCCTTTCAGCGCCTCATGCCGCCCTGAGTGTGGCCGCGGAAGAGCAGCACACCGTGTGGTTTTAGTCGGTTCGATTCTGACACACCGCCTCTCTGCAAACCATGGTGGGCTGAAGGGCCGAGGGGGAATCCACGGGTAAAACAAAAAAAAAAAAAAAAATTGACCTCCGGTATCCTAACTCACGTCGGTTTTCAGTGATGCCGTGGTATCACTCCGGTCGAACCGGCCCATTAGTGCTTAAGCGTGGCTCTCCCATATATATCCATAATTTGTATTTGTATACTCGTTAACGAGTTTGGAAATAAAAAGAATACAGTTCACTCAACGAGCCAGTCACTGAACACCTTTGAAGTAATTAACATGCAAACTTCTTAAGAAAAATCTTGGATAAACTTAAAAGATAAAGTTTTTTTTTCTAAAATAAAAGGAGCTGAGATAGAAGGCGCTCATAGCCCAGTTGCACTCGGTGATTAGAAACAATCACCGAGGGTAAGCAACGATGGCGCGGTCAGTACCTGGATGGGTGACCGCTAGTGGCATGTTACCATGAGCGTCTCCGTGATTCGGAGGTCACGTTATGCAGTCGGTCCCGGTTGTTATCATACGATAACAGTCGTGAAGCTTAGTTGGAGGCCTTCGGGCGGCTTAAAAACATCCAATGACAAGATTTACGTATGGCCTTAACCCTCTCCTGTGAGTAGACCCGAGCCCAGCAGTGGGACGTTATGGGTTGTTGATGAATGCTTGCGTTAATTTTAGATATTCAGGTTATTGACACCATGCTAAAATAAATAAATATTCCGAACATCTAAAACACTACGCCATCTAGTCCCATGCTATGAATGCAAAGCTTTTATTATTAGATACATACAAAGATTAGGTTCAGCTCGGGAATCGAACCCGAGACCTCAAACAGAGCAGCCGCATACGCTATGTCAACGAGGCAGTAAAACGTTTAAATAAAATACATTTCGCGATGGCTTAGAAGAAAAATACGGTATTGTAATATAAACTGTGATTGTAGAACGCATTTAGATTATTTTTCCGTTAATTGTACAAAGTGGAATTAGAAAAAGGGTGCATCATGTTAAATTTAATTAAATTAAGATTTAAGAAATGAATACACCTTTAGGTCTATTCGTGTTTAACAAATATATTACTGAAAAGTTTACAACTTATATATTTTAATCATATTTCAACATATAGAAAGTTGCAAACGATAATGTTAAAAAATAAGGAGTTTTTGAAATTTACCTATTTTTTTAGTTCCCATAGTGACTTGTTTATTTTCATTATTAGTCACAATTTTTCGTAAAAATACATTATTTTTGTGAACCATGTAATACAGCTTTGAGAGGTCCAAGCAATCCATTAGCTGAAAATAAATTGTAAGAAATAAAACAAAGGTAAGTTAAAAAGGTATTTAAAGCCTCACTCCGAATTCCAGATTACAATGTCCTTTACATTAAGTAGGAACATTGCAAGTGATGAATATTTAAAGCAAAGGAAAGAATATGGCTCCGTTTAGAAAATATATAAATGGTAAGTCTGTTTAAAGGGAGGTCTTGCTAAATGTAACGAGATCAAACAGATATTTCCAACAGATGGTTTGTTTAATGGAGGAAAATTTGTTGATCGCCCATTAACTACGTAGACTAGGTATGTAGACAAGCTAATTTTGAAAAAGTATCCATGACTGCATAAAAATTACTACCAATATTAACATATTTTTGTATTGATGGAATAAGCATATAGTGTTTCACAATCCCTATTAATTCTTTATATAGCATAGGTGGTGACCAAAGGCACAAACTACGCACAGGAAAAATGACTGCAAAGAGAATGAAAACCTAAACTAAACTATTCCGACCTATCTCGACAGCGTGATCAGGCCAGTAGAATAAAACCTCGCTGCCTACACCTATTCCTATATCCTGCATTTTAGGCTATTAATGATGATTATGTGAATTTGCAAACTGAGACTTAATATTTCGGACATCTAAACACACCGCCATCATGTCCCAAGCTAAGCAGAACTTGTGTTATGGATACTAGACTACTGATATAAATATATACACTTTTTTGTGAACATATACATAATATACATAGAAAACATTTATACTCCGAAACAAATATTTGCAGATCATACAAACATTTGGTCGCATGTTTATACGGAGTAAAACTCTCAAAACTATAATTAATTTACCTAAACACTAAAGTTCTTCAACTCCTTTAAGCTTCAGTATGAGTCAAACAAATACATACTAATACCTTTTCTCACGCAACATGAAAATAATGGACATTTTTTTTATAAATTTTATTGTTTTTTTTATCGCTAGAACTAAAAGTTTATTATGAAAACATTCATCAATATGCGGACACATATTGATGAATGTAATCATTTGCTTCAGAATATGTCACAGTGCTTAGAAACAACGCACACAAAATAAGCTTTAACGTTATCTTGAAATTGTATATTCGTCCGCATCGCCTTAGTAAAACGAAAGGCCTCGGAATTATATATGTAGCAATGAAATCTGCAAGGAAATGAATCAAAAGCTTAAGCAGATTAGCGGATAAACGAACGACGTTATTTCTTAATACCGGAGATATTGATATTGACTCAGGTATGCAAATAGGTTAATGAATATTTCACGCACGTAAATTTCCTTGGAGAAATTTTTTTCACCATGTCGAGGAAAAATCGTTCAATTAATTTCTGTTGCTGTTTATAAAAATGGCGTTAAAAAAATTGGCAAATGAATCTACTATTTTAAATTGATATTTCAAAGGGCTAAAGTTAGAAAACTCGTACGTAAAACGTATTATTAGCACTGTGTAAAAAGGTAACAATCTATATTTAAAAAGCATCGGCAAGTAGAAACGGCATTCAAACAAAAATAAATTCCTTTAATAAATAATCTACCAAAACAATCTTGTTTTGTCCTTTAAGTTACTTAAAAAAAACCAAAATAATAATTGTTTTTATTCATAACCTTTCATTTAACTTTTTAATTTGTTTTACGGAGTTGTCAAGAAGGGTGGCTGCATGTATGTCTGTGTGTGTATATGGTGTGACAAGGGTCTAGGCAAACGCTTGCTAAGCTATGTAAATTACCTGTTGTTTTATTCATTATTATTTCTTCCAGTACTTACAATATAAAGGGATATTAAACCAAAATTGCTAGTTTTTTATAACATAGGAGAGATGAGATATGAGTGCAGATGTTTCGCAGGTAATTTTCTGCCATCGAGTCTAGTAGCTCAACGCATAGATAGTTGCTTTATTATTTATTATTGACCTATCATTAAATCATACTACATAAAAGAACCTTTTTTTATGGAATAGCGGGCAAACGAGCAGACGTATCCCCTAATGGTAAGCGATTACCGCTACCCATGGACACCCATAACAACGGAGGCGTCACAAGTGCGTTGCGGCCTTAGGGGATGCGGTGGGGGATGACAGGAAGGGTTGGATTATGGGCCTCCTGTATCCTCACTCACTCGGTGAAACACAGTGCAGGCGCTGTTTCACACCGGTTTTCTGTGAGGTCGTGGTATCACTCCGGTTGGGCCGGCCCAAGCATGCCGAAGCGTGACTCTCCCACGGAAACTTATTCAGTATCAGTATTTAGAATGTCCTACTAACCGTGAATCACTATTGTAGAATTTGAATGTTCACAAACTTACATAAGTTGTGGCCAATTTCTGTCCGAACTCTGGTACAACAAGTTGTAGAGGTCAACAGGAATATTGAAACTAGGCACATTGCTATAGTGTTTGAGGTCGAAGCTAAATGGCCACTGCGATTGAATTGATCTGGCTATTCGGATCGCTTTGCTTTATATAACTGCTCCGATTTATGCTCCGTGTAATATGTCAATATCTGGTTCTGTATGAATAATTCATATGAGATGAAATAGTGACTATTTTCTTTTAAAATTTACAAACCTCGTATTTCATATAGACTTTTTAACTTATATCTAAAAACATACGTAGTTGATCACAAGTTAGACTTATTTAAAGATTCTAGTAACTATAAAACTAGGCGTATCCTTTTATTACATTATTGATCCACCACAAAAGTTCATCTTTGTTAATTTAGAGTTTTAAAATTTTAAGACCATCTAATTTTGCTAACTATAACATCGCAATATACTGTAGTAATAAATAAGTCTAATATTCTCATTTATTTACAGCCGTCTTAATTTTATCTATATGCAGTAGATAATCATTAAATATGCCAATTCTAAAACGTGTCTGCGTTATTTTTTAAACTTACAAGTTTTAAAATATTAACTTGTCTTCTACTTGAAGTATAAGGTGATATATATTTGATCTAACTGTAAAAAGTATTAACTTCAAAAAAAGCTTCATAACATATTATTATTAAAAAAAAAATTTATTGTACTAAAATGAGTACCTAGACTATGTGAGTTACCTTTGTTTTGCGCGCACGTTTTTGTTTGATATTGTTTGTTTTTGTTCTATTCATTTTTGTGTGTATTTAATAAACATCATTTCAGTATCTTTCGCACACTCATTGACATTGTTTCTCAATCTACAAAACCCTCCTAATGTCAGGCTCATAAATCACCCATACTTGCTCACTCACAAAGCTGCATACGTAAGTTTCAAGTATTGGGGTTAGGGTACTTGGCACATGATATAGATCGGTGTTCGTATAATGATTCATCTCATCAAACAGCTTGACGCTGACGTCATTGGCGTCTCTCGCGCATAATGCTTTCTAGTATAATTACTGGACAAACACTTGAATTTTCTAAATCCATAGGCGCAACATTGGATTTTGCTTTTTCTTCTCAAAATTTTTGTCTGAACATGATAGAAGTGACAGATTTCGACGTAATATTAAAACGTCCTTAAATTTGTCTCCCAGCTTCCAATGTCAGACAGGAGATTATACGAATTTCGAAACTGCTAACCAGCCTATAACTACAAATATTAAGACAACTGATTTTAAAAAAGTAGGTTCTACGCTAGACAACACCTCATTAGTACAAAAATATATCAATAAAACGAAGGCCCCATACCCCAAACTCTCCCCTGTTGTCCCCCATCCCCCAAAGGCTGGCAACGCACTTGTGATGCCTCTTGTGTTGCGGGTGTCCATGGGCGGCGGGAATCGCTCACCAACAGGCAATACGTCTCCTCGTTTTCCCCTATTTCATAAAAAAAATCTCAAAATTAACAGATTGAGTAACACTGTCTAAAGAAATTACACTTGTGTTTTGTTTCAAAGCAAACAACGTTCTAGGCATTGCCTTGGTTGGTCATTAATTAGATGTTTTAGATGTTATAGTTATAAAAACATTGAAACAAAATTGTTTAATTTATAATTGGGTAAACAATGAACGAAAATTTTTACAAAATATATATCGGCTCGAAAATATTTACTTATGATTTTGAGCGTCTCAATAAATTTAATTATCATTTTTTAAGAAAAAGCGAAATATTATTGGTAAAAAATAAATATCTTAATATTAAGTAATTACAGCTATATATATATGTCCTGTAAAAAGGGTTACTTGAGTAAGTTATTTGATTATTAAACTTCTAAGTGGAATAGTATTATTCTTAGTTTCAATTGAAAGTTTGTTACTATACAACATTATTATAATAAAATTCTCACAGACTATCGTTATTCAATCTCATATTGAATAACTCTCGTCTGTGAACAAAGTAATGTTTTAATAATTGATTTCAAATGATTGTGGATTGACGAGTCTAATGTGTTAACTTAAAAATTATAAAAATGTGAGGTTAATCACATTAATTCTAATTATTTAATTATAGATTTATCATTTTATTAGAATAATATGTAACACATTTAATGTATCGGAGCATTTATACAAAACCAATATCCGGGATATAGCAACCATTACTACCGGCGATATAGGCGAGGAAAAACAGTGTTAAGAAATCATTTTTGCTGGAGCATTGTACGAGGAAGGACAAGCTGTAAATAACTTAAGTGTATTGGCATCTCAATAGCTATAATTAACTAATAAACCTTAAGCTTAATTAATAAAACAACCCATTAGTTATATTGTTTTGCTGTATAAATAAAATCTAGTGTGTCGAGTGTGTAATAATAAATTGACTGAGAGTTGCGTTCTATTCCCTCCGGACCGCCGCAAGGTGTTAACGTGTTTAAGGTTATTTTACCTTTTTTAATTTATAAAATAAATAAGTTTTGGGCAGTTAAATCGATTGTAAAAATAGGAGAACATAAGATAGTAAGAGTTTAAAACAGTGGTAAACTAAAATACAACTCGTGTATGCATGCGCGCCTGGTAGCCGGCTAGCGGAGAAGACCCTGCCTTCTGCGTGTGCGCAGGTCCCGCCTCACTGGAACTTGTGCAACGCCCTACACAGCTGCGAGACTCCACCCCCGGCCGGCCCACCCTGCCTTGTTACATCCCACTACTAACAATTAATGAACCTGTGGTGGGATTGCGTGCGTCTTGGTGGCCTCTGAGTCCCTGGTGCTTCACGACAGCGACCGACGGTGTGCGTGACTGAATATATCTGAGGAACAAGTTGCAAAACCAACCTGAAGAGCGCGTGCGGTAAATTTTACAGTATAAAAAGCAGGTTTGTGTGAGTAAATCCTTCTTTAAACATATGTGTTAGCACTTGCGCTTGATTTGGCGGCTGTTGAGTGTGACAAGGGTAGAAAAAAAAAAAAAAAAAAATATTTAAGGATCGAGAGTAAAAATGCCTCTACGACGCACGCCACCTCAAACACCAACAAACTTATTGAGTGATGAACCAATCTCGCAAGTTCTCAACGTCATACCTCAAATTATAACTTCGATTGACACACAAACCTCATCGTCTCTAGCAGTCAAACCACGCTCACAAACATCAAACCTAGGTCAGAGTGGATCTGCGCCTAATTTAACGGATTTGCCAAATGCTAACATCACAAAACGTAAGCGTAAACACGGTGACGAGCAGGAGCGATTTATGAACGAAATGCTGAAACTAATTGATTCTCATACAGAACGCTGTGAAATACGCAGTAATAAGACGGATAGTGCTCTGGTTGAAATTCATAATACGATGCGTGAAATTATGAAACAGAACTCGGAAATCAGGGAGTCGATAGCTTTCGTATCGCAACAGTATGAGGATATGAAAACAAGAGTAGCCCTCCTAGAATCTGAAAGGAAAGATAATCATGAGCACATACACTTGCTCGAGGAGAGGGTTGATGACTTGGAGCGCCTGATGTATAATAAAAAGCTTGAAATCAAAAATGTTCCTTTGACGTCAGGAGAAAATGAAGAGGATCTGTGCGCGATTGTGCTTAGCACCTCTAGAGCTGTTGGCGCTTCCTTGATACGATCAGACATTAAAGAAGTACATTGTATAAACAGGAAGGACAAACCCACCAAAATTGTTGTCGACCTAGTCAATACAAAGGTAAAGGATAA
>PKRV01004125.1:353376-363722 GCA_003709505.1 Hyphantria cunea
AGGTATGTTACAGATTGGAAACTGATAAGGACTGTTTATGAGTCCCTCTGTCAGTCCGTTTTATCATACGGTATCTCCACGTGGGGAGGCGCAGATAAAACAAAAATCCTGAACGTTGAAAGAGTGCAACGACTAATTCTAAAAGTTGCTCTTTTTAAGCCGCGTCTCTATCCTACAAACAGTCTTTATAATGAAGCAAACGTCTTAACGATTAGAAAACTTTATATTTTAGCAATTATTCTCAAAAAACATGTCTCCATAAACTATACAGCTATTAATGAAAAGACTAACTCCCGAAGACACTTTGCAGTCTGTGAATCTGTGCCGGTGAAAACCTCATTTGCACAAAAGTTTTACAGTTTTAGAGCGAGTCGCTTGTATAATAAAGCTAATCTACTACTCTCAGTTGTTGATGTGACAAGAATTAAATGTAAAAGAAAAATTACAGAATGGCTTCTTACCCTTGACTACGACGAAACAGAGGCCCTCCTTAAAATTGTATCCTAATCTTACAGTATCGGTCGTCGTGTCGTTGCTGACTATTAAAGCATACAATATCATACGCTACACTAACAAACACATAATACACACACACAAACATTTACACACAAACACACACACACACATACTCACACACACACACACACAAACACGCACATACACAAACACACACACACACACACACATCAAACATGAATCTACACAGATAAATACAATTGAAGTGTCCGTTTGTAATATTAAATAACCGCTTTATACTAAATGCATGTATGTATAAATGGCACATTACCAAATTTTTATTTTCAATTTTGTCATAGACTATATCTACATAAATAAATAAAATTGGAGCATCTGACTATAATATAAAAATAACCGATTTATACTATATGCATATAGTCAGTTATTTCATTATTATATATTTATGGTTATATTGGTGTATGCAAATACTTTTATGTACATTATCCACAATATCATTTTTCTCAATTTTGTCTCTCTGTTAGTTCCAGCTGAAACGGCTGAACCGATTTTTACGGGGCTTTCAGTGGCTGATGACATAAATTATAACTCAGACTACTTTTTAGACCGCCATTGACCTGCGGCGTTACCTGCTGTTGATGTTTTACTTTTACTTTACCGCGGGGTTCAGTAAGTTATTTATAAAATCGATCAGAACACGCCATTTCACTGAATTCTTAGAACTTTACACAAAGTAATCTCGTGTCACAGGTTGAAAACAAAGCCAATTCCTATGACGTGTATCAGAAATTAGTCTAGTTACTTTCTAAATCCAAAAAAAATCTAAATAAATATTTGTTCAAATACGAGTATATTGTAAAACTGTATGTAAAACTTTTCCTGTAGCAAAAGTTATAATTCTAGATTTAATATAAATATACTAGACACAAAGGTAAAAGAAAAAGAAAAGATCATTATCACTTTGAACATCGCCTTAATAATTCAATTTACAATTTATTTAATAAACTTATGCTTCTGAAGACTGACGCCTGGATTCTATTATTTAAACATATTGAAACAAACGATGAAATACGTGTAAATTCATAAACTAATTCAAATTTGTTCAAGATTACATCTTTGCCAATATAGGGCTATTATAACTATGATTCAATCTTGCATATGACTGGATTGATTTGATAGATTACTGAACTGAAATGCTGTGAACATAGCGCAGGATGATTTGTAATTATGTTCACTGACGGTAATTAATGCGATCACGGAACAGGTATTACGTACCTTTCAAATAGCTGATGTGTTGACCAGTTTGTAATTTGAATGGTTACGAGTTTATTACCTCAATGGCGTTACAATCATGAAAGTTTGAAAGTTTATACGAATACGAAAACAATTTGTTTATACTAACAATGTTATTGTTTGTATAGTTGTAGAAGCTTTTGTTCGTTGAATTATGTAATATTGTTTACCTTTTTTAGCTATTTTTATACGTGTACGTTTAGAACTTTAGAAGTCCGGCCGCTGGCAATTAATAAGACTGGAAAAAATACCGAAAGATACCAAAGAGGTCTCTTTCATTTTAAATTCTTGACCATTGATTAAATAAAAACTATGCGAGTACTGTATATGGTCAGGCATATACGTAAATCCGCAATATTTTAAAAGGAGTATTCAGACATGTATATTTTTTTATATATAGGCCTGCCAAAATGACTTTACTCAGCAAGATGGAAAGCAAAATCTGCACCATATTTATTGTGAATGCAAACAATGAATTAATGCTAAATGGTGATTCAAACTATGGCGGCCTTGTGCTGCTTCTGCATCATTTTGCCTCCGGTCTGGCACTCACCAAAGAACCACAACATTTGGAACGCTGTCATTTTACGGTGATTTTCTCTGAACCACCCTGGTCGATTCGACCTGTTCGTGCTGAAATCAGTGTGACTCTACTACCTTGATCTAAATCACGTTATATTTTTATGTGTACTTAAACGCCCACCTAATTCTGAAAGTGAAAACATAAAAAAAAACAAAACCAAAAGTTTTACAATACAGCAAAAATAAAAAAAATTGCGTTTCTTTAATGTTGTTAACAAACTAATGCTAGGCTTATTTTTGTTTATTCTTTCTTCAAAGATTCTTTGCCAAAATGTGTTGATTCGGTGTTCTCTGCTCTGAAATATTTTTTTTTCTAAGAAAATCAAGAAAAATCATTCTTACCTACTTTATGATTCTTAACAACATTTTGCTTATTGCAACAGATAAAACTAAAAATAAACGTTTTTAGTTTTGCCTATCCCGAGGTTTGTCTATAATCAAATCTTGCAAGTTATATTTGTTCTACCTTCCGACTTCCGATTGGACTGAAATTTTGAATATACCTTGAGTACCGATAACAATGAAGCTATATGTAATTGGTATTGTTATTAATCCAAAATGGCCACCATAACGAAATGGTAGCGTATATATTTCTGAACAACCCAATATGGATATCAAATAAAATGACTTAAAAGTTATTTTTATTAAGAGGGGTGTATGGGGGCCAACCACAATCTTTCGCTCGCAGCCAAGCTCACTTGCACGCGGCGCACTCTGCTAGATAACAATCGAGGCTCTGGCGACCGACCGATGGTGGTATATCCATCCCAACAGGCGTAACTAAATACAATAGGCCGGTGATGGCTAGCAGCGTCACCGGTGCAACAAGTTATGCCCTGCGGTCACCAACCCGCCTGCCCAGCGTGGTCATTATGGGCAAAACCCCTCCATGATTAAGCTACAGAAGCCACGGCCCCCAGTTCCCGGTAGTCCCGATATTCCTGGTCATGGTGGCGACCACAGTAACGTCGGGACAGGGGGTGCTAAGAATCACCGGGTTATGGGAGGCCACCACAAACGACTGACCCTGGCAACATTCATCGGCCGCACGTTACGGCTAGACTCTCATCTTGTACAACTTGAGGAGGAACTTGGAAAGATTAGGTGGCATATCTTAGGGTTATGTGAAATCCGAAGAGAGGAGGAGGATACCATAATCCTCGACTCAGGCCACCTGATGTACTTCCGCGAGGGAGACCAACGATCCCAAGGTGGCGTGGGGTTTTTGGTTAACAAGTCGCTTTCCGGTAACGTTGTGGAAATTTCCAGTGTGTCGAACAGGGTAGCGTACCTCATTGTTAAACTTACCGAGAGGTATAGCCTCAAGGTAATACAAGTGTACGCACCGACCTCGGCTCACTCGGACGATGAGGTGGAGGATATGTTCGATGACATATCGAGGGCCCTCCACTCTACTACTGAAACTCACTACAACGTTGTTACTTCCGTAACCAGAACCTTGAAAATGTGGTTCGAATCCTCGAAATGAAGGTACGAGATTTTGTCAAATGCAGCGTACAGGTACGAAGTCGAAACTTTCAGAGAGGCCACTAGGGTTACTGAAGGAAAGACGTGATAACCCGCCAGTCACTTCATCGGCAAAGCGGACTCTAAACCGAGAGATTAGTAAGCGTGTACGACACGACCTCCGATGCTCCAACACTATTTTGATTGAAAGAGCAATCGAGCAGAATCGGGGGTCAAAAGTGTCTGTGAAATCTCTTGGAAGAAGCCATTTAACGAAGCTGACCACAGCAAGTGGAGAAGTCGTTGCTCCTAAGCTGGCCGTCCTTTCGGAAGTTGAAAGCTTCTATGGCGATTTTTATGCTTCGCATGCATCTCGACCTGATCCCGAAAATGAGGACCCTAGAGCCACATTAACACGCCACTACACCGAAGATCTGCCAGAAGTCAACATTGAAGAAATCGAGATGGCTCTTGGACAGCTGAAAAATGGAAAAGCCCCTGGAAAGGATGGCGTTACTACAGAGCTGTTAAAGGCTGGAGGTAAACCCGTACTACAGGCGCTCCAAAGGCTTTTCAACGCTGTCCTGTTCGAACGGAGGACTCCAGAGGCGTGGAGTAGGAGTGTGGTCGTCCTGTTCTTCAAAAAGGGTAATAAAACCATGTTGAAGAACTATCGGCCCATTTCCCTCCTGAGCCACTTCTATAAGCTGTTTTCAAGAGTCATCACGAACCGTCTTGCGCGAAGACTCGACGAATACCATCCACCGGAGCAGGCTGGTTTTCGGAGCGTATATGGCACCATAGACCACATTCACACAGTGCGGCAGATAATTCAGAAGACCGAAAAGTATAATCGGCATACGGCACCGTGTACCGGAACCGGTTACGGTACACGGTGCCGTTCTCGAAGTTGTTCAAAAATATGTATACCTCGGGCAGGCTTTGCAGTTAGGTAGAAACAGCTTTGAGGACGAGGTGAACAGAAGAATCCAGCTGGGTCGGGCAGCGTTTGGGAAACTTCGTCGGGTCTTCTCATCGTCGATCCCATAGTGCCTAAAGACGAAAGTCTTCAATGCGTGCGTCCTACCCGTAATGACATACGGAGCCGAAACGTGGACACTTACGGTTCGACTGGTCCATAAGTTCAAAGTCGCTCAGCGTGTTATGGAGAGGGCTATGCTCGGCGTTTCTCTAAGGGATCGCATCAGAAACGAGGTGATCTGACAAAGAACCAGGGTCATCGATGTAGCCCACAGGATAATCAAGGTGAAGTGGCAGTGGGCTGGCCACATNGCGTGTTATGGAGAGGGCTATGCTCGGCGTTTCTCTAAGGGATCGCATCAGAAACGAGGTGATCTGACAAAGAACCAGGGTCATCGATGTAGCCCACAGGATAATCAAGGTGAAGTGGCAGTGGGCTGGCCACATTTGCCCAAGAACCGATAATCGTTTGGGTAAACGAGCTCTTGTGTGGAGACCGCGTCTCGGCAAACGTAGTGTAGGACGTCCACAGGCCAGGTGGAGCTATGATTTGCGCAGGACGGCTGGCAGGAGCTGGATGCGAGAAGCCATAGATTGAACTAAGTGGCGTAAAATTGGAGAGGCCTGTGTCCAGCAGTGGACTGCGATAGGCTGATGATGAAAGTTATTTTTTCAACAGGTAATGCAAGCTAGTTATAAAAAAACTTTTTTAAATTGATCACTTGTTTTATGTTTATCATTTACTTTGAAATTTGAAATCTGTTAAAATCAGAAAAAAACTTTACCACAATAACATCTAAACTGAAATCTAAATCAGAATTGTTGCCCTATGAAGAATAAGTATCTCTTTTGATAATAAAATTCCAAAATGTATTTTGTATTTTCCTCTATTCGTAGGATAAAAGAGTTACATATTTGTGTAAATATACAAGTGGGTATCTACAGTAAGGGATCTAAAGGAAGTTTGGCAATCGTTTCGGATATGTTGAAAAGCGACATGAGAAGACTCTTTGATTTTATTGAGTGTAAAGGAAAAAATATTGGAATTTGCCGTTCCGCGTGCCGACACATTTAGCGTTACTAACCAGAATCGACATAAGCATACTTTATTTGTTGAAGGCATGATTAAAAGTTTTAAAATATTTAAAAAATACTGTATTATAGCTTCGATATTTCTAAATACATTTATTCTATTGAGTTTCAGGAAAGTATGGGATTCATATTAGTTACTAGTTTTATAAGGTTTAGACCGACACAGTAAGGAGTAGTCATATGCAGGCGTTCCCCTCTGTAATGTATAAGCCCAAATGGGCCTAGGAATTACACCGTTATGACAAGGAATGTATGAGAGACTTCATACACTCAAATTGTGAATGTTTTCTTTTGATTGTTGTGTGATCCCTGGTATAGGTGAGAGACGGAACACCCCCGGTGTTCCATATCTCACCTACGTGGTTTGAGTCAGTGAAAGTCTAACAGACCCCTTCGCCCTCTATCCAGGGCGGAGGACATCCATGAGAATATTCTCCAGTTAAAAAAGGGAACCCTCTCTTGGATAAAAATTAATCAGTATTCAAAATAAACTTTTCTTGAACCATTACATTTAAATATAAACCGGCTTTGAAAAGACTTCGTCCTGAACTTATACTGCATTTGCACTGCGTTGTTTCTTTAAAGTTTTAATGAGACTTTAATGGTTCAGAAACTAATTTATTATCTGTTCTTTACTAAAATTAAAAGATATATCTATATTAACATTATATATTCGAAAATAAATATCTTTTTCTATTACGCTTTCATGGCTAAGCCGCTGCGTCGATTTCAATGAAATTTGGCATTTAGAAACTTAGATTTCTGAGGAAGGGCATAGGTTACTTTCTATCGCGGTAACCAACGCGGGCGGAGCAGTGGAGAAAAACTATACTAAGGCTATAGCAGTTCACTGCTGGCATCCTGGTCATGGCCTCCCTAATAATATATAATATCTATTTTTTAGATTATTAGGTAGTTTGACATATGGAGCTACCGTAAAGGCTCTCGGCGTTGCTATCGCCGAGGCCTAGGCTCGGTGCTGAAGAGAGCTCACCACGGGTATAGATAGGGACCCATGGGTGGCCCTTTAAAAATGGTCCCCCGATTCCTCCGACACAATGGGACCGGTTATTCTGGTCCGGCGAGTATCAGGTGACGGAGACAAAGATGGATCGAGCCGTGCAGCGGCTGGCTTCCCGCAATACCGCACCTGGACCAGATGGTGTTCCAGGCCGGGCGCTGATAATAGCTCTGCCGGTGCTAGGAGACAAACTAAGGCAGATTTTTACTGAGTATTTCGGCCTCGACCTAAGTGTCGTCTGTTACGCAGACAACACTCTAACTCGGGCTAGAGAGTCACGCTTCGAGGACGTGCTTAGGCTCACCGAGCAAGGGGTGGCTTGTGCCGTAGAAAATATTTGTGAGCTGGGCTTAAGAATGGCGCTTTAGAAAACTGAGGTGATATTGTTCCATGGCCTACGTAAGCACTAGGAACCACCCAGCTCATGCCTTTGGGTGGATGACACTAATGTTCATGTGGTCATCTTGGACAATGTGTGGACCTTCAAAGAGCATTTTGGGAGATTAGTCCCTCGAGTAAAAGGGGGAAGGAGGAGGGGGTAGCAGGAGCGCTACATCGTCTACTGCCCAATCTCGGGGGACCATGGCAAGAAATTCTTCTATGATGCGCCCGTCTAGTCAAAGGATCTGATGGACCCCTCCCACTGCAAAGCTCTACTTGGGAGTCTGCAGCGACTGATGGCAATACGGGTCGCACGGGGTTATCGTACGATTTCATACGAGGCCGCGTTGGTCCTGGCACGGTCTCCATACTTCGACATTCTGGCCGACATGGACACGATGATCTATGACCAAATTCGTTCTGTTGGTCGAAATGATGAAGAGGCAGCACTGAATCACGAACCTGGAATGCTATGGTGGAACGCACACACCCAAACCCTACGGGCTTGGCGGGCACGGCTCGAAATCCAGGGTTATGCCAGCCATCGCGCTGTTGGTGCCGTTCTGCCGAACTTCGAAGTTTGGATAGTGAGGACCGATTGTGTTACCTACCGATTAACTCAGGTGCTCAACGGGCACGGTTGCCCGTTGGTAGAACCGATTCTATTTGGATAGGATCGGACGTGAGGCTACGGCACAATGCCACCACTGCGGATCCGACCGGGACTCTGCCCAGCACACGCTGGAGGACTGCGCCGCGTGGGAGTCCTGGTCGGATAGATCGGACGGAACCTATCATCACTAGCATTGATTTAGGCAATGCTGGCGAGTAGGGGGGGGAAGCCGTGATCTCCTTCAGATGGATGTTATGCTCTAGAAGGAGCCCGCAGAGTGGGATCGTGAAAGGGCCGATTCCTTTCGAAAGAGGCGACGAAAGGGAAGCGGTAGAGGCCGATAGATCCCTAATCATCGGCAAGGGTCGTTTGTGGCCATATCTGGGGAAGATGTAACCGCTGTAGGTAACCCGAGACCTGTGACACCCCGGTGCGGCCGGGGGTATCATATCAGGCGGGTCAGTTTTCCGCCTCTTACCGTGTAGAGCGGTGAGAGGCGCGATATCGATCTGCCACAGGGTTGACTCTGGTCACCCCGGGATGTACCTCAGTCATTAGATACGGCAGGAGGGACTCCAGAAGCCGCTGACGCGTTCCTGGAGCTCCCTTACGACTGTCGAGGTAGGCCGCCGCGGTAGCTTAGTGGGTACACTGGTTCACCGGGAGTCCTACACACGCCCTTCGTGCCCCTACGGAGGATATGGTGCAAAAGGCATCCCACGCGTAAAAAAAGGTAGTTTGACATGCAGAATAATCTCCGTCCTTCCTAAGTGCAAGCCTGGGAGTGACAAGGGATACGCAAGCGTTTACTTCTGAGGAAGAAAGGAACACCGAGGTTCCTGCACGGGGAGGAGGATCTATAAGCCGTTGGCCCGAGGTACGTCGGGGTTCCAGGGATTTTCTTTCAAGGGTGCACCTAGCCTATATCCTTCCTCAACAATCAAGGTATCTCCATGCCTAATCATGTTAAAATCTGTTTAATGGTTTAACTGTAAAAGCGTGACAAGCATTAGTATGGACAAACAGAGTAATTAGAAATATCATTTGAATTTTCATTAAATATTCAAAATATTTCGTGAATTCTTATTGTTTTTCGCTTGTAAATATCGTTGTTTTGATTATAAGGGATGAGTAAGCTGAACTAGTCAATAAATTTTGGGGATTTATTTCCCAACAACGATTGTCACAGGTGTTCATGAGAACAAAGGCCCGTAGCGTAACGTATTCTCAGAATACCGCAATCTTTAAACCCCGGAGTGCTATTAAGAAATTCTTATAAGGTAAATCCAACAGCCTGACTCGAAAATCGAACCCGAGATCTTTGAACGAATGTTGCATATCCTAACTGCTAGACCAACGAAGCAGTCAAATACAGAATATATATGCATTCAAAGTATCGTGAAAAGATTTTCAGTAAGATGAAACAAAAGAGTTGAAATAATTTATCAATTCGTATAACAAAACTCAGCGACAAACAGTAACACCTATTATCCATCGCTTAACGCTCCTGTTTCCATCCATATTTTACGAAGTGAACACACAAACATGTAAACACTCTAATATTCATTTCCTTAGCCGCCTAACAGCCGCCATTCTTGTCTTAAGGGGCATGAGAGCGTAAACAATTTGAGATTGTGCCTTCTACCTTAACGGAAGCTTCTACTGAGTGGACTTTTCAATTTTGCCGAGTGCTAGGAATTTATGCTGGGAAACATCGTAGTGTTTTCTTTTCATTTCAAAAAGAGCATTCGCATTCGTACTCTGTAGATTTAGCTGTTTTAAAAGCATATTTTGCTATCGTTTGAACTTATAAGTGATACGTTAATGATTTGTACACAATTAATACTATTTCATGAACACTCATATGATATGATTATTTAATATAATATAAAAACTTTATGGTGTCTCAGATCATTTGCTTATTTTGATATCTACGTAAGCAAATGACCTCAGACATCACGAAGGTTTTTTCATCAACAACACATGTGTTGTTAACAGGTCGTTGACGATATATGTTATAATCACAAATTCTAAATTAAAATTGTAAGGAAATTATCATAGTTCAGTACAATTAGAAAAGAATACGCTGTAATGGTGGATAATAATATACATGCGCAAGTATATTCTATTCTATTCTATTCTAAATATATTTTAAGAACAACTTTGATCCCTGGTTGCCAAGTGGGGCGTGAAAAGACATCTTACAAAGCCACTATAATGTGTGTTATCACGCTGAATTTTCCCCATTCGCAATTTGCACCACTTTTGGCTTTGACTTATGCTTTCCATCAGGTAGAGTAGAGTCATTTTAATAAGCTAGTATTTATACAAAAAAATGTATGTTTTAACAATCTTCAAATATTTTTCGATGTACCTAAAATAATTAATGCATTTTTAGTATTAAGTCATATGATATGAATCATATTTAATATATATATATAT
>PKRV01004125.1:364184-467013 GCA_003709505.1 Hyphantria cunea
ATAATGCTCACATAACATAGCTTTGAAAGTGGTAACAGATTGGGCACGTCTGATAGCGATTGGTAATGCATTCCATAAACGTACAGCTTCTACAGAAAATGAGTTAGTAAAAAAATTTCTAGAATGTTTTGGTACCTTCAGTCGCAGGTCCTCAGAAGACCTCAGGCATTTCAAATGTGTGTCATGAAGGAACTTGAAACGTTCTTTGAGATAAATAGGGGTTGATGGATTAAACAAAATGTTAAACAGAAAGGTAAGGATATGAGTATTCCGACGAAATCGGATTGGAAGCCACTTGAGCTTTTTACGGAAGTGGGAAACATGATCATATTTGCGTAGTCCAAATATAAATCGTATACAAAAATTTTGAAGACGCTCAAGTTTATCGAGTTGTGCTTCAGTGAGGTCAAGATAGCTAATGTCGGCGTAGTCAATAATGGGAAGAAGGAGCTTTTTACCGTTCATAACTTCATTAAATACTTTAAAAATGAGCAGACTAAGCACCTAACTATTTTAAATTACTACATTGATAAAACTAGTACAATAGAAAAAAAAAACTGATAAACGTTCAATACATTAAAGAAAATCCGTAATGTGCTGTGCTGCATTCGAAACAAGCTGTTCCCATTCCATTTAGAATGCTTGCAGTAATCGTTAAGACCAAGATGCGTTCATACGAGGAAACCAAGATTGCCTACGATTATGCGAACGGTGCAGGAAAGGTCGAGTCAAATGGAGTGTACAATTTGTATGAGTGCGTCTTGTCTTGTTTGAACAACGACGCAATGCAATGCACACTCCATTTCGACTTATATGAAACGGTTCTTAGCTTATGAAAAGCCCTTTTCGAAAGATCTTCTGGCTCTTTTTTTTAGTTGAAAGCAACGACACAGAATAACAAAGTCTGTCTTTGATTGGTAAGTTGTCTGTTTTGACGTATATTTACTTCCTCCTTTCTTAGTATCAAACACGATAAAGGTTTCAGTGTAGATTTTACAAGAAACTTTTAATGAGATGCGTGATGTAATTGAATATGTGTGAAGTGATGTTGTACCTGTGAGAACTTTGTCATATTATAAACAAACATTGTTTTTTGCTTTTGAACTAATTTTTGAAAGATTCCTTAAAATACTTATTCCTTTGTTCGAAAACCACGACATAGGCTTGGCTAGCTGTCGTGCTTTCATTGAAATCGTAATAATATAAATATAACTGGACTGCTAATAATAATAATAATTATTTCTTTTTGCTCGGTATATCTGTCTTACTGTTTGTCAATATCCTTTATATTTAGGAATACGAGACGTTACTTTTATTTATTTAAAAAAACAGTATAGAAGACTAAAAAGTGTAAGAATATTCATTCGCCTCGCATTTATGAAATCTCTTTTTCTAAGCAAATTTCGTAAGAAGTAAAATCATAAGGGAGGATAAATACGAAAGTCAATGTTAGTATATTTTGTACAGTTTGCCCCAAGTATAAAATGCAAACAAGGAAATGGATTAACTTTCGGAAAGTGACTTTTACTGACCATGGATCTCTGTAACTCAGTTGTCATACACGCCGGATTATATTGAGCATTTTAATACAAGAGAGGTGCAAATTGTATCGATTTTGATCAGATGAAATCAACCATTTAATACATATATAATGTAGACACATAAACTATTATCCATCAAATTTTAGGATCACGATGATTAAAGATCAATATATATAATATTGACTTTTAATGTCAAACAGGTGTCAACCTATCTTATTAAAAAATACCAATAAAATAGAAAAATAAATTACTTTTCACGATCGTAAAATATATGTATAAGGTAAGAATTGAGAGGGAATTAAAATTGCAATGGTTTGATCATTTCTCCACATAGCTCTTACTTGATAAAATTTATAACATGTCTTCAGAAATCCTATTAAGACAACATAAACTTATTTAATTTAAAACATTTATTCAAATAGATTATAATTCTTTATGTCAAAACATTTAAAACCAAATACCTGCGTTTATTATTCATTGTAAGAAACAATCAAGAAGTGGAATATCTTCGTCTCATCTCTTAATGCACCGGCATAGTCTCCAATAACTATAATAAATTATTGAATATTTGAAGAGAGTGCCAGTCCTGTACGCGTCCGATTTCCAATGTCAACACTATTTATTCGATCCGCTTTACCAACGAGGGAACTGTGTGCTTTGCGGGAAGCGGATATATCGTGTCGCGTCTCGTTAACAGATTCGATTGTATTTTATTGTACTTACCTACTTTGTTTGAAGGATATTGGTATCGGTATCACGATGATGTTTGTATTCCTTGTTTTTTTTAAATTTGACACGGCAGGATTATTTTTCTTTGCCTTTACATCCCAAATTTCTTTATCGAGTGAATGATTTTCAGTTCTTCTCATTGCATTGTATCTTAAAATTAAGTATTGTAGATAACTTTAATCGTTTTGCAGTTGAATCTGGAATTATATGAAAATTAACCCTAAGTCATTGTTTTTTAAGTTATATTACAGTATCTTACCATAGTTTTAATTTTAACGTTATAATTTTTGCCAGATTTATAATTATCTATGTGTGAGTCATAATCATCATCAGCCCATTGTAGTTAATTCGACGCAGGCCGCAAACTGTCTCACCTGGCTCTGCTCTTCGCATTGCAACAGCAACTTGTAGCTAGCTTTGTAGGTATTTGTAATTAATATTGAAGATGTACTTCCTACATAAGAAGCAAAATGATTCAAGCGTTCACTACGCCGTTTCCACTGTTCTGAGTATTGTGGGTTCAAATGCCAGATGGAACAACACTTTGCGTCATCTAAATCTCATCTTGTCTCATCGAAGTCTGAATGTTTTAAATATGTTTGTAAAGGCCCCGCTACAGCTATCATTTTAGAAAAAAAACTGTTGGACATGGTCCTTTTGGTCCTTTTGCGCTGCACGCCACCCCTATCGATTTGTACAGAGTGGACAATGTCAACAGCTTATTATTTTATGTTTAAAGAGGAGCAAAGTGGGGACGAGTGAAGGGGGTCTTAGAGGACGACCACGCACTTAACTCTTGAGTAGTAAGTGTCAATGAGCCGCCTCTAATCGAATGCATGTTTGTTACCTTAATCTAAAAATAATCACTGTTCTTTACAAAAAATTATGCCTAGAAGAATTTACCAAAACGGAATTAAAGTGACAAAGCGTGTCATGTGTAAAAACATTTAAAAAGTCACGTAGATATTAATGTGAATACTCACTCTAATATAAAATCAGATTATTCACGTGAATCTCTGTTGATAACTCCTTAAGATTCCGACACGTCGACGTCAGATAATAATATTCAGCTGACAAGGAATAATTCACACATAATATAACCGTGGATAATATAAAATTTACTGAACACATCCCATTTCAACACTCGCGAGCGAAGACGTTATAATAAATATTTCACACTTTATTGCTACGCTTATTTGACGATGGGGAGGCCTAATGACCAATTTAACGCTTATGAAGTGCAAATTCTCTGTCATACTGTGAAACGAGACATTATAATACCCAATTTCAGCTTCAGAAAGAATATAAATGGGTAACGCACCTGTGAGATACTTTTGCCTCCGCTTTCGTTTTTCACCTAATATTTTTTAATTTCATCTCCGCGATGGATGTCCATCTTTTGGTAACCTGCTCCGGACTTATTAAATTTAATAAAAAGTTGACAATGAGTTCACTTTTCCTTTTCTTTTTAAATATTCTTAGGAAGAGTTCTTGAAAGAACAGTATCTAATTTATTGTTTCAGAACTGGGAAATAAAATTTTCGACTTCTTGATTGTTTCTTACAATGAATAATATACATATTTGGTTTCATTTGTTTTTCTTTTCTAAGAAATCGGTATTTGTAGAAATAATCGTTTCAAATTAAACATGTTATATTATATTGAAACGATTTCTAAAATAATATGTTTTAAATATTGTTTAGTAAGAGTATACACTCATTAGTACACTATACAATGAAAAATCATAATTAATCAATATAAATTTATTACAGAAAAAAGTCTAAGACATATTCAATCCACGGCAATTTTTATTATATTTTCAATTTGTACCATTGTTTTATGTTATAATTTTTCGCAAATAAAGTCTTATCTCATTAATATTTGTCGTATAAAGGTATTGAATATATAAGTCCACATACTGTTAAGAAGTGCATTCTTCATTAAATTCTTGTCGTGCGTTCAGCTAATTTGAACTGTTAGCGTATTGTCTTTCAGCCGGAAGATCCTTACTTTTGATTCGACTCGATTACCGGACATGTGTGTTTTGAACTAAAGCGTGTAAACACATGATAACTTCTTTATAATAATATATTGTTATTACTTTTCCAGCGAATTCAACTATAATGCTCATAAAAGTGTAAGGATGTACTGAAATATATTTTACATTATAAATGTGACTGTTCTATGGATAACATAATCCCTAGTCTAAAATATAATATTATACACAGTTTGGTAGCTGAAAGTCTAAAATATCGTTATAAAGTGAAAATTAATGTCCGTTTCGGATCATAGTTATTAAAAAGTATCAATAAAACTACTACACTAATAAGTAAGTGCTAATGTTTATTTAAATAGTACTAAATTTATAATAACATTTTAATCCTTAAATATTGTACACTATCGAGTTAACAATGCCTGTACGTACTCTGCATGAAAACATGAAAATATTCTCGAATAGTTAAACTAGTTTTGTGACGTAGAAAGGCTAAGTGAAGGCATGGGCCCTGCTCGTGTGTCACGGCTAAGCCAGATTACACTGTGTAATCGGCTTGGTAGCCAAAAGCCGAGTTTTACGATCCCAACGTTCTAATACCTAACTAGCGCTACTAAATACATTTATTGAGAATTCGGTTATATTTTTTTGAAACTGTACTATAGGGGAATTGCTGTGAATTTTTTTAGGTGCATAGAAGTGAATTACTCCCGTTAGTTACATTTCAGTCATTTTAATATTTAGACTACACGGTTGGCCTAGTGGTTGGAGTGGTCGCCACACCGCTTCCTACTATACCAAGTGTTGTGGGTTCAAATCCTACATGGGACAACACTTTGTGTGATCCATAAATTGTTGTTCTAAGTCTGGGTGTACTTTGTGTCCGTTTCATGTATGTTTGTAAAGATCCCCGCGACACAGGAATGTATATTCCTAATGCGGTAGTTGTCTTTTTTAAAAAAAAAAAAAAAAAATATGTACGTAATAATACACAAGGCTCTTTATTGCCTTTATAAGTATTACTACTATAGAAAAAAGATGGTGCTGCTACATAAAATCATAGTAAATACTAATCATTTTCATTTTCGACCCTTTTTTGAAGTGAACACTTTTATTAGTTGCGTTGAGCACTTTTTGGTAGGAAAAAATCTTATGGATTCGCGTCACCACGATACCGCGTCACCGACATGCTGACGACATAAAACTTCTTTGGCCGTATTGAGCACTTTTTGGTAGGGAAAAATCTTATGGATCCGCGACACCGACACGCTAATGTTTGATGTTGATAATTTTAATTTAAACTTGAAATTTCTATTTTACACATTAATTTTACAAATAATAATCTAAGTTATAAGTTTCCACTTCTATCGGCAGTCCTTATGACTACTAAGTTTTTTCTTTTACGTTCAAATGAAAATGACCACTAATAGTGTTATAGACTGCAGCATAGTACCGCTCAAATTGAAAATTGTTTAAGAAAGTTCTAATAAAAGTTTAAGTCTTTGAAGTGGATACTTCTTTTTATAAGCAATACATATACACAACGCACACTACCCACAACCGAATGAGAAAAACCTGTACCACTATTTAACGTTTTCCTTTGAGTAGAATCATACGAGAAGTTTAAAAAAATCAATTCGTTGCATAAATGATCTTGTTCTAAGGTTATAAGCTCAAGAACAAAATGGCTAATAATTAATTTAGTATTACTAGATTGCAGTATAAGGCAACTTGCTTGAGTAAGACGTCTGTAATCTGATAATTCAATGAATATATTTTACTTAATATGTACAGTATTAGGAAAAAGTATTATTGATATTTCTACGAATTTAAATATTACATGACTGAACATATTCATATTCTCTTTTATATTCGTCACACGTTTTTACTATCGAATGAGCGTCTTTAGACTATGAAAACGTTTTAGTCATATCGATGAAGTATCCGGTATTTGCTCTTTACTTTTAATAGTATGATGAAAATATTTATGTCTGTAAGGAAGAAAATGTTATTGATTCTCGATTAAATACATTGAGTCCTAAGTTATGTCTAAACAATAGGCATTTAAATCAGCATGCCCAATGATACAGAAGTATCTCAGTAGGCCGCTATAGTGTGGATCACCGTGCAGTATTATTGCATTGTCTGCATTCACAATGATTATGGTAAACACATCAGGCAGAAAAGAGCCTCTTTGGTAGGCTCTTACAGATAAAAAGTACCATTTGATAAGCCTATTGTCCTAAAAAGGGATACTATAGGAATCGGGTGGAAGTATATTTATAACACTTAGAAAGTAATACAATAGTAGAAAAAATATGTCCTTTATACGAATACCAGCAGCTGTTGTTCTATAACTCTTTAATAATTCCTATACTGATTTAATGTTTCTTTCCGTTACTCATCCGATAAATTGATTTTTCAGTGTATTTATTTTATTTTGTTTTAAAAAAGCACTTCTACATTTTTAATACCTTAATGTTTCAAATTGAACTAAATGTCAAAAAATTCTTTGACCACTCACACACTTTACATTATTTATTGAGGAAGTAACAGTCTTTGTTGTCCAGAAATAGTACTACACAAACAAAACGAAAAGTAGAGTTTAGGATTTCAAAATTTGGTATCTTTAAATGGGTGTAATTATTTGTATGGAAAAATAAATACCAGTACTAGTAGTCGCTACTACTAGTACTGGTATTTATTTTAATAGTAATTCGCCACGTTTACGACGCTTCGTTAACGTGGCGAATTACTACAATATTTACAATTTTTTTTTGCTGCTACAGTACTTTTCCGTCAAATATGTTTTCTATTATTTTTAAAATAGCTACAGAAAATCTTATGTAAAAAGCACTTAAGTTTCCGAGAGCTAGCAGTACCGACATTTTGAGACCCAGTAGGAAATCTTATTCCGAGTACCCGGTCATGTTCTATCGCGATTAGGCCCTGATAAAAGGGTGGAGGGATCTCATTTCCGTCGGCGCGGACTTGTGTCCGACCCGCTGAAGGAAATAACGTTACGTTTCCCACTTTATTCTCTTGAATTTATAAACGGTTTTACCAGTTGAAATTAAAAAAATCTCATCTCGTAATCTAGTGACTGTGCTTTTTATCTAACCGCTGTTGGTGTTGATGAAGTATTGTTTTAATTTTGTTCCCCTTTAAATGAAATGTTTTGAAAATAATTAACATTTTGTTTTTTAAGCAGCTCTTTACTAAATTAGTATTTTGAATAATTTATCACGTTACATACTTAAAAAAGCATAATAAAGCTTCACTAAATTTAAGATTAGTAAGTATGAGTATATGCGTCTACGATAAAACAGTCACTATTTTTATTTAATTCTTATCTCTACTTTGATAACTCTATGTAATTTATGGAGGTGTTTTTTATGTATTAGGGGGTAAACCAGCAGATGTATCGCCTGATGGTAAGCGACTACCGCCGCCCATGTACATCTACAACACCAGAGGCGTCACAAGTCCGTTGCCGGCCTTTGGAGGATAGGGAGGATGATGGTAAGAGGCGTCAGGGTATGGGCCTCCGGTATCCTCACTCATTGTGTGAAGTACAGCGTAGACGCTGCTTCACACCGATTTTTTGTGAGGCCGTGGTATCACTCCGGTGGAGCCGACCCATGCATGCCAAAGGTGCATATTATATTATCGATAATCCACAGACAGACACAGAATAAATGACCCCGTTCATAATTTGTTATCTTGACTGGGATGGAACCAGGATCTTTGGTAGTCAAATTTAAGCAACTACGCCAAAAGGCTAGTCTAAATGAGTATCATGTGTTAATACATAAATAACTACCTAGGAAAATTTATTATCATAAAAACCTTATTACTGATTTTAGAAACTAAGCACTTTTGTGACATGAGTGTAATTGAATGCATTTTGGCTGATAAATATATTTTCAAATTGGTCACGCAAGGCCTTCATTCTTTTTTGTGGGCTATTTCATTAATGTAAGTGAACACACCACAATAATTTACAGTGAAAATTGTAAGAAGTTAATTTGGGTATAATGAACTTAATTCAACTAGTAAACTAAACATTGTCATTGAAGATTGTTACGACTTTAAAAATGGAAAGGTTTCTTATGCCATTCGTTTTGTACATTGTATAAAAGACGAGTTATTTTTTATTAATATAGAACAAAAATCGAAGCCTAGAAGTGTGAGAAGGTGAATGACCGATTTTAAATTTAATTTAAATTACACGTATGGCAAGGTGATTTAGTTTAAAAAAAATGGTGATTTGATTATGATTCAACATAAAAGGAGACAAAACATAAGCCCCGGTGAATCAATACCAAAATATTGGCAACATTTTTGTGCTCGTAAACACCACGACCCCAAAACTACTAGGCAAGGATCACGGATGCCAAATGTTCTGTAGGCCGATACAAACGGATTGTTTGCTTGTAATCTAAATCCCGCACAGGTGTTTCGTTCACATTTGAATAAAATAACGTTTTTCTAGTTTTTATTTTGGGGTTAGTGATGCGTGGAATACAACAAACCTTGTGTATATTGCAGTATTTGTATAAATTCACTTTTTATACATGAATCTGTCAAAGTGACGATACTATATCTGACAGAAAGCAAGAGCAGAATCCAAGAGCAGTGATCACTATACTCATTGCGAGTGTAGACAATCCAAGCATCACCATGCTATGGCTACCAATATTATGGCTGGCAATAGTCTATTGAGATGTTTCTGTATTATCAGCAATAATACGCTGCAAAATATATAAAGCTCCAAATATTTTAATAATTTTATCGAGTAATAATAAATAAATCTGACTGATTTTATGTGCTTATGTTCTCCTTGCATTAACGAGCATTGAAGTCAATCTGCTTGACATTATTATATGGGTCTGAATACAATTAGGCAAGAGGTATAGCATGAGTGGATAAATTAGCAACGAATACATTAGATCAAGCTTTTTCAGTCAGCGAAAACAGCCTTCGCTGGTATGGTCATGCCAAAAGACGACGGCTGACTTGGTAGAGCACAAAAACCGTTATATATGTTATATGCTTTTGCTCGCGGCTTCGCTCGCACTAGGTTTGGTTTTTAGTAAAGGAATGAATGTCAAACATATTAAATAATAAAAATTACAGAACCTTATAGACAATACTCTTTACTAAACCAGGTGCCAAAACCACTAAACTATGGGCTTACTCTTGAGCAAGTTACGTAGAACTGGCCAAAAGAGAAGTAGTTTTCTCTTAAATCTATTCCAATATATTTGAGTGTTTATTCTTGAGTCTTGTTTAGTGTCATCGCGAAACTGCAATCGTTTGTCATCAAAGGAATTTTTGTTAAGTATACAGTTTACAATACATCAATACATCAACGTCTCTTAATAAGCTTTTTTTTTGGTCAATTGGGTCACACTTCTATAATAAAGTTTGTTATGAATTCTATATTTAAACTTATTCTTTGTATTTATTTAGTGTAATCTACATTATGTATTACTATACCGGTATATGACAACCTTTTTTATCAAAAAAAACCGTTTTACCTAGTTTTACACCAGACACTACCCTACACTTTCTCTTAATCATGTTTTCTCTCCATCCAATGGTTGCCTGTAAGAGCTTGCCTCCGGGCTATAAGTACTTTCCTAACTTTATATTAACCTAGCATTGAATCTGGTGTACAATAAAGAGATCTATTATTATTATTATTTCTCCTCGCGCACACCTAGTTAAAATTGTAGCTTCCACCACCACTCCACCACACGTAAATCAAGATAGCTCATTTTTAACGCATCGGCGGCTTCTGGAGTCCCCTCTATCGTACCTCACGGCTGAGGTACATCTCACACCTAGTAAAATGCGGAACACCGATCCGCCTTAGATGATAACAAATCCCGGAGTTTCATCTGTCCCGTGTCATTTGAAACTGCCACATGTCCCCAAGATGTGGCCTTTGCAATATTTAGGCTTCCGTCCCCTTCGTCGCCTTTAAGCGGGATCGGCCCTTTCTCAACCACGCTCTGCGGATTCCTTCTGGAGCATAAAGTCCTCACAAAAAAAGACTGTGGCTTACTAGTAACCTTAAGATCATAATTTGTTTCACAAGAAACGTTCCAAGCAATGAAAAAGAAAAAGTTATTAAACATCAGCGCTTTATTTTGCATCAGAACTACCAAGACGCTAGGAAATAAAGGTAGCTAAAATACAGTAGAAATTTTTATGACGCGACTTACAACCGCGGTGAGCCCGGTAATTGCACGATTCGCTTGCGTGCCTATACCAACATAAACTTTTACCAGCTAATAGTCAGTAATATTTTGATAGAGTTAAGTTTAAAGTTTTTATTCTCAAAGAAGAGATAAAAGCTGCTAACAGCAATATAGTTTTTGTATTTCTTTGTTGACTAATAAAATTACTCTAAAATACTCTATAAAATTATTTTTAAGGATGCAATTCGTCCTATATGCATAATGCTACGAACAAGTTATACTTTTTGTGTTCTCTGGTAGACTCTAGGTAGATATAACCCATATAAATTACGAGTGCTTAGAGAGGTCGTAAAAATCTAAAATAATTCCCAACACGAAAACATTCATTGTAAAATGTTAGTCTAAGCCTATTAAAATGTTTATAGACAAACGGTTTTGATGTCCCTCCATCATAGAGGGAAGATTCTCTGAGCAGGTGAGGAGATCATGCTGTGTTCGAGTAATACCAGTCTGCTAGAAAGCTCTCATGACTTCCTTGTTCCGGCATATATTTGCTAGACGTTACTTAAGTATATGTTTTGTCTCATTATATGTAGATATTGCTTGTTGCTCTTTTCCTTAACAAAGAACTTTTATTGGCATATGGCCAAGCTTTTTTGGGGTTTATTCTCACTCACACCCCCATTACTGTAACTCCTGTACACTAGGATCAACAGCAGAGGTCCACGAAAACAGCGAGTTATGTCACTCGGGAAGTCCCAGGGAAAAACTGTCTTATAACCCGCAAGAAATTAATCAGAAGAAAAACCAATATTGCCAGCCTTATTAGAATTTCAGCGACTACCATTGCCTGTAGACATCTTATAACTACTATCACTATCCTATCTATCAAGACTATCAAGTATCCTTTACAATAACAGAGAATTAGAGAGGTGAGACACGAATTGCTTCTCACCGAACTTCAGTGCATATAGTCGAGACTACTAACGCGTGCCAAGCAATGACAATCCCATATCACTATTGGCCAATTTTCTATCTATACAACATGCCAACTGATTATTGCATACAACACCTGAATGTCAAGAAAGACCAATAGACAGCTGTGGATAGGTATATTTATATATAAGGATATTATTTATATCTGTAACACTAGATTAGGTTTTTAGTCGGTCTGTGCTCTTGCTCCGGCTGATCTCCAATACATTGATTGCCATAGCACTTTTACTTGTTAACGACTTATATTGTAAAGTGTATCTTAGGCTATTTTTGATATAAAAGGGCTTTAGACTACTCGGTAATCTTTCACACTTGAGCTTAGGTTTTATAACCACTGTCATTTGTATTTACCTGGCTACAATTTACCTATATTAATTGGAATGGAATAAATAATCTGTAACCGTTCTCCTTTTAAGTTGATTATATAAACTCCTTTCGTAGATGGACCACACCAAATGACGGTTTCACATTCTTTATTCATTATCTGAACATGTTCAATTAATGTAACATGTCTCAACACTCCTCTAGACCCTTGTCAATCAACGTCTATTTCGTGGGTCCTTACACCTCGTTCTGAATCGATTCCCTTTTGTTTGCCTCTTCATAAATAATTATTTTTTTAAATATTTTATTAATTGAAACTTCCATCTTTTTTATTTTAAACTACTTTTACTTACAGTATCTTAAGCGACAGTGAATTTTTTTTTTATTATATACCATTTTAATTATTTAATCAGACTTCCAACAAAATTAAATTTTGAAAAATTACTTCTAATTCTCGTTTAGCGGTGTTTGTAACCAAACTCCTCCGAAACGGCTGGAAAGATTTTTAAGAAATTTTGTGTGTATATCGGGTAGGTCTAAAGATTAGCCAACATCTATTTTACATAAACCTAAATGTAAGGGTGACCCACCCCTAATTTTTTTTATCTAATTTTTTTATTTATGGCTAAATATCAAAATTTCTTAAAGTTGGAGGAATAGAGCTACAGTTTTGCTATTTTTGTCTCTGTTTTTATTTAGTTATTAGTATATTATAAAAAAAATATCCAACAATTTCAACCAATTACAGTATGATAGTTATTTTTAGTGGCTAAATTTTTCGTTTAAAGTATACATACATTGTAATAAATATAATTTATCACAACGCATTAAACTCTGAGGCAAGTTGTAATTTTTACTATTTACAGAATTTAAATATAATACGACATAGTAAGTATAATACAACCAATAAGAGATCATTAATAATTTATTGCCGGAATATAAAATGATTCCATAGAAATCTATGGAATCATTTTATATGCCCCGAGTGTAAGGCGATGGTGAAATGAATATTGCCTATGGGACTATCAATCCTTAAATATTAAAATAGGCAGGACAGTGACCAGAGGAAGGACGTCCAATAATGAAGATATTTGACATATTTGTTAATATAATAGAGGTCTTTCATGGAGGCTTTTATTTGTAAAAAGGTAAAGTATTAACAAATTAATATGTCGAATAATACGATAGTATTATAGAACTGTGAAGTTTTATGATATGATTAAACGGAGAAGCAGAAATAAGTTCTTGATGAGTCACTATATAAATGATAGGAAACTGGTTGTTTTAAAGTCATACGTCACTGCGGTCTAGTTGGCTCATATCAGCCAAAGCATGCCTCTTCCATTTTACACACTTAGGACTTCACTCCCAAAGTGTGTGCTTGCACTGTATAGAGCTATAGTCATTTTGAGTATACTATTAGGCCTATATATTTTTATGGTATATGGGGCAAACGGGCATACGTATCGCCTGATGGTAAGCGATTACCACAGCCCATGAACACCCGCCATACCAGAGGCGCCATAAGTGCGTTGCCGGCCTTTATAGGTTGGGGAGGGATTTGGGTATGGGCTTCTGGTATCCTCACTCACTCGTTGAAACACAACACAAGCGCTATTTCTCACCGTCTTTCTGTGAAGCCATGGCATCACTCCGGTCGAGCCGACCCATTCGTTCATCTATGTTATATTACCGAACTATATATTTTCAATGTATCAATAAAAATATTTTGAAATCAAAAGAAATCGTCTAACATTAAATATGTTGACAAAAGTTCCAATTTATCTTTATTGGCTGTCAGATTCTTACAGGAACTCGCGATTATGTCGTTTTAATAATATCTCCTGAGAGAGACGTACTTACCTTCAAAATTTAATAACAAGATTTCGAAAGTACACCTAATCTCTTTATCTCTTTTATGTTAAGGAACAATAATATTGTTTCTTTTAAACCATCAGAAAGTACTTCTCAAATTTGGAGGGCCCTCGAAAAATAATTTTGTCTGTATGAAAAGTTATGAATCAAAGAGAGCTCTTAGTGAATTAATTTTATTGCCCGAAATCTCATCATAAATGACTTTTAAAGAAAACCTGGGAGGCAATATTTAATTTTCTTTGTCGAGTTTATCAGCCCTACATTCGGAAGAGAAGCAATATTAAATTAAAAACAGATCATATTTAATATATTTTGATGAAAGAATTTATAAATATACCAATAAAAGTCAATGTATTTTTATCTGTCGAATATTTTTGGAGAAAGCTATTTTATAAAAATACCGTTTTCAGATTGTACGGAAGTAAACTAAAACCTACTTCTTATGAGCAAAAACCAAAGACGAGCAATAAGTGCCTCGTTTCTGATATAACAGTATACTCATTAACGAGGAAGTGACTATTGGTTTATAATAAGTAAGTTTTTTAAGTTTTTAAGTAACTTACCGTGGGAGACCCAAACTTCGGCACAAACGGGCTGACTCTACCGGAGTGAAACCACGGCCTCATAGAAAACCGGTGTGAAACAGCGTGTTGCGAGCTGTGATTCACCGAGGGAGTGAGGATAATATATATTAAGGCTGGTTATAATCCCTTGTACATTTGCCCACCTAATCCATAAAAAAAGTAGTGTGTAGTGTAGAAATTAGTAAAAAAAGGTAGTTACTGAAATAAGCCTACTGCGTCAATTACTTAAGCTAAATTCATGTCAACTAAAGACACAACTAAAGGCTCTTTTGTTAGAGAGGATCGAGATTAGTGATGTGTGAAGAAGAAGACATTTTACAATGTAGTAATGAAGTAAGAGATACTTATATATCTAAATAAAAGCGCGTTACGCCAACATACTGAACAGCTTAGCGAGTGTTTAATTCACTGTCTGTGTAAAATGTTGCTCTATACATAAATATACAAAAGGAATTAGCAGTCCTAATTAAATGTTAAACTTTACAAATAAAAGTATATATCTACTTCGAAGAAATAACTAGTTAAAATAATATTTATATCATGGAAGTTAATTTATACATATAAAGATGGCGTGAATCTCATTCGCTATTACAAATTCTTGGAAACAAAAAAATATGTAATTAATAATGTACAGTGTTAAATAATACCATAATTTTATGTTAATAAGACTTAGAAGTTGTTTTATTGTTCGTATTTGTTAGAAACTGTATATTTCGTTTTGAAATATAATTGATCAAAATTATTATACATAATAGTTTCATTTATCATATTTGAACCCACCTCCCCCTCCTCCTAAAGATGCCGTGGGAGAGCCTCTCTGCGGCACGAATGGGCCGGCTCAACCGAAGTGATACAACGGCCTCACAGGAAACCAAAGTGCGCCATGGCGCACATTGGTTTCCTGTGAGGCCGAGAGAAACATGTTTCACCGAGTGAGTGAGGATACCGGAGGCCCATACCTAAACCTCTCCCCGCATCCTCCTCCTCATCACTCAAAAGCCGCCAACGCACTTGTGACGCCTCTGGTGCTGCGAGTGTACATGGCCGGCGGTAATTATACAAAAAACAAAATTACGTTTTTAATTATTTTTTTTATTTAATAAGATAACCTATTACACACAAAAAATTGAAACACCTAAAGGTTCTAAAACTAAAATAAGACTTAAGCCATAAACTGTTTTAATATAACATTAACTTTAATGCTATACTCTATTACATATATATATATACTATACTTTAATAATAATTTCTCATATCTCACACACGGCACTCTAATCCCAAACTAAACAGAACCTATTCCTTGTAACCCTTTAGGTTGTAAGGAATTTTTATAAAATTTTAAACTAGATCCTTATGGCTCATGAAAATTATAAATTTAAAATCACTTTGTTTTCACGGATGAAAGTCAGATAGACTAAAATGTGCAACTTACTATAAGCCGTGTGTTGGTTTTAAAATAACGTACTGAAACATATCAGTCATATAACCATCTAATTTTGTCCACGAACTTCCAGAAAACCAAAATGAACATCAGCCTTCAAACTTCTCAAGTAAAATACGGCGTTCCTTATTTTTAACCGCAACGATATTTTACTTCGAACGTCATTCATGCTAACACGAAAGCAATAAAGGTATATTAAAGCTGCGTAATACGTAGATAATGTGCGGCATCAGTCATTCTGTCGTGTAAAACAACGGGAAATTCAATCTGCTACGTTTGAGCCTTCACCGCGTTTCCGTCATTACGTTTTATTAAAACGAGCCCGTCATGTCTGCCGCACTATGTAAATGAGATATTAATAGAGATTTCTTGCAACATGTGAATCCGTACATGACGCGTACTTGATATATTTATCACTACTACTAAAAACAAGTGAGACATTTGAATTGATCGGATTGATCCCTGCCGCCTCTTTCCGCCATCGTCCGACGTGACAGGAGTTTCATCCCCATCACTTAAATGGTTAGTATTCCACGACTGTGTGATTTTCCAGAAACCTTCTGACTTGCACAACAAAACTGTCACCTGCGGTATTTCTGGACCAATACGACTTTCAAACCTTTAAGAAAAAAGGGTGCTCCTTCTTAAAGGGTCGGCAATGCACTTGTGACACCTCTGGTGTTATGGGTGTCCATGGGCGGCGGTAATCACTTATCACCAAGCGATACGTCTGCTCTTTTGCCCCCTATTTCATTCCTATTCCTGTCTTAAAGAGACAAAGAAACTTATAAAAAGAAACTAAAGTTCCATCCAATACAAAAAAAAGGATATTTAAGAAAAAAATCTATCTAAAAATAACAAAAATATTAAATGAATATACGACACAGTTCATCTATTAGAAATCATAGCATACAACTCGCTTGATAGCAAGTGTCATGAGCACTTCTATAGAGCTTTAGCGTGCATACCTTTGCTTTAACAGATTGGATGCTGCATTAACTAAAGTATCACTTCGTGAAGCCGTACATCCCTCTGAAAAAAAAGAATAACAGGTGAAAGAATATTGAAAGAAACCATCCAACAAGTATTTATGGCATGGGAATAAGAAGGAAGAATAAACTAGTGTATAAGTTTGAATATTTTAGGCCAATTATCGTATCCACACTTAAAGACATAAAAAGCCTGACATCTGAAATTTAACGAAAAACAAAACCTCTTAAACGAACCGGTAAGTATGCTTAGACCAAGGCATGATCGTTCAAGGCCTCATTGAAAATATAATTGGTAAGGGTGTTGTGAATAATTTTGTTTTCATTTTTACTTTATTTAATTAATAAAGGTTAATAAACCATCTCCTTAATATTATCCTTAGTTAATATTGAGGAGATAATTAGATTATATGATAGATGATTATCAGGACTAAAAGACCTATAGATATTTTGCAAATTCAGATAAAATCAACAGCACATTGCTAATAGTACATACATAATTTTTTAACCTAACCCGGTGAACTTGGTACCGTCATATTTCTTTTATTACCGAAAAACTTATTTTAGTAAATAAGTGTTAACTTTCCACAGTGCCGTAATATATACGACTAACTGGACTTAGAAAATATAACACCTCCGGTTTTCATTTATTTTTTTCTATACAACCTTGTCCTGAAAATAACAAAAAAAAAATAAAAAAAATTTGGTGCAGACGGTCGAAAGTTATGCGCGTACATACATTTTTGAGATTCATTAATATAGATTTGATTTGAAATATTAGTGTCTGCTTGTATACCTTCACTAATACGTATACCATCTTCTTAACTTATATTTAACGCACACATTAGTGGTAATTCTGTTTTTATCATCACGAAACTAAAATACACAAAAAAAAAATTGTTGGATCATATACTATAATCTCATGTGCTTACAGTACATTTTTTCGATATCTCACATCTTAGCGTTCACAAACTTATGTTGGTCTTAGGTACACACTTTTTTATTAGTAAACAAACTAAACTAAATCCTAAATGTAAAAATTGATCGATAAACGCAAAACTCAAGAATAGTTCGGCAAATTTGTTTATTTTTCTATTTCGTTAAGGCACAAAGAAGGTTCTTATGGAGAAAAAAAATGTAAAAATTTGGAGGTAAATAGTAAAACAAACAATTATTGAAGTGAAAACTTCTTTAGGGGTGTTTTGCACTTTTTTGTGATTGGTAAAAATGTTGACCTCACGTCAGGACACGCGACCTGATCGAAAATTCATAAGATGGAGGAAAAATAGACTTGTCATACCGCTCGTGTGAACTCGGGACCGCCAAGTGTATCCGAGCGAGAAAGATACAGTTAGCTGCTTTTCTCTGGTGTATCATTGTGTTTAGTATATTCAAATAATTCGTCGTAATTGTTATCATTTACTATTTTATTACTACTATTTATTTATATTTATATAACCCTCACCTGAGAAGAGACCTGAGCCCAGCAGTGGGACATTATGGGTTGTTGATTGATTGATTTACTATTTTTATCTTGCATTTTAAATCAAGAGCAAAAAAGTTCATTTCAGATGAGCTTAAATAACTGTTTGTTTATAGTTTTGAGTTTTCACTTCTGTCGGCAGTCCTCATGACTGCTTTGTTTTTTTTTCACAGTGACAGGAAAATAGCTTTTGACACAACGAAATCTCAGTCGGCTAAGCTAGTTATCAATAATTAAAGAAATATAATTTCACAGAACGAGGATTTCAAAAGATACTTGATAAGATTTTTATAAAGATACCAAGAATGTTTGGTAACGACAATGGATCAATGCCAAAAATAATTCTAACTCCAAAAGGATTCCATCCATAACAAGTGAAGAATAATTCAACAATTAAATTCTATTATTTTCATAAAATGGTTTAGTGTGAGTTAAACTTACTAAAGGCCAACAACATTGGTTAAAAATCTAATCTCTGATGGACAAATTCACAAAATATAAGTCGAAATAAATAAAGTAGCTCTCAGCTGTATCTCAAAAGTTTAAATATTTCAAATACTCTGTGTATTGCACCATCCATCACTGCGTCGATACTCGAACGGTCAAATGCACTCACTGCGAAACTGATTGATTATGTTATAGTATAAATTGTGTTGGAACGACGTAAACTTGTCGACAATTTTATGTTTATTTACCGACTTGATAGTTTAGGTCTGCTTTTGTTTCTTTAGTAATTTTAACGCCAATGTTTTACTAGTAATTTATCTAACAGAAGAATACAAAGAGTAAGGATTAAAACTGCTCAAGAATCTTAATTTTTACTTTGTTTTAGCTACGCAGTTTATGTATTCCAGTAATTCAAGTGATTGCTATTATGAGACTTTACTTCAACTAACTCGTTGATCTAGGGTTGACGTATGCGATTGCCGATCAAGAGATCTTAGTTTCTAAACCCGGGTCGGCCCAAATCTGATATTGAATTTCTCTGATTATACAGACCGGAGTTTAGCAGTTGGGGTCTGAACACCTTGTGCCTCGGCGAGCACGTAAAACTATCGGTCTCACGCCTGATCTCTCCCCGTTCGTGTTGGTTAATCATCCCATCGGGTTATGAGAGAGAGAGAACAGAAAGTGCACCTGTGTTTGCGCGCACACACTTGCGCACTATGATATCTCCTGCTTAGTTGACTGGTCTCCATTGAGCCGGCCGTGGCCATTATCGGTTAGGAGATCATTATTATTAATATAAGAAAGTTTTTTTTATCACATTTAACATCAAAACATCCAAAAAAAATAAAAAACACACTCTTTATAGAAATCCGAACTAAGAAAATAGAAAATAAGTTTTAATAAATTTAAATTAAGAATAGTGTTAAAAATTTCAATAAATATAAATTAATAATAGTGTAAATAAAAAAAAATATTTTAAAAAAGCGTGGGGTGATTTTTAAGATATTATCAAAATGATAACTATTGACACCATGCACGCCACGCTTTTTTTAAAATAAAATTTTTAACACTTTTCTTAATTTAAATTTATTAAAACTTATTTTCTATTTTTGTACTTCGGTTTTCTATAAAAAGCGTGTTTATAAGTTTTTTAAACTATTATTTGTTCTAATCGACTATTAAACTCGTGATAACTATAAGTAATTGTAATTATTTTCAGTTGTCAATATATACAGTGAGATTTAATGGCATAATGGTTGGAAATTAAAATTTCTGCCTTATCGACTATAGATGAAAATTATATAAATTAACAAAAATCTTATTTTGCAAATTGAAAAATGGAATAATTTTATCAAGTTAGTGTATTGTCATCGATACTCAATAAATCTATAAAGTTTGATCGAAATCTGGCCGTTTAAAGAAAAAAAAGAAGTCGGTTACAAACAAACATACAAACATACAAGTGAAGCTAATAAAAAGCTTGTAAAATATAATGTTATGACTAATTTGAAAAACATATTTAAAATTCATTATCGATCTTAACATTTTATATTATATTATCAAAGTTACAATCTTCAAAACTAAGTGAAGGCAAATTCAGTAAACCCTAGAGAACGGTATTAAACAATAAACTTTAAGGCAATATTGAAGTGTCTTATTTCACTGTTTTCGCGGCAACAATTCAAGTCAGCCTTTGAATTACAAAACCGAACATTTGCAATTCAATCCACTGAAATGTGATTTTGAAACACACTAAATACGTTCGAATTTCCTAAGCGTTAATATTAATGCGCGTATTTATGTCATTCATACAAGAATCCCTCGTAAGTCTAAACGAATTTGTTTGAGATATTTTGGTGAATATTTCGTTTTTCACTAAGTGGCTAAAATGTTTTCTAAACATAGTAATAGACTCGTAAGAAAAGTAGGTTGCAAAATTTGAAGTCAAAAAGAAATGCGAGAGTTATGTTTGAGATTTGTAATTTTTCACCGTCTATTCGATTAGATCTTAGAAACTACTAAACTAATATTAATGCTATTTCCAGTTATAGATAGAGTGGTTCAAGAGGCAAGTTTATATTTACTATAAACGCATATTTTAGTAAAGAACATCCAAGAAATTCAAGACTTTAACTTTCAAACTTGATTATGAATTTTGTAGTATTTGTAAAGCAAATACTAAAAAATGTATAATCAGCAGTTATATTAATCTAAAATTCGCTTAGTCACTAGTTAAAATGCCTATATTTAAAATTGTTATAATATTTTACCTAAATAATAACATCCCTATTTCTATTAAAGGTCACCGGTTCGCCTTTTCAATGTCTACTTCACCTCCTCGCTATCTAAATGTTGACAGGTAAATTATAAAACGTAAAGAGGCAATAATCTCTTAAGTGAAAAGCTGCTTCGTTTTACATCAATTAGTAAGAATAACCTCGACGCGGTGCCTTTTAATTAAGTAAATGATTTTAAACTATATCAAAAATGCAAACTATAGACGTAGAAAATCATTTGATAATGAAATTGAAAATATAGTATATAGGAGCTTATATTATAATAATCATTTTCTATTTTTTTCTAAATTTACCGCATCATACGTACAATGTACTCTTTATCTATATTTCTCGTGTCACGTGGTTGCTCACGATGAACTCCGAATCCATTTAACCAATTTTCAAGAGTTTTCTAGAATGTAGAACGTAATAAAGTTATTAATAGATGCAATTCATTCGTCAAAATCACGATAGAAAAAAATAAGCCGATTACTTTTGATGTTATTAACAAGGGTAGTAAAATCCAATCATTAAACTTCTAAGATAAGCTCGAAGATCTCGCGACGGCTTTAAACGAAGCATTACTTTTATTTCAAACGTCTAATCTCATTCAAATAACGTATTATTACGTCATTCAGTAGTCGCGTGTAAAGAGGCGATAAGCTAAAATCAACATTTCCTGCGTATTTTAAATGCAAAACTGAGAACAATTACAAAAGTTGTGCCTATGCTGTACTCAAGTTCGTTTTAAGGCGCTATTTCGGTATACGCCGGAGAAACACCGGAACGAAAGGATTTGGAATGAGCTTTACTCACAAAAGAAAAATAATTTGCATTACAATATTTTCATTGTTCGGTTTTTTACTCGTTCCTTATTGTATTTTTTTTCTTTTGCGTGAAATTATAGCTAGCTTCATATATATTTTTTCTTATATTTCTTACTCGTTCAAAACAAAATAAACTTTACTAGAACTTAATCAATAAGAAACAAAAAAACGGCCGTTTGAATGGAATACAAAAATAGCACTTGTAATATAATTAATTGATAATAATAGAAACCTTATTGATACAAAAACCGTTGACTTAAAAAAAAAATTAGGATTACAACTTGGTAAACTAAAGGTTATACATAGAGAATAAACCCTGACTCCTTAACTAGACAATCCTGCTACTTAAGAGTCAATGTCCTGCTGCTATTGTGATACAAAAACCTTTTAATGTTGTGCGTTGTCATTGCAAAAATGTAGTCTATGACATAAGATATTATAAAGTACCAATTTTAAACCAATAAAGAAGAACACTAAGGGATTTAGAGCATAATTAAAAGAATAAGGGTTGGTTGGAATATATGTGAGATGTTGTTTATGTGGTGTGTGTATGCGAGTGTGTATATGTGGGAGTATGTATGTGTTGGGGCATGTATGTGGAAGTGTGTGTTACGGTGCATTACCATTAGCTTGAAGGTATTTTAAGGTGTTTGAGATTGTGTTATGCTACTGCTGGTGGTATAGAAATTTCTGTTTGAGCGTATTCCTGATCTTGAAGCCAACTTTGTACTCTTGCTTTAGCATCATGGTGATTTAACCCAACTATCTGGATAGCTTTACATATTTTTTTTCTAAATAACAGTATTTAGAACGTAAAACTGGCGCCGGCAAATTCAGTCCTATTGTTCAGTCGGACATAGGATTTTTGCTTTACGCTTTGAAGGGTCTGGTGGAGTTGAGAGCTGCACGAAAAATAAAGAGCTGCCTTACAGTAAGCAATATGCAGTCCACATATACCTAGTCTAGTAGTACAATTGAGTATGATGTTCCAAGTATCACCTTAAGAACAGCCCTCTGTGCCCGCTCCACTACAATAAACTTGGTTTTAGCAACTCCTCCCCATATCGTGATGCAGTAGCCGATAACGAACTGACAAAGTGATAAACCATTTTTTATAACGTCAATGCCTGCGCAACGGCTTAAAGATTTAAAAATATATACTTACCTTCTAACTTTTGAAGCAGTGTTAAAATTTGTTTATACCATTTCAGTCCGTCATCGAGCGCTACACCCAGGTACTTCATATGATCAATACAGGTCGTCGTCGTATATGAATAAGAACTGAAATCGAGGCACGTATGATCCGTGATTGTAAATTCTGGTTGAGCTTTGTTCTTATAATTCTTTCTTTACTTTACCGTAGGAGAGCCAGGCTTCGGCACAAACGGGCCGGCTCGACCGGTGTGATATCACGGCCTCACAGAACACCGATGTGAAACAGCGTTTGCGCGGTGTTTCGCTGAGTGAGTGAGGACACCGGAGGTCTATACCCCAACCACTTTCCCATCCTCTTCCTTATCCGTCAAAGTCCAGCAACGGACTGGGTCAGTACTACCCTCTATTGCCTGCCTTTCTTCGATGACAGCATTCGTGCTGTCATGTTTTTTTAATGAGTACGAGACCGGAACCCCAATAATGCAGAAGTATATCAATGGGCTGCGTTAGTGTGGGTCACTGAGCTGCATTGTCTGAAGAGTATAGTGACCACTACATTTGGCAGGCTCATTAATAAATACATATATTAATAAATAAATAAAAAATCTTACTGTACACACAAAATTTCATTGATTTGTAAGTGTAATATTAATGCCTAAAATTTTTAATTATAACTTTGTTGGTAACTTGAACCTAAAGTATTTAAATATTTCAAGAAGGCTTATTAATATAGCTGGATTCTCATTAAATATTTGAAGGTTAAAATTCAGAACGGTCGTCACTTTGCTTATCAGAAGGTTAGTTTACCTAAATTTGCTTCCCAGTTTTAGGTGATATTATCTCATATCTTCTCTTCGTTTACGAATTTGATGAAAATTCTTCGGCCTGTAGCCGCTAGCATAAAGACAATAGTTTTGTCCGGATTTATTATCTAAACAAAAATAATATATTTAAATTGTATGTCACGTCGGTCCCACTTATTTGTGTCAGCTCGGAAACTAGTCTCGATTATCTATTAATGAGTATGCATTACTTTACATTCAATAATCGTTTAGTTAATGATTTATTTGTAGTCAGGAAACCTATCTATTAGTTAGTTGAGACAATGTCATGTGTTATAAGTAACGACTCCAACCTCGTATTAACGTACGTACGTACGTAAAACGGTTGGAGTAATGCGGGGAAATTCATACTCTAACCGTTCAGCTTGATGTCCAATAGATAATGTTATAAGTTTATGCTAATATAACGTGTTGCTATGCCCCTATCTTAACTACCCACGTTACACATGTCATCACTTCCTGGATATTAAATTATCCCTTCAAGAGCAGGAATAAAGTTAATGATTGAGTCAACTTTTACAAGAAATATGTGTTAACATACTTATTTGTGACAATGGGTTTGATTAACCTATCATGTCATGTTTTTACCCGACTACGGCAACGCCAAAGGTGGGTTATAATGTTTTGAGTTAACCCTTTGACAATATTCATTGGCTTTGACTTAAGATTAATTCATCAACAACCCATAATGTCCCAATGATGGGCTCGGGTCTCCTCTAAGAAGAGGGTTAAGGCCATACTTCCTCATGCTGGCCGAGTGCAGGTTGGGGATCTTAACTGATAATAATAGTGTGTAGTGTGTACCCTGTTTCTAATAGTAACTTATAAATAAACACATTGTCACTGACAGTCTATTTAGTATATTTGGGTTTGAGGGTATTTGTAGTTTAGTACATATAACAAAATGGATAAAACATGAAAAGGAATAAACAACAAAAACTAAGATACATCTAAGCTATTTATAAAGCTCATAAATCGTACTGATATCGTATAAGAATGAAGTTAACGCGCCAAGACGTCTGAAAACGATCATTCTAGTACTAAACATATTTTCACTCTAAAAGTTTTGTTTTATTTGTGTAAACATGTTTTACAGTGTGGGGTTAACTGTTGTTTTTTAGCCACCGATGCTAAAAGAGAGGTGTTGTAAGTTTGACGTCGTTGACTGTCTATCTGTTTGTCTGTGCGTGTGTGTGTGTGTGTTTGTCAGTAGCATTATAGCTCTCAATGTGATGTACCGATTTCGACGCGGTTTTTGTCATTTGAAAGCCTATAGCATATATAGAGCAGAAAATGACCTTCTGGAGCTTAAAAAAAATTACAAAGCGGCTTTACGAAATTACTAATCCTTCATAAAGATAAAAGTATAATTATAAAGCAAAAGATATTTTCCTTCCAAGTTGGTTTAATAAAAAACAGAGTAATAATCACTGTAATTTAAGTTGTCGTCGTGACTATTAATCTTGGATATTTTTACCCATGCTAAGTAGATACGGGCTCAAATAATAAATTATGTTATAAGTGTTGTAATTTAATATTTATTACAGGAAAGAAGAACTGAAATCTTAGGTATGGTCACTGAAACTCAACTGAACGTAAAACTCATGCGATCGAGAAACCTGTTCCTTGGTCATAGTCGACGGGCAAATTTTTGTGTTTACGAATACAATAATGGATATTAAAATGATACGTCATTTTGTATGATAAACGGACATTTATATTATTCATGAGTAAGGTAGTTTATTTTTTTTGTATATGCCTGCTAAATTGACTCTATTCAACTCGTTTATATTGATCGTTGAAAAAACGTGTATTTTTAAAATGCTCACCTCTTCGCAGATACGGTATTCTCCTTATTTCTGTGTAGTTATTTATAAATAATCAATGAACCTGTGTTAGAGGTAACATACACAGCGTAAAACCGATGTTACCACATATGAAGGTGTCGTATACATAACTGCTTTGTTCTATGAATAATTAATTTTTTTGTCACTGAAACGGTTTAACCATCCGTGAGTACGATACCCGTAACGTTGATAGGTGAAAATAAAAATTTGAATAAAAGAACCTATGCAACGGTACTCAATAGCAATCGTGTTTTTTATAAAGGTACGTATATGTCTGAAAATAAATACACAAAAATGTTCAGTTCGCGTGACATTTTTAATCAGTATCTACATTTAATTACGCACGTCGGATATGGTGTTATACAATGTTTCACAATCAATCATTTTTGTATGGGCGTGGGCTTATCATACAAATTGTTCAATGTTGCATGTTTTATCAGAACGGCAGGTCTTTAGGGATTGATTTAAAAATGTTATGAAAGTTACCTAAGTTATTTATGTTTTAATAGGTTTATTGTTCTGTACCTCAAAATAAAAAAACGGAACATGAAAAAAAAATGTTTTGTCCCAGACTGTGACCACCTACCACAGCACAGGCTCCGCTTTGTTTGAAATCAGACTATCTCATAAGAGATATGTTTTATTAATCGACTTCAAAAAAGAAGGAAATTCTCAATTCGACTGTATTGTTTTTTCCCCACTGTGAAAGAAGGAGGGTTATGTTTTTCTAGTTTATGTGTGTATGTATATTTTTTTAGTAAGTCTAGGGCGTAAACGGCTTGTGGTGTGAGTGGAGTGGTGTCACAAAATAAAAAATCATATTTTCTTTTCAGTTCTTCATTGAATATAATAAAGATGGCAGATATTGACAAAGTCAGTTTTTTTAATAATTTGTTACTAGTTTTTATGTTTGTTACCTCAGAACTTTCGACTGGGTAAACCAATTTTAATGATTGATTATATTAATAATATTTTCTTTGAAAGCTGGTGCTTCAAATGAGATCCTATTTTAATTTGGTCTAAGTCTTGAAGTTGTTTTCGTAATCTAATGCAAAATACAAGTTGTTGAACACTAGTTGTTAGAATCATAACATAGATACGGAAACAAATATCTCAAATTAATAACATAAAAAATATTAGATACCTCAATAGTTCAAAATTCAATCTTACCTGGACGATTCCCAAGAAACCCTTATAATATAATCTATTTTAAATCTACTAATATCAGTAACGTTACTTGCAGTATAACTCCTGATATGCACGCCCATTCCATGTCAAGCAACCTATAATGACCTCCATGTACCTGCCGTGACCCAATAAAAGTACCACCACAAATAGATATTCGACTTACCCAAAACTATGAACAAATTTGAATTTTAAAACCGAGAAAATAAGACACAATTCTGTTATAAGACCCGTTTATTTAAAATTTAATTTAATTATATGGTTGTAAAATATTTTGTTATTAAATATTTCTGGGATCTAAACATAGAGGCTGCGTATTTTATTACAATATGAGAATTTATAATAGGTATTAATAAATTATAAGGTAATTACCTAGACCGTACTTAGATAATATTATAATATCAACTGAAAATTATAGCGTATAGTTCTTCTATCATCAAAAATACATTTATCCTGTCTTTTTTATTTTATACTAACAATTAGGTATTTCAACTAATATTTATTTATTCATTTTTATTTCTTGACTACCTCGGTGGCACATTAGTCGAGTGCTGAACTTGAGGTCTCGGGTTCGATTCCCGGGTCGAACCAAATGTTTGTATGATTTGCAGATATTTGTTTCGGAGTCTGGATGTTTTCTATGTTTAATATGTATGTATTTACTTAAAGGTACATATGTATTTATACCAGTTGTCTAGTGTCCATAACACAAGCTTTGCTTAGCTTGTCACTAGATGGCGTTGTGTGTTAGATATAAGATGTCCCAAATATTTATATATTTATAATAAAAAAAAACCATCATATATAAAGTTTTATGACTGTACATGTTAACTTTTGTACCTTCGTAGACAAAACGATTAAGTAAATGATCCAGGATACACGGTGGCTAATTCTGTTGTTGACATCAATAAACTACAATTCACTTTTGTTGTTGGATCATATACTTTATCCATATCAGCTTACAGTCCATTTTCGATATTTCACATCTTAGATTTCACTATGTTTAGTTCAGTATAAAAAAAAAGTTCATCAGAGGTACACACTTTTCAGATTTTTTCATTTGCTATTTTTGTGTTGAACTTTAAAACGTATAACGTAAAACTCAACATATATTAATGAAATATAACTTGTAGCTCGCTCTTTTTTTTTTCTTATTAGAACATAGAAAATGATGATTTTGACTCCTTTAGCTTTGAAAATTTTAATGTGGAATGAAGAAACCTGGGAATTTTCGACTGGGTTTACTGATTTTGACGTTTTTTTTTTGTTTGAAGTTGATGCTTTTTGTTTTTTTTACCCGGTTGCAAAAGAATTAGGGTTATGTTTATCGAATTTGTATTCGTATATTTCTTTGGCATGCCCTAGCATAATCGACTTGTCGTATTTTTATGTGAGTGGTGTCAATAGATTCCTCATAGCCGAGAGAATTAAAAAAAAACAAAGAACATACACCCAGTCGGCGTGCTTTTTTAATAATTTTTTATCGGTTGTTAAAATTTTATGAGGTAATTTTTTGTTCAACTTTATTTTAATCACTGTGTGATGTTTGACACGAATGCGATTAAATATACAACCTAAATGTGGGTTGATATTAGTAAATGTTACTGTATAATTGCTAACTAAAGTTTTCTTTTTAGTATAGACCAATATTTGCTCTCCAAAAAGCTTACAGAAGTTTTTTGAATAGTAATTAATCCAAGTAAAATAGCTAATAATGTTATTCACTAAGCATCTGCACATCATTGTGAAATATATTATTATAAGACGAAATTCGAAATTGAAGAGGAGTTATCCTAATCATTATTTATACAAAGCCTTATTGAAACGCTCCGTACCTAGTGACGAGTTTTATAAATCGTTAGAAAGAAGAAAGTTAACAACTTTATGTATTTTTTGATTCAACAAAGCAAAGCCTAATAAAAAATCCAAAAACTTAAACATCAAGTTTTCTCGTTAAAAGTTTTACGTGAGTAACAAAATAGATCTTTAATTGGTGACGTGATAAATTTACGTTTGATTGGAGAACTGACATGTTTTTTTTTCCATTTCAATTATTTCAGGTCGCCTTTATGCACCAGCGATATAGCTTGGTCCCTTTGGAAATCAATTTGAATAATTACTGCGTATTAATTAGGGATTATTTTAAATATATGAAGTTGCTTCACTATATTAACTAAATTACTTGAAATATATATATATATATACATACACGGTTGGCCTAGTGGTTTCAGTGGTCGCCACACCGCTTCCTACTGCGCCAAGTGTTGTGGGTTTAATTCCTATATGGGACAACACTTTGTGTGATCCATAAATTGTTGTTCTAAGTCTGGGTGTACTTTGTGTCCGTTTCATGTATGTTTGTAAAGATCCCCGTGACACAGGAATGTATATTCCTAATGCGGGAGTTGTCTTTTATAAATGGAAAAAATATACATATATTAATATTCGGACATCTAGTCCCAAACTAGCAGAGCTTGTGGTATATGTGTACTAGACAACTGATATGAATACATAAATACTTTTTTTTCGTAAATACATACATATTATACATAGAAAACACCCAAACTCCGAAATAAATATTTGCGGATCTTACAAACATTTGGTCCGACCCAGATTCGAACCTGAGACCACATGGACAGAAGTCGCGTTCGCTACCACTGCGCCACCGAGGCAGTCAAATTACATGGATAACAATGAAAAATGAAGAAGGAAGAAAAAATTGAGAATGCGGTTTGTCGCCAGTCATATTCATCTCATGGGAGTCAAGGAAGCATTACGCAGGACAACTTTAAGTAGGCCCAAATTTTCTTTCTACAGAAAAGCCTATGTCCAGCAGTGGACTGTGAAAGGGTACTGATAAAAATCCATCTTTGTATCAAATGTATAGATGAAGACTAAACTTCTCATTTAAAGAGAAGTTTAGCCTTCATCTACTCGACTGACAAAATCGAATCGCCTGATTACTGTTGTGACTTTGTTTAAATACTTTCACAGTACTTTTTAATACTGTGGTATTTTAGCGGTGTTCATTTTAGTGTCCGTAACTTATGTAGGTCTACAAAACAAAGTATCTGAATAAACACATGGTGAATAAAGAATGTATATTAATAAGTTAATAGAAATAAGTTAACTAAATATGTATTGACCAATCTCCAAATCCTCTTAAGAACGAACTTTCAAGATTATTCTCATTATCTGTACGACCCTTTTTTCAGTTTTTCGTTTAACTTTTACCATCATAGTGGAAATCAATAACTTGATATACCCACATTAATTTTAACGAGATCCGACTTCAGGTAGACTGTTTTATTTTAACAAATGTTATAAAATATAAATCGGATGTTTACATTTATGCGGTAGGTCTAACAGGCTTATATCTTTCTTTTCAACGTAAAATTGGCCTGGATATCGGCGAAATTCTCATTCAAAATTATATATATAGAAAGAGCCAGTCATTGGGAGGCAATATGAACCCGGTGAAGCACTCAGTCAGATTGGAGGCATTCTCAAGGCTTTCGTGTAGCGATCGGAAGCTTTCAAGATTTCTTACATTCTCTGTCTGTGCAATATCGTGTACGCTTCGCGGAGATCTAGGCAAATGTCTTCTTTCATTCTAGTGTATTAGTGTTAAGTGAGAACAATATATTTCTGGATATATTATTTTAATACTAATAAAAAGGTTTTGGAAACTTAAGTGAATATACATACATAGATATATATTTCAAGGTCTAGCTTACTTTCTAGAGTAAAATGATGTTAATCGGGCAAACCTAGAATATAAGAATTCAAAGATCACGGCTTTATTAACAACGTCATAATACATAAGATCATGCTTAAAATTCCCAATGCAGTTAAGAAGACGACGAGGTTGATTGCGTACAAATATGTACAGTAATATCGAAACTTAAACAATATATACACTGATTTAAATAAAGGGTTTGCACTTTTTCCTAGTTTCAAAGATGTTATCCGTTAAGTCAAAGGGACGATCGTTTAATATTTAACTAGAATATATACTTAACGAAGTCTGTCTTAAACAGACGTGTTTATTGTTTTTGAAAACTATTAATGTATTATACCAGTCTTCTATAAAATCAACATTTTTAACAGCTTGATCATTGCATATCATTAATATGAAAACAAATAGGTCGAATAAAATATTTACATAATATAAACAAGAAATATTAACTGCCATTTCAAACAATAAGAACAGAGAAAATATTACGTACGTCTATTAACCAATGCTCTGTGGACTAGTTCATAGACGGATTAAGGCCAACTAACCCTATTTAATAACTTGACGCAGTCAATAAGCCGGCGAAATGAAATCGCAAATCCCTCCCAAAGGGTATGATATATTGGCCATAGTATTTAATTTGAATACCAAATTCTCAAACTATCCTTGTCAGTATTTATCATCCGTCTGGAATATGATAATTATACGTAACTGTTTCTATTTGATTATTATTATTTTTTGATATACCATAGACAATATTATTGAGTAACTAGTGATATTAATAGTATAAAATAGTCGAAATACAAAAAAAAAAGATTCAGAGTCGATTCTGGTCTTTATAGAAATCTTTGAAACGGCTTTAATACGCTTGATGAGGAGTTTACTGAGTCTGAGAAAATTACCAAGTAAATAGTCACTAATTACCAGAATGTATAAAATAAATATATATTTTACAAGTGTGCTGTCTCCACACTAAACAACGATTACTCCAGCGGTTGTTTTTCTTTAACATATATGGCCAGCCCATTGCTACTTTATCCTACCACCTTTCAGATCTATGTCGGTCACTTTGGTTCTCTCTCTCTCTACTTCGCTACAAATTATGACCTTCCGAGAGACTTCGAGCTTAGCTCTTTTGATAGTAGGTTGAAACTACATTTGTGTAATTCAATAAATTGTTGTCGAAAATCAAAACCTGAGTGTTATTTTTGTCAGTTTTATGTATATTTGTAAAGGCTCACAAAAACATATTACTAGGACAGGATTTATAAAAAGGAAACTATAATTAATAAATGCTTCAATAAAATATTATTATTACCTATTAAAAACAGTGCGTGCGTACAAAGTACACATGTCAGAAGTGAAACTTCTTAGCTCTCTCCCACCTCTCGCTCCATGGCACTGTGCGTGATACGACAATCGCTCTATCTCACTTTTTCTCTGGATCTTTTTCATTTGCTTGCTCCTTACTCTCACTCCATCGCTAGTTGCTTCATGCTACGTTCGCCCTGTCTTACTCTCTCTCAATCGGTCTCGATCACTCTCTCTCTCTTTTTCGACACTTCCGTTGCATACTTGCGTGACGTTACATTTGTAAAAAAATTACCCTCATGCGCCTAAAGAAGTTTCACTTCAAATACTTTTGAGAGACGTAGATAAATTTGGTGAATAATGAAAATAGTCATCAGATATAGTTGGAACAATGGATATTTTGTTACCGGAATCCAACAATATTAAAATTGCAACTAAATAATATCATTATAAACCAGTTCAAAGAATATACCAATTAAATTAATAAATGCAATAATAACCATCATATCAACCATGTTTCGTATTTTTCAAGAAATTCATGCATGACCTCCAACTTAATAGGAGTCTCATTTCACTTCAAGAGCCTAGTTAAAGTATCTAAACCGCTAGAACATGGGTCGGTTGCAGACAATAATGAGTCTTAGTTTGGTGTACTCCAGTATCCAGTATTTTACCAAAATCGCAGGAAACTAGACATTGGAACTAGGGATGTAACGTAAGGTATCTTCATTATTATATTTTAGTTCGAAATTTTGGTAAACAACAACTTGTTCCTAGAGTTTTTTACGATGAAATTAATAAATACTAGTAAGGTCCTTGTAAAAATTTTGAGTTTGTATGAGGATTTAAGTCTTCTCATGAAGTTACTACTAATATAAGTTACCAATATAATAATAACCTCATTTTATTTCAAGTGTTTTTTTCTATATATGACCGTTTTTGCTTCTGGGGACTTTCAGAATCGCCATTACGGTCTTAGAAAAATAAAATCCTATTGTTATAAAGCTAGATTTATGTACAATTTACCACATCTTTTTAATTAAGAATAAACAAGTAGACTTGTGAATATGTATTTCATCTTTTCTTAAAGACATTAATAAAAAGAGTTGTGAATAATGGCACCATTTCAAGTTAGATTTGTAAGAAATATATGTACAAAGACGGTATATAGGTTTTGTATAACAAAATATACCTTCATGATTTACTAAAAAGCACTATTGTAGAATTGACACTATAAACATATTTAATGCAAGAACACAATTTATCTTTTCATTAGGGTTTTGTTAACTATTATTACGTAAAATTCTTCAAGGTCCACAAAAATATAGAAAAGAGAAGGGTTTAATATTTAGCATGTAAAAGGGTAGGATTTAAGCACGAGTCTGGTTTTTATAGATCATCAAAACAATGTTTTCATCTTTTGTTCTTTGTTGCTACGTTGGCACAGAATTACTTTTTTATGGAATAGGGGAAAAGTGAGTGGACGTAACGCCTGATGGTAAGCGATTACCGCCGCCCATGGACACCTCCAATACCAGAGGCGTCACAAGTGCGTTGGGGTATGGGCCTCCGGTATTCTCACTCAATTGGTAAGCGCAAGCGCTGTTTCACACCGGTTTTCTGTGAGATCGTGGTATCACTCCGCTATATATAATGGCCGGCCGCTTGAATGACAACAACCCTCCCATGGAATCGGTTTATGTTGGGTTAGAAGGAGGAGGTTCAGAAATAAGAGTTTAGGGAGAGTACAGGTCTTTCCTGTTTAAAAATTAAGAGATACCGCAAGTTTCGAATAAGAAAACGGGGCTATCACTGTAACAGCTTAAACAGGCTGCAATCTCATCTCCGATCAGAGATGCAAAAAAAAAACAACAAAAAGAAAACAACAACCCACAATGTCCCACTGCTGGGCTCGGGTCTCCTCTCAGGAGAGGGTTAAGGCCATACGTCCCCACGCTGGCCAAATGCGGGTTGGGGACTGGCAAGAATACATTGTGGCTACGTAAATCTTGCCGTTGGAGGTTTTTAAGCCGCCCGAAGGCCTCCAACTAAGCTTCACCACTGTTATCGTATGATGACAACCGATGCAAAGATAAAGTAATATTGTTGTAAAATAATTTCGTTTATTAATACATTTAACAAACTTTTTAGGATTTTATTTACTATAATATTTACTTTAACATAAAAGAGTCATGTATGTGCACAAAGAGCAGGCTCCACAGAAGTAACACACTATCATAATTTTTATCAACTCTGTTGATGCTTGCCTGGCCACTGTGTGAATCAGGCTACCTCCTGGATCTAAGAAGATCTTGTGTTGATTTGTACTCATATTCCATAGAAACATCTTACAATAAAAACGATTTCTTTATGATATTCTATTCAAACTTTGCAGGTAGCCAATTGCAATACAAATTATTTCTGTTTACTCTTTAAGACCTATTAAAAAACTGTAAAAATAAGTTGTTACCTAAACCCGATGTTTTCGACATGATATTGAGAATATCGCGAGTTTCGTCACGAACCCATTACAGATTCTGTTGAGGTCTCGACTAAAGTACCTCTGAGAAAGACTTTACTACTTGATCCCGAGTTTAAGTTTCACCCGCATCGTCTCGTTTTCGGCGTACCCTTTTATATTAACGTTTCATAAATACAGAGACAGACTGATAGGTATTTTTGTTTTAGAACGTGTTCTTAGATGGCGTGGCTGTAGTCCTTGATTTCGCCTACTTACTTTGTTAGTTTTCTACTTTTATTTATTACTTAGTTAGATTACTCATCTTTTAGTCACGCGCTCACTTTAAATGGGATTATCGATGTAAATGATATCGATTATTAGATATTGGTTAGAATGGTTAGTATGAACCAAGCAGCTGAAATAGTCAACTCAAAATATTTCAACGTAAACAAAAAAGACTACTGGATACATCAACTAGTCTTGCTGAGCTGTGTTGGATGAGCTTGTATGGATTCATGCACTTCCATCGCCCAATATAGGCACCTTGTTGGACAATACTACATTTTGCCTTACCACTTGATTCATTCTCGACAGTCTCGGACATCATATTGTTTCTTGTAGAAGAAGCACTGGCCGTATATCTCGACATTATCCTTTGCGCACTTGTTCCGCCGGCATTTCAGCTGTCATTATCATCATCATCAGCCTATCGCAGTCCACTGCTGGATATAGGCCTCTCCAATTTCACGCCACTTAGTTCGATATGGCTTCTTGCTTCCAGCTCCTGCCAGCCGTCTTGCGCAAATCATCGCTCCACCTGGCCTGTACGTGATTTCAGCTGTACGTGAACCAAATGATCTGATACGTGACGATGGCTCTTGTATGTAAATATTGTTATTGTTTATTTTTGTACGATTATTATTTATTAATATCTCAATTAAATTACCATATAGTGACAAATTGTTTAAGCAAGTATATAATAATTAATGTCTACACAAAAATGAAAAATAAAACGTCGTTAAATATTATCACACATTTTTTTAAGGACCCGTATGACCCGTCGTCTTTCTTGCAACCACGTGACGAAAATCAAGGCCTAAGATACGTACATCATAGTAGCGGTTGTTGTGGCGAGCTTTTGGGCAGGTCTATATCCAGCAGTAGACATTTTTTGCCCGAATTGATGATGATGAATATACAAATTGTTCACGGTAAAAACGTGTCATATCTGGTTAGTCACATCAAGATCACCTATTCCTAGACCTTTGGCTGAATTTCTTTATTATACCCGACTTAACGAAGTTACATATTCCTTAAAAGTTAAAAATCTGGTAGCCAAAGTAATAAATACGGTAAGTAAGGAAACGCGACAAAACTTAAAAGATTTATTTCTGCAATTAATTATCTGTTCACTGGAGACAGAGTAATTATATTGTAGAAGCAAACTGAAATCTTACGCTTGAGTCAACCAACCAGTTGCAGAATATATATTGCGGTTTTATTCGAATCTGACCAGAAATAAAACGTTTATTAATGAAATGCGATAATATTTATTTATTTATTTATAACTTTATGCACTTACACACACTACAACTATGCTTAACAAAACAAAAATTTAATAAAAGGAATTTTATATGATTATTTTATCTTTAATGTTTTGAATTACTTTTTTACACTTAGATCTTTTTATGGAATTCTGTATGTGGTTACTGGTTTTTTTTTATTATATATATATATATATATATATATATATATATATATATATATATATATATATATATATATATATATATATACATACATACATACACATACACTAATACACATAAAATTTTTCATATCGATGAAAAATTTTATGTGTATTAGTGTATGTATGGGGAATCGTCCCCGAGTTCAATTCAACTTTTGAAATGAAGGAATCCGATATAAATTATAAAGCAAGAAATATTTCTGCAATATATACTGATATAACGGGCAATGACTCTTGCTATGTCTCGAGAGAAACCATTTGTTTCTGCTACTAACCGAAGAGTTCAACTACCTGACAAGTAGATGTTTATGCAAAGTGATTCTAACTCAATCTTGTACTTCGATTTAATAATTACTGTTTTAAATGCTAATATGAGAACATTAACCTTATGAGTAACTAATTTAAAATATTGTTGTCATTACTGTCACTGTTATCGGTAAGTATCAGGCATAAGCCAACAATAAAATTAGTAAAACCACCCTTATTAAACAACAATTCGGTTCAGCGAACGCTTTTGAAGCCCACACTTTGCTCATAAAACAAACGAGTTTAATTAATCGAGGGATAATCTGGGTCTCCATTAAAATATTTTTTGTGTAATTCTTCAAAACACTTTAAAATACAAAATACTTTCATATTACGAAAGTAATGTGCGGTGAAATAATGAAAATTGTTTAATTACTGCGGCCCCAAGCGGCTCGCGTTCGTCTGTCGCGTCAGTAGTTTCAGTGGATTCAAGAGTTTTCGGGTCGAGTGCTTTTGCATGTTGCACGTGAGTAGGTTTTAACAAAATGGATGTCGCCATGTTGGTCGTAAATCTTAAAATGGCGGGTCCCTGGACGTCACAGTCCGTGAACTGGGGTTGCGTGTGTTGGTATGAATGATAAAATTAGAAGCAATAGTCAATAATGGCGTTTTTTATTAACACACAACAACACGTGTCGTTAAAATGCCGATTCAGAAGAATTCAATATTAAACATGATCTTTACAATTTGGTATATAAGTAAAGTTTTTTAAATATAAAGTTTTACTCGCGTATATGTTGGTTATTGCGACACAAAAAGTAGCCTATGTCCTTCCAAAAGGTCTGATCTATCTCTATATCAAAATTCATCCAAATTGGTTTAATGGTTTAGCCGTGAAAGTGTAACAGAGAGGGAGATAGAGAGGAGAATTACTTTTGAATTTATAATTTTAGCATGGTTAATACAAATAACAACATTTCGACATAGCCCACAATATTAGCAAGCTGGAATGGATGTGAACTGGTCATATTAGCCGCAAAACTGATGATATTTAGGTAAACATGTTCTTGAGTGGAGACTGCCTCTGGGAAAACGTAGTGTATGTTGCCCGTAGGCCAGATGGAGTGACGACAAGTGTAAGACGGCTGGTAGGAGCTGGATGCGGAAAACCGAGTGTCGAATCTTCGAGAGGCTTCTATCCAGCAGTGGACTGCAATAGCCTGCTGATGATGAAGATAACTATACACCTAAATCGGGAAGATTATTTTATGTTTGGTACAAACAGAAATGTTTGTCCTCTTTTAGATAGAGACAATGGCAGAATAAATTATGAAGATTAAATAAGTTCACATGTATAAAGTTTTTCAAACAAAATCGCAAACCGTAAAATTGTGTTTTAAAATTGTCCAAACGAATGCCACGCATGAGTTGGTTTGAATCTGTTGGTGCACTAAACGATACATCATACAGTTTTGACAAACAGCACTGTGTTTTTATCCTATGGATACGGTTCGTTAAACTCCACAGTTTGAACTGCGTATGATTTTGGTAAACTTGGCCGTTATGTCCGTGTTGGTTTAGCATATTTTATGAGGTAACATGAGAGCTCGCTCTCTAATACTCTAAAAAAACCTCTAAGTTTGTATTCCATATATTTCTATATATATTTTTCTTGTGCGGGTGAAAGTTTGCAGGTATGTCTGTAAGATGAAATTTGACACAGGGAGGAATATATAGTTTCGAAAAGTACATTGGCAATTTTTATGCATAAAAAAATTGTATTACTGAAGGACGAGTAACGTACACCAACTACTGTTGATAACATCGCGATGTGTTTCTAGTTCTTTTATAAATTTTATAGACCAATTTAAATCTATAGAATCATTTCGTCTCTAATACTTAGTTAATCATATAAGTATGTTCCACCATCGTCCTTCACGACAGAGATTTCATCCCCATCATCTAGACGGTTGGCAGTCCACAACTGTGCGCTTTTCAAGGAACTTTCGGCTTCACACAATAAAACTGTGGAATGAACTATCACCTGCGGTATTCCCGGACCAATACGACCTTCGAAGCTTCAATAAAAGAGCATCCTCCTTCTTAAAAGGCCGGCAACGCACTTGTGACGCCTCTGGTGTTGCGGGTGTCCATGGGCGGCGGTAATCGCATTCCATCAGGCGATACGTCAGCTCGTTTGCCACCTAAATCATAAAAAACAAATTGTTACCCTTAAAAAGTTTTTCAATTAATTTTGTTTTATTTAAGGTAACAGTACGAGTACATAACTTTAAAAAAAGGTAACAGTAATCCAACCTAAAAAGACATATCTTCTAAGGTATCCAAACTTATCTTTTAAGGCTGGATTACTGTTACCTTTTTTGAAGTAAACCAATTAATTCACGTTATTATAAAATCACGCTACGAGCAATAGGAGACGCAGATGGGCTTGCGTGGGTCAGCTAGTGTTTCTATATCACTGAATCGTCTGATTTATGGATAGATTTGACCATTACATCAGATGTCACAACTACGACAGGTCACTACGCCTGTCAGGCTAAATATCAATGACCAATTTAAAGGTCTCATATGAAAATTCATTTCGTCAACTCACATATTCGTGCTTCTATTAACACAATACATGTGTTGTTAAGTGTGCAAAACACTGTCTCGCTGTTGTAATGTAAATTAAATTCCGGTATAAAGTCACGAGATGTTTTTGTTTTGCATTAAATTACAGTTATTCTTTAAAGATAGTGTGCGAACATAGTAGTAGTAAAGACTACTTTATTTTAGTACAGTAAGGTGACTTTGTCGCTCAAAGGTTTTGATAATTTATGCATGAAGATAGGTACCTTCAATGATGTCAAAGTAGATAATATTTTCAATGTAAAGAGTGTACTAATTTGTAGACTTTCATGTTTTACAAATAATTCATATTAATATTATAAATTTGAAAGTAACTTAGTCAGCTACGTTTTCGGGGTTAAAGCGTTGTTTTTATTTCAATGAAATTGGGCATGAAGGCACTCTGATTATAGAAGAGAGGCATAGGCTACTTGTTACAATAACTGGCATACACGCATGTGGACCCGCGGGCGAAATAGATTCAGTAGAACTTCCAAAATTGTATAACATTTATGTGTAAAAAATTCAGACGGGCATTACTACAATTACACAATAAGCATTATATATTTTCAAAAAATTTTACTTCTGGCTATATATACGTAAAATATATTATTAGGCTGGCAACGCACTTGTGACGCCTCTGGCGTTGCTGGTGTCCATGTGCGGCAGTAATAGCTTACAAGCGCGCGATACTTTTGCTCGTTTTTGTCCAATTCAATAAAAAAATAAAATAAACGATCTTAAGTAATACTCTGTCAGTATTACCGTTACAGTACTACAGCAAATTAAAACATGATTTTTAATTTTTAAATTCCGCAATTTCCTTAAGCAGTTTTGAAGATTCTGCTCAATGCTTCGTTACTAAATTAGGCCACATATTTTTTCGTAGATAGGCATAAAAGTTTACATATATGTCTAAATTTAGATGTTCCATGTTACTTTAAAAATCATTTTAAGAAAACCAACCCACATAATGATAGCATTATTTTCTTAATTTTACATAAAAAACACGTAACAATAATGTCTCCCTACTCTACACCGGCCCCAACTAATCATATATAAAAAGTATAAAACCGGTACCTCAGATCAAGTCACACTAACAACCTGAATTATTGATAACTGATTCTCTTTAGGGGCCTCGCACAATCTAATGGAGTCCAATTTTTGTGCCTACAATATTCAAAGAAAGAGATTAGCAGGTCCATTGAGACGAATGGACTACAGCGATGAAGGGTAATCTTATGGGATTAAGGGATATTACAGAAAAGATTTATTGTACCTCGAACCTTAGAAGAAGGTAATAATCTTGTTTCTTGATGTTTTATTTTGGGTTTTATGTTTTGTTGTGAATATATGTATATATTGCTTCCACGTTTTAATTCTCCGTAGCAGTTAATACGACTTTTAAAGGGAAAGATTATACGATATTTAAAATACCCACACACGGCTAATAACCACATATTTAACATGATTAAAACTGGATAAAGAAATTAGTTACAAGTTTTAATTATTTAAACTTAAATATTAAAAATATGCAACACTCCGCAGTATCGACTGCGGGTTTTGTTGCTTTTAAATTAAGATTTAACATAGTAATTTTATAACTTTATTTTTTGAAAATCAAAGTAGTTTCAGTTACTCTTTATAGCATCAGATTTCTGTCAGTGAAATTCCCGTCAAAAACATTTAAAGTGTCAATAGAAAAATATTTCGAAATCTTGCAAAAAAATTACATGATTGTCAAAACTCTTTTAAAATCGTAAAACATTTTTACTTGGCTTAAAATTTAAAAACCTATTTTAATATTCAAAAAAATGAATTCAAAATCAAACATGAAGAGATTGAAGTACGCTGCAAAGGGGACGCTCTATTGCTTTGCGCCTATAGCCGTCGAGACCCTGGGCAGTTGGGGATTCGGAGGCCAAAAGTTTGATTGCGGAAATTGGTCGCGCATTGCTCTTAAATGTGGTGACTCCCGCTCTGGTTCGTTCCTCGTGCAGAGGATGGCCGTTGCTATCCAGCGGGGCAACGCTGCTAGTGTCATGGGCACTTTTTCGTCGGGAGCGATCCGGGGTGGGTTACAATAATGACATGAATTATTTGATTGTGTTTGGTTGATTTTAAATATTTGTATTAATAAATTAGAATTGTAATTTATGTTAGTAATAAATAATTTTAATTTTATAAATTTAAAAGTAACTCTATCTGTCTGTAACGCTTTCAGAGCTAAATCGATTTAGATAACCTGATTTGGATAAAATTTACAAAGAAGGTTTTATGACTATTGAGGATAAAAACCACTATTTACCACGATAAATTACATACTGGGTTTTATGCAAAAGCTAGTAGCTAGTAAATATCATTCTATCGAAGATTTTTAATATTACTAATCTAAATGCACTTATCATCTGTGAGCATTACTGTCAGCTGCTATTTGAGTGATATAAAGTAATATAAACAAGCCATTACATACCATAGGTCTTTTATTACGCTTAATAAAACTATGTGTTCTTTAGTACACGTACAATTGCTCATAATTGCATTAGTTTATTTAACAACCAGCCGTTAATTGCGTCATTAAATTATACAACAAAAAATACACTAAGGTAGCGAACACGACACAGGGTATAAACTAGCTTTATTTTATTATAACAAATTTGCAGGTAATTTATTCCACATGTATAAAGTAACCTTTATCATCATCATTTATTTTATTTGTTAGTTTCTCCAAACACGGGAGACTTAGATACCGGTTTGATTTAGGCCGGTGTAAGGATAAAAAATAAAATTAAAAGGTATTTTTTTACAATTAGTTGGTATCATCAATGTTAAGTTTTAATAAGCATGCCAAATCTGAAACAATGAAGGTTTAATTTTGACATTGTATAGAAACTAAGTTTGTTTTCAGCACCAAATAAAATATAAAAAAGTATTTCAGCACAACTGTATGCTATATTTACAAGGCAAATTAAAAAATTAAAAAGCCACCCACTTAATCACTAAATAATTCAAACGTCAAAAATGCCTTACATCATTTTGGAAAAAACTGATACTCTTACACTGCTAGCTCGACATTAACCAAACATAATTAAGAACTATTGAAAGGAGCCTTTCAAATATGTAATGCATTGAAATCGGTCCATCCATTTGAGTGCTATGATGCCACAGATAGACACACACTCACAAAAACAGTAACGTCAAACTTATAACACTCCTTTTTGCGTCAGGAAAATAAAAATATGTTCTTTGAAAATAAAAAGACCTGTATTATTATTTTATATAAACACTTCTAACAAGTACATTAAATGAAATAACCGCAGCAGTGGGTACATAAAAATTCTGAAGTCATTACTATATCAGCTCAGAACCCAGTCCTGGCTATTAATAATTCAGCGGGATGCTCTCAATCCGTATCTCGCGTCGCTCGCACTGCTAACGAGATTATCTGGACATTGTGGCTGTACGTTTTTACACGTTGGATTTACGTCTATTTGGTATTTGTTAAGATTTATATATTGAGTGATTTCTTGTTAGTTGTGAAGGTGACTTTTCTTAGCAAATACTTGCATTGACTGAGCGTAGGACGTAGGTTTAAGCGATCGCTACGCCACTTTCTACTTTGCCAAGTGTTGTGGGTTCAAATCCTACATGGGACAACACTTTGTGTGATCCACCAATTGTTGTTCTAAGTCTGGGTGTTCTTTGTGTCCGTTTCATGATTTTTTTCTTATGGAATAGCGGGCAAACGAACAGCCGTATCACCTAATAGTAAGCAATTACCGGCGCCCACTCACTCGGTGAAACATTCATATCGAAGTGTGGCTCTCCCATGATGTAAATAAGAATGTGTGTTTGCAAAGTCCCCCATGACACAGGATATATTCCTGATGCAGGAATGTGATATCTTGGTGAAAGAGAGAACGCTGACATCTTTGGAAAGATAAAATTTGTAAAGTAGGAAAATTAATGCATAAAAGAGTATGAGAATACCAAAAAAATATGTTTTGAATAAAGGAGGATATGGCTGTAAACCTGTAAACAGATGAATGCTACTCCAAGAAATTGTCATAGTCTTAGTCACTGTCTCTTAATTTTCTTAAAGGACACAAAAATTGAAGTGTCAAGATTAATCATCATCAGCCTATCGCAGTCCACTGCTAGGCATAGGCCTCACCAATTACACGTCACTTGAATCAATCCTTGGCATCTAGATCCTGTTAGTAGTTTTGTTCACCTGACCTGTGGACGTGCTACTTCTAAGGGATCGTATAAGGAACGAGGTGATCTAACAGAGCACCGAGGTCATTGACATAACCCACAGGAATTCCCATACATACTAACACAAAAATGTATTTACTTAGTTATAGATAAATGAGTGATCTACCGCGGAATGTTAAACAACTCAATTAAACCATTCGCATATATTATCTACAACAAATTTATAGGTCAGTGCGGTACTCCAACGGTCAAATACAATTGTGTTGTATTTCAATATGAATACAATACTAATAACAAACCAACTTAATAACAAATAATTGGTGCTAAATCGACGATGAAGTAGTAATGATTATTGGACAATAGTAGGTAGGTACTATTAGCCGGTTCTGAGCCACAGTGGCTAGTCACAACGCAGAATAACCCCTAGACCCAGGACATATTATCGTGTACAAGTGTGTGCGTAAATGCAGATACACATTCTTTTCCTTCAGTCTCATAATCCGATAAGACAGTTAGCCGACATGACTAGGAAGAAATTTTGCCCAGGATCGATGGCTTTCCGAGGCACGAAGTTAATACCCCACTAAGCATTTATGCGACAAGAAAACACTCACTAACACTTTTTGGCCCAACTCGTTGCACTGATTTCAATGAACATTTGGCGTACTGGTACTTTGATTCTGGTGGTAGGATATAGGCTACGCTTAATCACGATAACCATCATAGATGTTAAGAGAACCGCGGATAGTAATTAGTTTAATATAAAAGTTACATCGGAATAAAATAATATTACACTTATGCTATCTGTGTATCTATCGACAATACTAAACAAATCTCATAACATGATAATTATCTATATATTATGCTACAAAATCATTAGCATTTGAACCATGCTGTTGGTTTGCAATATTTCTATACAACTTGCAACTTGAGTTCAAAACTGACACTCAATAAAACTTTCGTTTCACGTGTTTAAATTTTTTATTAAAAAAAATCATCTACCACCTAGATAGTTGATAAATAAAAAGATATTACTGACGTAGCGCCGGCAGAGATGAATACTTAAAGTGGTCATTTCTGTTGTTGGGACGTGACCGCATCGCCATTTTTATATGACTGTAAAAAGCTCTATTCGGCCAACAGTGTAGGGAGTACTGAAAAATAAAACAAATAAAAAATTACAGAGAGGCAGCACAGAAACTCTATGTGAAATCATTTATACGGACTCGAAAAGTTCATATGAGTTTATTATTAACTTTGATATGAAAAGCAACGGTAGACTGGCCTTAGCTTAAATGTCTATATTCACATGCAAAATTACTACACAATAATAAAAATGTTCTCTTTGATGAGTGTCACCGAGATGAATGTGGTTGGTTTCATTTTCTACGTATATTTGGATTGACCGGCGTTTTTACCTGACTACGAAATAAGAAGGGCTATATTTTTCGAGTGTATTTATATAGAGCCCAAATTTGCTTGTCTTGTTTTTATTTAACTAATGTCAATAGATTCGTCTTAGTCGTGAAAGGGACACTGGATACATGAAAATAAAACAAAAATAAAAAAAAAATAGAAAAAAACTTTTTTTAGTTCTTTCTATCTTTTCAGTTCTTCAATGAATTTAATAAAGATGGCAGAGAAAGAATTCTTTTTTATATAGAGTTTTATTATATAAAGAGTTTCTTTTTTATAAATTTATTAAATATTTTAATCAGCTATTTCTAACTTAATTCTGGTATGTAATAAAGGGTATCTCTAAATTGTGTATAAATGAATTTTGTTTCACACCTTTACTTTAACAGAAAATATGAAAATTCCTATGTTATGAGATATCACATGTAATATAAATCAGATAACAGTATGAAGTAGCGGGCAGCAATTGGATATGGCCTGAATTATTGACATCAATGTGTCGAACAGAAATTTTGATGCACCTTTCATATTAATGACATTTGCACTATATTTGCGACTTAATATTTTAGAAATATTTGATCATGCGATTTAATAGTGCTTGAAAATTGATACGTTACTTTTTACTTGTTTTATTTCTGTAAAAGTTACTTGTAAGAGTTTTTTGGTTGAGCTGATCCTCAATATTAAGAATTATTATTCCGTTACAACAAAATATACTTTTCCGAAATTTATAGAAATAATATCTACTAATGACGTCAACGTTCTTTTTATTAGTAGAGTAAGACGCCCGCAGGTCAGGTGAAGTAACGACTTGCTCAAGTGGCTGGCAGAAGCTGCTCAAAATCTATCAAAGTGGCATACAATGCGAGAAACCCACGTCCAGCAGTAGACTGCAATGGGCTAATGATGCTCATCATCATCTCAGCATCAGACGTCTACTGCTGATCATAGGGCCCCAAGGCTCCCCACAACAACTAGTCCTGTGTTGCAAGCATCCATTTGTCCCGTGCAATCATTGAATTAATCAATTTTATTCCTCCTCTGCTTACCACTTACTACCTAACAATTAGTGTTCCGAGTTAGAATTTTTTTCATAAGATTACCCAAAGATATGTCCATCTCACCGTAAAAAAAGACAGAGTAGGACTCTGGAAAAATACTTGTATGTTACTACATTCAAACAAAATGATCAATTCAAACATGTCTATCACCCAACACATGTTTTTCAAATCAAACCGAGTGTATCTAACTCAGTCAATAGCCCTTAGAACAATGGGTTTATCAAAGCACCTACACAGTTTTGTATAAATCGCATTTGCTCATTTACATAATACCAAAAATTCTAACCCTTTTTGCAACATCTGTTTACTTAAAATCCTACACATTAATAGATTAGGATCCAAAAAGCAAAAACAAATGATACTATTGTTTTGTGTGAAAACAGAAAATCATTAAATACAGCGAAACGAGGGTTTCTGTTGCAAAAAAAAATAGAATGTAGACTGCGATACACGAGTAACAATAACAATCATGGCAACAGATAGATTGGATGAAATGGGAGATCGGTCCAACGGTTCTGAACTTATACAGAGGTCAAACTCACCTTTGGGGGCACTCATTCCAATATTCCGAGGTTTGTTTGCTTGAACAGGAAAATTTAAAAAAAAAACTTCAAAGTCAGCGGTTCGATCTAGTTTTCATTGATACGTTTGCAAAGCTTGATTGAAATGGTGAACCTGTTAAACTAAAACTGTTTTTTTTACAACCGATATTAAACAATGTCTTAAAGAGCTTTATTTCTTTTGCCACTGAGTCCTTTTTGCCAATTTCTAGTTTGTATCGACCGCGCTGGTTTTAACGATACAGACACGAAAATTATATCAACGTATTCAGTGTCGCAATGTGAGTGTTAATAAAACAAGTTATAAATACAACCATAAAGTAAACTAAATAAATAAAGATCCGCTTTTCACTGAAAAATAGAGATTACCGATAACCACTCCCCCCTCTTTTACTGTGACCTTTGAGAAAATCAATTGTTTCCTTAAAAATTAAACCCAACAAAAATTTTAAGCTGACTCAAACTTTCAGCTGTTATTTGACTGAGGCATCTTAACTTATAAATCAAAAGTAAAATAATTAATCAAAGAGAATAATTAAAAACCAATCAATTAAGACTTTCCTGGTTGCAAGGAATTAAGAATGGTAACAATTTGTAGCCAATCAACAGCAAGTTAAGAAGCAATTAAGCAAAACTTTCACCTAATCGATCCCGAGTATCGAGTGGAGGTTATTAATTAATTATTTTGGAATCCGCTCCAATTTCTGAGTAATGGGTCGATGTCTTGTAATAAATAGGGTGGGAGATTAATACCTGTTTCATCTTTGATGAAGGTTGCCTTCATAATGTTTGCAATTCTGATGAAATTATATGGCTTACACCCTAAATAGATACAATTATGAACTTTAGCTTTCCAAATATTATTCCAAATATTATTGGTGGAATATTAATATATTATTTTAGTATAACATAAAGTAATACTAATTTCCCATAGGGGTAGGTAGAGACGATTGATATCTGCTGGAGAAGAGCTACGATGAATTATCCCACACCGGTGTTACGTATTAGGCGACCTCCCCCCGTTCAACTCGTAGTCGTCTAGCTATGCCCAAAAGCACAGGCTCTTACAATCTTGTTGAGATGTCAAGAACGGGCCGGCTCAACAGGGGCGGTACTACCTTCACACAGAAAAACAACCTAAAATGACAGTTTTAGTGCTGTCGTGTTTCATTGGTTTTCAAGAGTGGAGGCCTGAAAATGCAGAAACATCTTAATAGGCCGTCCTGGTGTGGGTTCCTGTGCTGCATTGTTGCATTGTCTGCATTTGCAGTGAGTATGGTGACTACCCTTGGAATCTGCTTATGCTTTCCATTAGGCAGAGTAGAGTCACTTTCCTAGGCTCATATAAAAAAGATAGAGGCACTAATAATCTCATACACAATAATTTTTGATGTAACAAAGCACATTAAGATAACCTGGTAGCGCCATGAAAGACAACCTGTCACCCATCTCAATTAGAGTTTTGTTTTTCTTGCATTATTAGTTTCGAAGACTCATTACTGGTCCGAAGGTTTTCATAAAACTGTTGCTGTAACAGTGTTGTCTGATATTACGTATGGAACATTGGCAAAGTAAGGTTTCATAATGTCTTTTGTTTTTAGATTGATCGTTAACTTTTATTGTGTTGTGCTTTAGTAGAACATTTAACTAGGAACTAATAAACTAAAACGAATTATCTTATTCGTATTACGTTTCGAATAAGAAGTATTTTTTTCATTAACTAGGGGCAACCGTGCAGAGATAGAGAGACATCCGCAATACCCGAGGCGTCACAAGTACGTTGCCGAGCTTTGGAGGATGGAGAGGGATACAGGGGGAGTGGTTAGGGTATAAGCCTCCGGTGAATCATAGCGCAAGCACTGTTTTACAGCGGCTTTCTGTGAGGCCGTGGTATCACTCCGATGTCGAAACGTGGCTCTCCCACGGGGAAAGATTTAAGACTTAAAAAATTTAAAGCAACCGTTACAATTACAAACAGAAGTTTTTTCTATTAATAACTCTATTCTGCCTGATTAAAAACATGAACAAAATCCAAGTGTAGTGGTCATCACGGTCATAGCTAATGCAGACAATGCAACAATGCAACTTGGTTAACTACACCATGGCGGCCTATTGAAATGTAAAATAATTATAATTGGTTACAGTTATTGAATAATATAATTATTATAAACATTTATAAGAATAAATGGTATGATGGGTTATGTTATTCTTACGAAAGTATCGCAATTACCAGATATCTCTTAGAACGTAGTTCAAAACAATTCTTTCTTTTTTCATGCTTTCAAAATTGTACATGGCTATGTGCAATTTTAATCGTAATTCTCGAAATAATGTTTGACTGCCCGTTCGGCATGGTAGTTTAAGCGGTCGGTACACTGCCTCTTATTGCGCCAAAACGTGTGGGTTCAAATCCAACATTGAATAACATTTTGTATGATCCATGAATTGTTGTTTTGAGTCTAGGTGTTTTTTATGTCCATTTCGTGTATATTGGTGAAGTTCTCCGCGACACAGAATTATATTTCTCAAGCGAGAGTTGTCTTTTTAAGAAGAAAAAATATATAAATCATGAATTGACCTAAAGTACATAAGTAAGTAAAAAACTTACTTACTTACTTACTTTATATGGGCAAAAGTAATTAGATATTTATTTTCGATGTTGTTATTTTTGTATTGAATTGGTTCTAGATAAGCCGAATTGAGAACAGTAGAAATAAGTTGTCGCTATTTTTTTAAACATAAACAGTTTCTTTGTTGTAAATAAAACTAATCTTCACTCCCGTCTCCCTATTTTGTTATTTTCAACTTTTGTTTTCTGTAATTTGTAGGCTACAAGTTTTATTGAAATTGGAATTGTAAACTTACTTTTGTGTTTTACTTTGATTCTCAACTATAAACATAGATGGACATGTAGTATAGAGTTAATTAGAGTTGTGAATTTATAAAAGCCAAGTAAATATCGAATTATTTAGTTTTCAATACATCAACACGCAGTCCATTAGAAATATGATAGTTTCAAAAGTGATTATCAAATTGTGTAAACGTTCAGTCCATTTCGTATATTGGTTACTTAACCACTATATTTTGGGTGTAAGTTAATGGCGATTGGTATTGCTCGCTGTTAGCATTTGTTTATGTAAAGGCACATAAAAAGCCACATCATTTTGTAAGATATATTTTGAGAGCAGAATGAAATTCAAATAATTGTTTGTCTTGAGCAGGAGTCGAGTCCACGACCTCTGTCAGAATCAATAAGCTACCTGACTAACAGGGTGCTTCAAAAAACTAATATCAGTGAATAAAAATAAATTTATTTTATCTTAACCAATTTGTATTGTAAAATATTTAATAATATTGTAAAGTAGTAGATAGACCGGCCACACTCAGGGCGGCATGAGGCGCTGGTAGGCGCGCCTCCGCCGCCCGGTTCCGAGTGGAGATCTACTCCCGGGCCTTCTCCGCCGCCTCCTTCCACGAGATGACTTCCTTGCAGAAGTCATCTCGCGGAAAAACTGCTCTCGCCACCGGCCATGGAGCGTACGACGGCCGGCAGCGAGAGATCTCCTCCAATGACTGCAGTGAGGGCCCAACGCTGCGGCGCCCAAGCGGGGCACACTGCCAGCGTGTGCTGGGCCGAGTTTTCACTGCAGTCGCAGTGGTGGCAAGCGAGACTCAATTCACTCCTGGCGACCGAGTGCATGTACTTCCCGAAGCAACCGTGCCCGGAAAGCACTTGCGTCAGTCGTAAGGAAAGGGTCCCGTGCTGCCACCCTGCCCACTCGAGGATGACCGGCTGGAGCGCCGCCACGGTGGCGAAGCCAGCACGCGGAGCCTCCAGCCGCGACGACCACCTAACCATCGTGGCTCGACGGGCGGCTTCACGCCACTCGCGTACCTCTTCGGGCGGGGGGCGAATGCCACTCTCCGTCTAGAATTCAGCCACCCAGTCAGAGCTGACACCCACGTTGGTGCGCCATACGGCGCCATCGACCGGACAACCCACATAAAGAGGCTTCTCGTAACGCTGGCTCCACCCAGATTGGGCAAGAATCGGAGGCAGCGTCGACCAGCTTCGGAACAAGCTGCCGGAAGTGCTCGTCGAAGAGCTACCGATCGTCGAGGATCAGGCCCAGGTACTTCACCTGGGGCCGAATCGGTACAAGGACCAAATTTACCATTATTGAGGCGCCGGAGGGTGGCCTACGGCGGGGCCCATGGAGCAGCAGGGCCTCCGTCTTGTCTAGGGCCACCTGCATGCACAGCGCCTCGATGCGCCCGACCACCAGAGAGACACCCCTGGTGTCCAGGCACGCCGCCTCCTGGAAGTTCGCCCCCCGGGCTATGACCAACGTGTCATCGGCGTAGCAAATTACGCCCAGCCCGGAGGTAAACAATATCAAAAAAGAACCCTAATCTAAGCATACAATGCCATTAAAACTAGGCCAATAATTTGTAAGAAATAAAATCGATTTATTTACATCGTTTAATTGTTGTGTGTTTAATTGTAATATCACGGCTTTGACAATATCATCAACAACCCATAATGTCCTACTGCTGGGCTCGGGTCTCCTTGCCGGAGAGGGTTAAGGCTATACGTCCCCATGCTGGACAAGTACGTGTTAGGGACTGGTACGACAACATTGTGGCTACGTTATCTTGCCGTTGGATGTTTTCAAGCCGTCCGAACGCGTCCAACGAAGCTTCACGACTGTTATCCTATGCTTACAACAGGGAACGACTGCTTAACGTAACTTCCAAATCACGGAGACGCTCATGGTGTCGTGCCACTAGCGGTCACCTGTCCAGTTTCTAACCGTGCGGGCGTTGCTTACTCTCGGTGATTGTTACTACTCACGACTGCCACTGGGCTGGCAATATACCTACGACATTAATAACGCTTAACGTAGCTTTCAAAGTTTTCAAACTTAATAGTTTACACAATTAAAATAACTATTAATAATATTTCAAAGATACAACGGCTTATCTACAATTAATGCAAGCATTCATTTGCTTAGGGATACCACAGAAAGAGAAAAGTAAATATTGTTACACTTGCAAACATGTATTCTTTTTTTCGCAAAAAATCCTTAGAATGTCGTTATCAAATGACGAAGCTGATAGAACTAAGAATACACATTGAAAATGGAAGACATTTTGATCACATTGTAATAGGTGGAATATGAACTGAGCTTGGAGCTTTTCTTTTGATTATCATGCTGTTTGTTTAGAGAATGTGTAACACATTCACACTCAACAAATATTCATACTCAAACATCACAAAGGGACGATATCGCCGTGTATATTTCATCAAAGAAAATGTTGTTTCTAAAATCACACACAAAATGCAATGTAGATACATCACCATCATTTGTTACTGTAAAGTTTTATATTAAATTAATTAATAATAATAGCAGTGTTCATCAGACTGATCTTAATTTTACCCGAATTTCCCTTCTCGTAGGATGTAATTACTTTTTTTACCATGTGGTAGTGACAAGCTTCGAGACAAATAGAACGTCTCGACCGGAGTGATTCCATGACTTCACAGAAAACCGTTGTTAAGTAGTTCTGTTGAATATTTTCACCGAGCGTGTAAGTTTACCGGAGTTTAAATTGAATCTACTTCTCAAAAATTTGAAAAGGGAGACCTAAAAACGCAGCACATTTGTAACTTTTGAGTTGACGGTATCCATGGGCGACGGGAGTCACTTACCATTAGATGAATTGCTTACTCATTTGATGAAATTTTGCTCGTTAACTAGATGTAAATTTAATTAGCTATGCTATGCTTGCCTAGCGTGGTGATGATCAAAACCTTCCATGCATAAGCAATGAAGAGAGCTATGTGCAGCCGTGGACTGCGGTAGGCTGATAATGATGATGATTGTTCATGATTTCTGTGGTTTAATTTTTCTTTTTTCGCGTAACTCTATTTCTCTACAAAATAAAAGTAGCCTGAGCTACTCCTTATATCATCAGCTTTGCATCTACCAGTGAAATTGGCGTCAAAATTGGTCTTTAAGTTTCAGAGACTGAAACACCGTCTATACTTTCATAAGGTTTTAGCGAAAAACTGTTATTTTCAAACTACAAACAGAATTTTACTCCCCCTCCCCCTACCCCTCCCCATCCCCCAAAGGCCGGCAACGCACTTGTGACACCGCTACCATCAGGTGATACGTCTGCTCGTTTGCCCCTTATACCATAAAAAAGAAGTAAATTACACTTATTAGGATGAAAATTGTTCAAAACAAATAAACATTTTTGAACCTTTTAACTTAAAAGCTAAATTAAAAATTCAAACTTCACTAAATGAAACCTTATATTTATTGATCTAAAAAAGTTATTACAGTAAGTGAAGCGATGACGAAAGGAAATCTAATCACACAAATTGAATTTAGCTATTTTCTGTTAATATAAACATGTCTGTATTTCAATATGATCAAATAAAGTACAATATGGTGTCTAATAATGGTGAAGAGAGTTAGGTATTATTAGAGGTGTGAGATAAATGTTTGTATTGTTATTAATATCACAATTACGTTACTTTCTAAATCTTTATTCCTGATATGATAATTCAGGTAATAGTTTCTGCAATATAACTCAAAATAAATAATTGTCGTATTAAGCATTTGCAATATGTATAAAACTGCCTCGGTGGTGTAGTGGTAGCGTATATAGCGTCCGAAATAAATAAAACGAAAATACATTAATGTTGCTTAGAAATTACGTTTGTTAAAATGTTACACAGCAAAAACTATTGCCTTGTTTCATTGCAAAGATTAACTTAAATGTGATCGTTTTGTCCCAAGTGCACCGATTTCAAGTCAGATATTCTATTTTTGAGTCTAAATCAATATTAAAAATTGCAGAGCATGGTTATCGTAGTCAAGCCTCAGGCAACACACCTTTTGTTTTTCTGATATTTCGCTTGTATTTTGTAAAACTTTGTCACAAGCCAGTTTGCCTGTAACTTCTCGTTCCTAACACTACATGTCTTGTAGCTCATTGGATGATCTTTCTCTTTTAGATTATAGTATGTACGCACAGTTCATTACAATAGCATCAGCGTAATTATTTTCAAGGAGAAATGGATGCTACCGTATAAAGTTAACACCCCGTGTAGTGAGAAAGCCGAAAGGGTTTTGAATCGCTTTGGTAAAACGAGGCAACGTTTTCATTAATCGCTTGCCCGCATTCGAAAGCACTTGCATGCGCCTTAACGACCATTAAACTCAATGTAAATGAGGCGTAAAGAGGTTGCTATGTTTTAAGTATTGACTGCAAAGATAACTTTCTTCAGTAAATAATGAAAAACCATTTTTCAAATAGTATATTATGTTTCTTGTATTAAACAGAGGGTTTATGACTAAAATTCAATTATTTATATTCAATCTCATCTTCTTTCTTGAATACAGTTACGATAGTAAAAAATTAATGCTTAGTTTAAAATAGAATCGATAAAAAAATTAAAGTTTATTTTTGTTTGAAATTGAATCCAACTAAGTGATAAAATTGAAAAAAAAATTAATAACAAGCTTTTTTTAGTTTTTAACAACATAAAAAATCTTTAAACCCTTTCATTTGATATTCATATTAGGTGGGTTGTTCAGAAATATGTACGCCGCCATTTTGTTACGGCGGCCATTTTGGATTAAATTAAATTAATAATACCGATTTTAATAAATTGCATTGTCATCAGAACTAAAGGCATATTTCAAATTTAATCGGAAATTTGTTAAGCCAAATGTAAAATTATATCTTCTTTATAATTTTTCCAAGTTTTTATTTTTAGTTTCAAAAATACAATTCTCAATTCCACAGCAAGGGAAATTCATCACGTCTTACAGAAATGTTCAATAGTTCAATTCTAAAATTGAGGACCAGGTATAATGATCTTTGAAACAACTGCAGACTTGTTCTACACGCTAGTATCTCCTGCAATACTATCTAGGCTAAACGCGTTCACATCAGGCGTTTGAAAACAAATTACACGGCACGTATAGTCCATTTAAACACAATATATTACTCACTGTCTACAAAGCAGTAAGCGATTTTGATTTTTTTGTTTACCCCATAGAATTATTGATACAGAAAAATCACCTTCAGTAAAGGAGTCGGGCTCAATCAGTTAATGGCGCAGGCATGATCTGCCGTGGAGTAATGATAGCCAATCAGCTATTGCTTCGGTGGGAAAAAAGTGGCATCTTTGAACGGTAACATTATTCGATTTGTATCCCTGTGCTGGTGGGTTAAGGATGCTCAGTGTCACTACCCTTACTCATGCGGTAGTTATTGGAACAGCTAACTAAAGGAGCTAATTACACAGGACATCAGAACTGCAAAAAAAGAAAACTTGAAGCAAAGTCTAAGGCACTTATCTAGCAAGCGTGATTATGGTAAACCAAACCTCCGATCTCGGAGGTCTACGTCCAACAGTGGATCATCAAAGCGGTTTATGAGCATCATTCGATTCGTTTATTTTCTATCTATTTTTTTTTTGGATAAGTGGCAAACGAACATACGTATCGCCTGATGATAAGCAATTAACACTGCCCATGGCCACCCGCAACACCATAGACATTACAAGTGCGTTATCGGCCTTTGGGGGATGGAAAGAGGTATGGGGGGAGGAGTTGAGATATGGGCCTCCAGTATTACCACTCGGTGAAACTCGGCGCAGGCACTGTTTCACACTGGGTTTCTGTGAGGCCGTGGTATTTCTCCGGTCGGCCCATGCATACCGAAGCGTGACTCTCTCAGGTTAGATAACTCTTACTTTAAGAAATTTATTGCTTATAAAATTAATGTGTGTAATGTAACAGCCTCACTCTCAAAATATTTCAACATTATTGATAAATAACCATTTATTAATACTGCTGGGTGCGTTAGAAATTTCCAACTTTCCGTCGTGTTAGTAGCGATTTATCGTTTAATAACATCATATGGAATCAATATACGGTAAGCCACGCCATTTACAAGTTATGGTAGACTTAGACAATTTAGACTATAAGATAAACAGTATCATCGTGGGTATTAACAAAAAAAAATATAATATAAAAACAAAAACATCTGCATTTTTTGCTTTTTTGTAATAGTAGTTTCTTTTTTTAAGAATGTAAAATATTTCTCATTAGGTGTAGTTTTATAAACATTGTGAAAATAGTAATGAAATTAAATAGTAATCAAAGTGATTGTAAACTAAGTATTACCCTGGTCGGCCTGTCTTCGATAGTCTATTGGTTAGTGTATGCGATGGTTATATCAATAGGTCCCGGGTTCACAAACGGTGTTTTTTAGTTTTTCTAATTACAAAATGCTTAATAACAAAATCTCAGAGTTTGGAAGTTGGGGTCTTAGCCGTCGTGCCAGATAACTGTCACATCGGATTATACGTGAGAGGAATTACGCCGCATATCAGAACTCAGCGGGGGCGGAGCGGGCAGCGGTGCGTTCAAATGTGTATATGGGTGTGTTCGCGGGCAACGAGTGGTGCACACCAGTCTGACGGTGTCAACTGGGGAGGGAACAAATTCGTAATCGTGATTTTTAATTTTATCAATATTGTGATTATTTCAACTTTATTTAATTAGTATTATTTCATTTCATTTCATTTATTAAATCATTTTAGTTTGGTTGATATATATATTTTTATGGTGCTTTTTCTTATCTTCTCGACGAGAATGAACATAGCGACCAAGAACTTCGCTATATTCATTCTCGTCGAGAATGTCCCCTAATTCGTCAATTGTAGTTAATTACTGTTTAATTTTATTTCATATTAAAATTATCAACAATTTATCATATTCTTGTTTTGGTTCTATATTTATATCTGTGATATATTTATTGTATTGTATTGTATTGTATTTATTCTTTATTGTACACATCGAACATACAAGTATGAATAAAATACAAGGAAGTGTCATGTACAAAAGGCGTGCTCAACCCAACATTGAGTTTTCTGCCAGCAAACCCTGAGTGAACAGAGGATAGTGGAGAAATGTAAGGGCATAGTTATGCGTATTTAAAAGAAACGAATATAATAACAAATTAAAAAGATAATAATAGTGATTTATAGACATTGATTTTATACCTACAGTTGAATACCTTATGCATATTAGTAAACACATACGATATTCATTCGCAAATACATACATACATACACATATACATATATACACATACATACATATATATACACATACACATATATACACACTTACACATACACATATATACAAATACATATGATAAAATAACGATCCGGTTATTGTAGGGACAGATAATAATCCCTAGTTCGCCTCTTGAACATACTCAGAGAAGGACTGGCGCGTATCGCACGCGGTAAGGCATTCCATAGTCGCACAGCTGCAACACTAAAAGAGTGATTGTAGCAACTCGAAGTATGAGAAGGAGTTCGAAGAATGAGAGAATAGGATGAGCGACAGGGTTGGCTTCTGGGAATAAAGTACTCAAAGCGGTCACGAAGATATGAAGGAGAATTGGGGTTGTAAATAGTGGAATACAGTAAGGAAAGTATGTGTAGATCTCGACGCTCCCGAATAGGTAACCACTTCAGCTGTTTCCGGAACTCCGAAATATGGTCGAACTTTTTCAGACCAAATATGAAGCGGATACAGAGATTTTGTAGCCGTTCTAGGTTACTCCAAAGTTCTTCTGTAGCGTCGAGGAAAGAAACATCGGCATAGTCAATAAGTGGAAGGAGAAGGGACTGAGAAAGTAAGACTTTAGTCGAAAAGGGCAAAAATTTTTGAAGACGTTTGAGGGAGTGATATGTATTTATACGTGTGATACAGATATTGTCTAATTCTTTGCTCATGCGATTATCTTTATTTCTAGCTTTGAAAATGATGAATTCCCGTGTAATTAATTCTTTATTTATTTCCATTATGGGTCAACTTTAAATCTGGAGTTCCAGTAGTATAGACTCTGAATATTGAATCAGCCAGAATAAGTATTTTTTTAACTATTCCAGCTTATTAAAGTTTATTATTAAGATTAAATTAAGGCGTTTTGATTGTATAAGATAAAAATGATACTCTATCATCGGTTTATCCTACGTGGTGGACGGTAGAGTTTCGGATGGGAAATGATAAATTACTTCCCCTTGTCAAGTCTACGTTGTCGAGGTTCATATTTGTCAAGAGCCGTTATGGTATAAGATTTAACGTTTTAAGTTTTCACTTCCTTAGCGATTTTTACTATGGGAGAGCCACGCTTCGGCATGCATGGACTGACTCGACTGGAGTGATACCCCAGCCTCACTGAAAACCAGTGTGAAACAGCGCCTGCGTTGCGCTTCACCTAGTGAGTGTGGATTGCTGAAGCATGGACGTGGTATCTTCAGTAACTACTATGGACCCAACCCCTATCCCTCATCCCCATCTCCATTCCCTAAAAGCCGGCAACGCACTTGTGAGGCCTCTACTGTTGTGGGTATCTATCAGATGGTACATATGCTGGTTTGCTCCATATTCCATAAACAAATATCTTTTGCTTATGCTGTGTTGAAAGCTTTTCAAAAATCTGTATTTTTTTTGTTCTTTCTGTTCAGATGCTTTAGATGATGTATTTCTGTTGCCACTATAACAACAAATACTAAAAACAAAATAAAGTACATATTTAAGGGGGGCTTCTCATACATCAAACGAGATGTTTTTGCCGTTTTTTGTTCGATATTAAGAGCGGCAACAGTTGAAATGTGCAGATAATGGTACACAGCCCTTCCTGCACTAGTCCGACTCGCGCTCGACTGATTTTTTAAAGACAACCCTCGCTCTAGTAATGTAATATCGTAAATATCCCCGTCTTCACAGCATGCATTAAACAATCCATTTCTTGTTCATGAACACCACACATATTATTTTGACATCATCAAACTCATTCTATATTTTCAATATTCCTACTTAAAGATTTAAACGTTACCTAATGTAATTGTATACTTAAAGTGCTTGAGTTCAAATATTAGGAATACTCTTTATTATAGATGCACTATAGCAACATTTAACATCATTTTGAAGCCCGTCTTAAGTGAAATTAATATACTAAAACTATTTGTTTTAAACTTATGATGGAAATGAAGGAAAATAAGTGGAAAATATATTTAACTCAAATACATCAGTTTTTTAATAAAATCATCTGGAGATTTTACGTTAAAATTTATAAAATTTTATTTTATTTTATGTAAATTATGAAAAACTCAATAAAATAATAATATTTTATTCTGTTTCATTCCTATACGAGTACTATAGGACAATTTTAGTTTTTACTTACTTTTGGGCTTTTTGTAAATAAGATATGAAAAAAAAAATAACAATAACAATTCTGTTCACTCTTTCAATGGAAATCTAAAGTAAATATACTCGTAAAACAATATAACCTTACTAAAATAGTAAAAAAACTGTAACAATCCTTAGAAACAAAACATTTGCTCACAAAATTGAATTATGATCATTTTTAGAAGTCAATGCAAACAATTGTACTCATAATATTTAATTATACATGGCCCACATTACAGCTTCACATTACTTTACCAAATTTTACGTTTCAGTGTATAACTTCTCAATAACAAAAACATACCCACTCTCTGTAACAGCAAGAGAATTGCATATTACATTACACATAGTCATAGACATTTCCGAATAGCATTTTCCCCTTGTATGCACAGTCTATTAGCATTCACGTCGTCAGGCGGCAATGTAATCAAAATCGTCGCGCGTCGCAATGTTGCATTATGGTAATTAGGCCCGCCAGCAAAATAGAGCTATGAAACGTTAGAAGTGTTCACTGAAACGAGGAATTCCAAGGAAATTTGGCAGACTCTAAGAAATTTGTCTCAAACCTTTCCATATGATAATAAGGGAAACTAAAGTAAATGTTCTATGATTCCCAAGTGCAACGTCTTTGTAAGTTTAATGCGTTCAAATAAAAGAAAGTCATGTTAGTCACACTATTTATAACTCTAGAACAGCTGAACCGATTTGGCTGAAAATTGGTGGTGAGGTAGCTTAGAATCAGGAGACGGATATAGGGTATTTATAACAAAAGTTTTTCTTTTACTTAGTACCGCAGGTAACACCGCGGGGCTCAGCTAGTTAGAATTATATCTTGAAAATTTTGCTGTAGTCTTGTTGAAAACGTATTTATAGTTGATTCGAGACTCGAATATGTATTTATTTTTTTAAATAACGGGTGCTAATACATTTAAAAAGAGGGGCCATATTGTTTCAGGGAGATCCGAAACTAAGTTAGAAACTTAGGACTGTCCACTTGTTGGCTCTTTGTGAAAAAACCTCTCACAATCTGCAGCCACATGCTATACTCTAGAGCAGTGAACGTAAAATATTGTGAAATTGAAAAATAAATGCTTAATATTTTCAATAAAAATATTGCCCAAGTTCGTTCTATAGGTTTAGTGCACCGAGTCGTGTACCGATTCTGATTCCGTTATGTGCAACATATCAACTATAAATTCGAGACAACTTTGATACTTAAGCTTAATGTATCTGCGCGTCCTTGCAGAGCATGTGCATTTAAATTTCAGTGATTTCTAAACCACATCCAGACTTTTTATATTTGTTCAGTAATGGTTCATTTGTATGAAGAACTGTTTAAAGTATCTGCTTCTAAAATATTAGAGTGAAATAAGGCAAAAACTTGATTAAATTTGGTAGACACACTCAAACACTTTCTGCCAAAGTCAACATAATATGACGTACTCAAAATACATGTCAAGACATAATTTTAGTGACGGAGACGATAAATTATTAAGTACTTCAAGATAGGCCACCACCCAACACTAGAGACTTTTGTGTAATTTGTTTTATTTTTCTTTTTATATGAACTGCCAAAGTTACTAATCTACCTGATGAAAAGCATGAGTAGAATCCAAGACTAGTGGTCACCACACACTATGGTGGCCTATTGAAATGCTTTTTTGGTACTGATGTTTAAATCAACCCTAATTACTCAATTAACTATATCAAATAATTTATCTCCTTCAAATCAACATAAAATAAGACACATATTGCACAAGGTCGAATCAGGGTAAACTACACTCGTTAGCGTCATAACGGATAAAACTTTCGTAGGAACAAGTAACTTATGATATCGGGATATGAATTAATCCCATAAGAGGCGATATTGCTAAAGTTAGAAGCGAGGTAAATATCCTGTCTATTGGTTTTTCATACAATCTCATATGTGTGAATTTACGTTGCTTAACTTTTATTTGTTAATGATGCATTAAGCCCATTATTTATTTTGCAGACCACTGTTTATTTGTCACTGTTTGAGTCTTGCAGAAAATCCCGGCAAAAGGGATATCGCGATCGATTCCGCAATAGAAGCTTCTCACTTCAGATATATTTTTGAGATTGAAATGTGTTGGAGATTTTCGATGTTTTCCTGTAGTTACAGTTCTATATATAGAAACCGCGATTCGCTTAATCATTCGCTTTTAGTGGCAGATGTAAAGGTGATGGAGAATCAAAATTGATGTATTTTTAAAATATTTTTCTATTAATACGGAGTATTTGATGTTCCAATTTTAAGGTGATGTTCTAATTTATCTATAAATATGCAGACAGACTTTTAAATATAACTATTTATTTACAGTTAAATCTTCTTTGTTAGCATTTTTATTTAAACCGTTACGAATGTCCCGTTTGTCATATTGACCCTATACATTGTACGACCATTGTAGTAATAACGTCTTAGGTTAAACCGAACAATGAAATAAACTAACACAAAAGAAAGCAAACTTAAAAAAAAATTGTCGAAATATAACTATTAATTACTTGTAATTAGACTTTCGTAATGGTTTTTAAATTTGACACTATTTCGAAAATTCAAATAAAAAGGGATCAAAATATAATTTAAAATGCTTATTTGTAAGCCATATCATCCTTAAGATATAATATATTTCAGAATATCCGTTTTAATAAAGTAGAAATATTTCTTGTTTCTTATTTATACAGGGAATAGGTGAAATGGAGTGAGTATGGTTGATACTAGATTTTTACTGACTACCGTAACCTGGACATAATGATTCGGTTTTGTTTCAAAATTGTATTATTAATTACTTACAGAATATCGCTTTTGTATTGAACATGTAAATTATTATATTGTTTATTAATCGTATGGATTTTTAAAATCTAATTATTAGATTACCTTACCTACTAACCTTTATTACTTTTAACTTTCTTACAATATATTATATACCTTTTTTCGAACTCCTTTTTCTTTTCTTTTTAAATTCAATTATCGGCAACTGGATTGTTATCTGTAACAGATTCTTATCTATCAACAAAGACCTCCTCTAAAAATGTCCATGTTTTCCTATCTCTGGTTAAACAAGTCCATACTGGAGAGCTATTTTCTTGAAGTCGTCTTCCTATCTTTTTATTTGTCTACCTTTATTTCTTTTGCTGTCTTTTGGGTACTATTTTGTCACTATCCCTGTCTGTTTTCATTACTTTCTCCATTTTAGTTCTCTGTAGGTTTTAGATAAATTTTAAATCTTGTTTTAATTTAATTGTTTGTAGTTTCATTCTATCCTTTCTTTTTATACCCTAAATGTTTTTTTCCATTCTCTTTCTGGTTCTTCAAATCTGGCATCCATATAATAAGCACGGCATAATGCATGTTTCGTACAATTTCATTTTTTTCTTTCATAGGCATTGGCTCTGAAAATCTTTACCTTTTGTAAATTGAATTGTTACCTATTTGGAGTCATTCAAGTCAAAATAATTTGTGTTTGTGACCACTCTTATGATGCAATTTGCACGGTAATTTAGAGAGAAGTGTAAAATAACATCAAACAATCAATCCATGAATCATCAGCCTTGCACAATCCACTACTGGATGTAAACCTCTCTCTAGAAAGGAGATTTTTACTTCTATACCACACTGGCGACAAGTTGGTATCGGGATTTTTTTTAAGAATAATTTGCTCCGTTAGTCGATGCTGGCACTCTGTATTCTAAATTCATCACAAAATATTTAAACATCTTTCAACTTAATTTATATTTTTGTGACTAAAATGTGTTTGTTTTCAGTTGTCTATTCCAACACAATGGGAAACGTTTCCTTAATTATTTATGTTCTGTAAGAAATAATATTTATTTCCGTGAGTAAAAATCATAAAAGGTTTGCTATGTTTGCACAAGAAAGAACCATGAATATGCAACAGATTCCTTAGTGTAATTTCATCTCAATGAAAACATGAGACATGGCATTTGGTTTTATAGGTGATTAAAACTGTTTATAGTTTAAGTAATAATGAGAATGAGTATTAAATATTTTAGCTCTACTTCATAGTATAAATTCGAAAGTTTGAAAGAGAGTATTAATCTTATTTTCTTTAATACCTACTACTAGGCTACTGAACAGATATAGATAATTTTTTACCATAACATAACTCACACATTAGAGTAACTTATATGTTATTATTTACCGCGATAATTGACAGATATACGGGCAGAACCGTGGACAACGTCTAGTACTATGAATTCCAAAGCTATAACTTTGGAATACATAGCACTAGATATACAATAATAACATAGTAATAATTAAGCTTTCGTGTACACGCGATGAACACACTATTTACAGAAATAGCTATACATTTTATTCAGAAACATTCGGTTAATGTCTAGTTACATTATGAATACTCTCCATAAGATACAAATAAACGAATCCGTCTATACAAAGTTTAAGTTTTTTATGATTATTGATCAATTATAATATTATTAATAAATACTATTTATTAGAAAAATATGAAGTGTCTCTACAAAATAAATATGCATATTACTCTACATAATATCATAAATTTAAAAATAGCTATGTCTACACAACTGCACAGATTTTGATGAAATTTGGCATGTGGATACTTTGATTCTTGAGGAAACATCACAATAACAAGTTGCTCTTTACTGTTATAACCGACACACTCGCAGACGGTCAAAAGCAAGCAAATTTACACCCAGATTAATAAAGAAAACGATTAATAATTAATAATTATTTAGGACAATAATATTTGTAAAACTATTTAAATAATGAAAATGATCAAAAACAAGCTACAATTAAAAAAATCATAATCACCCTACACCATCACGAGTCTTACTTAGTCAAGTAATCATACGTCAAAAATGCATTACCTCATTTTAGAAAAGAGCTGATACTCTTACACTGGCGACCGATTTTAACCAAACATAGCTAAGAACCACCTCAATGAAACTGGCCTTTAAATGAATTCAAAGACATCGAAATCGGTATTTTCGTTTGAAGCTACGATGCCACAGACAGACATCGATGTCAAACTTATAACACCCCTCTTTTTGCGTCAGGGGTTTAACAACTACAAGTTTTATTAAAACCGCGACGCGTTTATTACTGAAACATTATTAATTTGGTCTGACAGCAAAAAGTTATGTAACATAATGTGTAAAAGGTTTTTCTTAGTACTGAACTAATTTGTACACCAAGTAAATCATGAACTTCAGTCAATCTGTACAGCGTGGGACGTAAGGTTCTTATTTTGGCTAACTTTCTAGTTTAACCACGAAAATGAAATACTTTTTAGGATTTGGTACGTAATAAGGTATAAGTTTGGAGGGCAGCCTTGGTATGAAACATGTAATGTGGTTTGAGTTTATATGCTGACTTCGGAAATTCTGAGCCCTAATATAAAAGTTAAGTACTCAAATAAGTAATAACACTAATTTTCTGTAAAAAATCGCACATGTAATTTTCTTAATCTATATTCAATATATGGATTAGAATTCTTTTAAGCAGCTTTTCAAATCATAGCTTATAATGAGAGAAACGTAAAAGTGAAGATCACTTCATAAATTGGACCATGGAAGAGTCACGCTTTGGCATGAAAGGGGCGGCTTGACCGGAGTGATACCACGGCCTCACAGAAAACCGGTGTGAAATAGTGCTTGTGCTTTATTTCACCGAGTGAGTGCGGATACCGAAGGCCCATCTTTTTTTATTTTTACATGTGGAAACCCCCTCGGGCCTTCACCCCACCGGGGTTTGCGGCGGGGCGGTGTGTCGGAATCGAACCGACTAAAACCACACGGTGTGCCACTCTGCGCCTGAGACGGGAGAATACCGGGAACCGCTTTCTTACGCCATCTGGAGATACTGAAGGCCCATACCCCAACCTCTTCCCCACCTCCGCCATCCAACAAAGGCAACGCACTTGTAATACCCCTGGTGTTGTGGGTGTCCATGGCTGACGGTAATAGCTTACCATTAGACGATACGTCTTTCCGTTTGCCCTCTTTCCATAAAAAAAGAAAATCAACAGCATTTAATAGTCCACAGTTGGACATAGAGTTCTTTTAAGTTGTTGGGCTTAACTTTGATTAGTAAAATGTATAAAAAGCGATATGGAGTGATGTAAGTCATACTATTGGATTTAATTATGCTCAGTTTTTCTCAAGTTTCAGTTATCTGTATTATATCTCTACAGTTTTTTGGTCTTGACGGTTCTAAATAAGACTAATTCCTTTTTTTTTGTTTGTTTTATATGCTGCTTTTATTATATACAGTATATTTCTTTAGTTAATTCGACTGTTAAGGTTACCCTTCCTACGCGTTGTGTCAGCAGTCAAATAAATTACTTCACCTGAGTAATTTCAGTTCCTTACGTGAAATAAAATGGCTGCGTAGTTTCTTACGTTATTTACAACAAAAACAGCTATATCTATAATGAACATTTGTTTACTTACCCCTTATTTTTTTAGTCTAATCCTATTCTCTTGGGATTAACAATTTATAAAAAAACTGAATCGATTACTTTGATGTTAATTTGAAATATTGCACGATAGGGGAACTAGGCATTAAATTTTCTCCATTTCATTTAACTTTATTTTTATGTGTAGCTATTAATTAAATAATATTTGTATAATAATTTTAACACATGTATATATAATAAATTCGGAAGTAACTCAGTATATTTATTGGTAACTGTTTCTATCTTTTGCGATTTCATTGTTAAAATGCAATGCATCGATTTCAATGCCAATTGCCACTATAAGACCTACCTAAACGCGATAACCGAAAAATAAACGGGGAGCCGTGGGAAAAAACTGCTAAAAAATAATTAGGATCAACTTATCTTTGAACATTGTTATCATTTTAATTGACAAACCAAAGTGCCTGGTTTCAGCCAGAAGGGAATATGTCATTATTATCGGTAATCAGGTTATACAGTAGCCTATGTGTTATTTTGATATATTTTGGCCAAATTGACTTCGAAAAAGCTTGGCGTGCTCAACAAATCGAAACGGTATTTCACTCTGATGCATTTAGCTTTATAAAGCGTAGGTTCAGCCTCATAACATGCCTGAACGTCGATGCCCAGGTTGCCCCTCGTTCTCTGAATAGGGCTAAGCTGTGATCAACCACGCTCGGGGCATGAGCTGTAAAATCACGGCACCTCCTACCACGCTGGTCGTAGACTTCAGCAACGTCAGGGGATTACACAGTAACCTTAATGCTGTCCATCACCATTTCGAGACAGCAAAGCCAGCATTGCTCTTGTTGACTGAGACGCAGATATCGTCTCCAGCGGACACATCCTACCTCAGCTACCCTATGAATGGATTAGAACACTCATCAATCATCAATCATCAACAACCCATAAAATCCCACTGCTGGGCTCGGGTCTCCTCTCAGGAGAGGGTTAAGGCCATATGTCCCCATGCTGGCCAAGTGCGGGTTGGGGACTTAACACAAGAACACTCATTTATGTCTAAAGCCGGAGTGTGCGTGTACATCAGAGATTATATCAGCTCTCCATCTTATGGTACCGCGTAGACGGCGACGACCATCCCTGCGTCTATGCGTGCCTCTATAGGTCCCATAACGGTGATGCCGAAACTGACTGAGTCATTGAGCACATCCAGATGGCTACAGACCTCATGCAGCAGCAAATCCCCTGCGCAGAGATCATCGTACTTGGCGATTTAAATGCTCACCACGTCCGCTAGCTTAGCTCCAGTAAAACGGATAATGCGGGGAGATCCGTCCACGACTTCGCCCTGACATATGACCTCACTCAACTCGTTACCACAACCACGCAAGTCCCAGATGTGGAGGGCCACAATTCCTTATTGTTGGACCTTTTGCGGACTTCTTATCCGGACGGATACCACCTACCCGTAAACCGTACCACATGCCCTTGGCTCCTCAGACCATTACCTTGTACGGAGTATAGTGCCTCTCACATACTCACCGCGATCGCGAGTTGTATGCAGCCGTCGTGGCACTGTGACACTATAAGTCGGTAGATTGGGATGGGATGCGGTCCTTTTTTGCGTTCTACCCGTGGAGACAGTATTGCTTTTTGCCGGATAATCCCAACACTACTACTGATTCTGTTGCTGATGTTGTGCTAGAGGGTATAGATCATTTCATTCCATCGTCTGTGGTCCCCATTGGTGGCAAATGCCGGACCAGGTTTGGTCCATCTTCTAAAAAGCCTCTCCCAGAAAGCCTTTTGCGGCTTGCCAAGCCTGGACTGACGCAGTGGCAGTACGGGATTAAAACACCAGCGTTCTAAAAAAGGAGTACAACTTTGCCTCCAGGCCCTTCAAAAGAGACATTGCAAAGGCGAAGTCGGAGCACATTGCTAGGATTGGCGAGAGGCTTGAGCGTCTTCCTTCCAGAACGCGAGCATTCTCTCTCTTTTAGTCTCTTGCCAAGGCTATTGAAGGGAATTTCTGTAAACCATCCCTTCCACCTTGCCACTTGGAAAAAAATCCGTTGGTCTATGATGCAAAGAAGAAAGCCGATATTTTAGCAAAACACGTTGCGTCTAACTCGACCTTGGATGACGGGGAACAGGGGCCGCCTATCATACCGCGGTGCGAGAGCCTTATGCTGCATATCCAGTTTCACTAACGTTCAGTGCGTTTGGCACTTTTATCCCTAGACATCCATAGGTCGAGTGGCCCTGATAGAATTCCCCCTGTAGTGTTGAAGATGTGCGCTTCCGAGTTGGCAACGGTCTTAACGCGTCTTTTTCGGCTCTCCTACTCTTCTGGCGTACTCCCGACATCATAGAAGGCAGCCTTTGTCCACCCAATCCCTAAAAAAAGCGACCGCTCTAATCCGAACTTCAGGCCCGAAGCTATAACTTCCCTCTTCTCGAAAATAATGGAGTTCATTGTCAACCCTCAACTCCTACGGTATTTAGAACTTCAACATCGTCTGTTTAGTGACCAGCAGTACAGCTGCCGTAAGGGTCGATCAGCTGGTGATCTTCTGGTATCTAATATATATGATCGCTGGGATAGATAGAGAGTAAGGGGCAAGCCTCTGCAGCTAGTTTGGATATTGCTAAGGCCTTCGATTGGGTCTGGCACAAAGCGCTTCTTTCGAAGCTCCTTTCTTATAGGCTATCCGAGAAATTACGCGATTTGGTCCCCACCTTTCTAGCAGATAGAAGGATAAGGGTTGTAGTCGACGGTGAATGCTCTGACTCCATATCTGTGAATGCTGGTGTCCCGCAAGTCTGTGGGCTATCGCCTACTTTGTTCCTCCTCCATATCAATGACATGCTGCAAATTAGCGGAATTCATTGTTATGCGGATGACAGCACTGGCGATGCCTTTTACACCGGCCGCGTCAATATTTCTTGGGAAAACGTCATTGAGCGTCGAAACAAACTTGTGTCTGAAGTCGAGACCTCCTTGAAAAAAACCTCAGACTGGGTTAGACTTAATTTAGCCCAATTTAACTCTACAAAGACATAAGTTTGCGCGTTCACTGTTAAAAAACTGCCATGGTTTGTATGACCTCGTTTTGAAGATACTTCCCTATCTGCCTCAGCCAATATTGGAATAATTGGTATCGACATATCAAGCGAAATTCAGTTTCGTGACCATTTGAAGGGTAAGGCCAAATTGGCCTGGAAGAAGCTTGGTATGCTCAACAGATCGAGACAGTATTTCACTCCAGCCCACCACCTTCTTCTTTATTGGACGTAGGTCCGGTCTCACATGGAATACTGTCCCCATCTTTGGGCGGGGGCACCCCAATACCTTTGGACCGCATTTGACGGAGAGCGACTCAAATCGTCGATTCCCAAGAAGTTTCAATTCAGCTAGAATCATTGGCGCTGCGTAGAGATGTGGCTTCACTGTGCATCTTTTACCGCATTTACCATGGAGAGTGCTCCGAGGAATCGTTCGGGCTGATTCCTGCCGCCTCTTTCCGCCATCGTCCTTCGTGACAGAAATCTCATCCCCATCATTTAGACGGTGGGCAGTCCACAACTGTGGGCTTTTCAAGGAACTTTCTGCCTCGCACAACAAAACTGTGGAATGAACTGTCACCTGCGGTATTTCTGGACCAATAAGACCTTCAAATCTTCATGAAAAGAGCGTACTCTTTCTTAAAATGCCGGCAACGCACTTTACCATCAGACGATACGTCTGTGTGTTTGCCTCATATATTATATACAAAAAATGGAATACTGTCCTCATCTTTGGGGTGCTCCCCCCAATAACATAATAAACTTTCAAGTCGCACTGCATAGAGATGTGGCTTCTTTGTGCTTGTTCTACCGCGTTTACTGTGAGGTGTGCTCCGAGGAATTGTTAGGACTGAATCCTATCGCTTCTATCGTTCCACGAATTAATAAGTTTCATATTCATTATCTAGATGTTTGGCAGCCCACAACTGTGCCTTCCGAGAAAGTTTCTGCCTCGCACTACAAAACTGTGGAATCTACTGTCACCTGCGGTATTCCCGGACCAATACGACATTTAAACCTACAAGAAAAGAGCTTACTTCTTCTTAAAAGGCCGGCAACGCACTTGTGACACCTCTGATATTGCGGGTATCCATGACCATGACCAATAGGCGATACGTCGGATCGTTTGCTCGTTTTGTTCGGTAGTTTTTGGAAGAATAAAAAACATTCATCCACCCTCACAAACTTTCGTAATTATAATATTAGTAGGATGGGAATCTTGAAAGGTATTTTTCAACTCATATTTCGCTTTTATAATTTGGTACTTTATAAAACAAGTTTATAATGGAATTTAGTATTTTGTAATGAGCGCTTATATTAATTAAGCCTACATACAATTGAATATCTACATTATAATTAAATCTAGCTAATTGTTTATTTAATAATATATAACTGAGATCCGTGTACTGCGGAACTGTAATGCAGAATTATGCTGATAGCGGATGCCTAAATAAAGCCGTAAGGGAAATATGAGAGCTCCCGGATAAACTACACAGTCTCGTACTAATAAAGATGTTAATACTGGCCCAAACAATTTGTAGCTGCCGTCCGTTGTTGCGTCTGCATGCCATGCATGCCCCTTTTCATGCATAATTGCGGGTACAGATACAGAGCTAGTAGTAGAAACATGCTAAGATGCTTGTGTAATTATTTATATTTCCTTGATTATATATATTAATGAGGCGCTCAAAGCCTAATTGCACTCGGTGATTAGAAACTTATCACCTCGGGTAAGCAACGATGGCGCGGTCAGTACCTGCATGGGCCAATTTTTTGTCTACATTATTTTAGTCACCGCCATTTATGTAATAGAAGATACGGATAAACCTATTGCCTTTGAGCGGGCACTTTTGAGATTAAATAAAAAAGTTTATTTATTGGAAGTATATTGAAAGGAAAAATAGGTAATAAGCCTATGGTAGTGAAGGCACATAGTTTATACGGATAAATCTGATAATGTCAGAAAAAGTTCGAGCAAGTCGGTATACCGGTACGGTATATTTAATTCCAATTGGCGATAACCGAACATATTTCTGTTGGGGTATTTGTTTAGTAATAGACAATTTGATAAACGAAATTATTGGTCCTATTTTTTTTTACATCTAATGAATTACAATTTCGATACATTGAGGTCTTTCTTATGATAAAATTTAAAAAGTAATAAAAATGGCAGAACAATCTAACCCATAACATACCTCACGTTACAGGGGTTTATAGTATATAAACAAATATAGTATTCATGTATATGTTATTCTATTATATATTTGTTTATATTTATATATGTACGTTATATTTAAGTCTATGTGTGTATGTATACGTTTAAATAAATTGTGAACTATATATGTCTATAAGTATGTGAAGATGTATGTAACCTGTGTGCACCTACCTTACAAACTATCTACATCACGCGAAGGTTGACTGGAAGAGAATGCCCTGGGCATTAAGTCCGCCGATGTACAATTGTAGTGCATAAAGTTTATAAATAAATAAATGATAAATAAATAAATAAAGCATTTCAGATATTTACTGACTCCACTTTATTACATATTTTATCCTCTGAATAGACAGAAACCAAAGGGTACCTTAAATAATAAAGTAATCTTCTTTCAAAGTCGTTTATCTTTTCAAGCATTTGAAAATATAAAATTGACTAAAAACATCTCTGAATGTAGGCTTAAAGGACACAGGTATTGAATAAAATTAATTCCAAAGAATAATCGTAATCCGATATCGATAGCGATGAATAAATTTCATGTGGTATGGTCAATTTTAATCCTTGTCATAAAAGTGTATTCAATCACAAAAAAACATACAGGGACCTAGGACCTTTTTAAGTAGTTGTAAATCATTCACTTCATTCATATTTCATTCCAGTCTTACGGTCCTTTTACCTTGTCTCGCTTTATCCGCTTTTTTAAATCTAAGTTCCTTCTTCATTTCATTTATTTGAAACGATTAAGTGACCAAAAAGACTTGTGATCAACCAGAAAATAAACCAGCCAATACCCTTTCCAGTGTAACAAGACACGCCTGCCGAAAATATAATTAAAAGCAAGGACTGAAAAATGATTTTGACACTTACTATTTGCTATATTTTTACCAGGTACTATAAGATATGTCAAACATTCCATACAGCACATAGCTTACTGGTACTATATTTATATGACAGTAAACATTCAAGTCATAGTCATGCCAATATAATTATTTCTGGTTAATTTAGTTTTATCTTAAGTTTTTTCTTCACTACGAACAGTAAATTTTCCTATTAGTGTAACTATTTCCCAGTGGTCTAATCTCTTTCTATTTCTATAAAATTTAGTGGTAGAGTTCTATTTAGGGCTCATAGTAAACAAGTTAAATAATTTCTAACCATAATTAGACCGAAGAGCTTTCTATGGGAAAATTTATATTTAAAAGGACTAGAGAGTTAGTAGACGTAAAATGTACAGTTCCCTTTACCTCTTATGCAAAGAAATATAATTTCGAGATGTTGATTTTGGTCATTTCACATTTGACTGGCGTGAGTTTTTATATAAAATTTGTATCTTAATTAAATATACATTAATTATACGAAATACACGTTGCTGAGCTTATTCTTTATACGTATATTGTTGATATACAGTAGACGTAATATTTTTTGTTGCTGGTTCATTTCATTAACCTCAAAATGATCTGTCAAAGGAGGGTGCCCGCCGAAAGCTATTTCGAACATAAATAAACCCGCTCCCCTAAAGTACGAAACGCAAATGTTTTCCAACCGTAAACTATTTGATTATCCTTTGAATTGAGCTGAAGGTCTTTTGTCCCATTTCCACGTCAATACACTTTGAGAAAAAAACTCGTACATTTGCTTAGAGGTCAGTCAGTATTGAGTCTACCATGAAAACGAAATTGGTAAAATAAAATATTCGTCTTCCTCATTTTTATGTTCGAATTTTACGTATATTATGTTTTTTTTATGTTTTAAGGGACAAACGAGCATACGCCTGATGGTAAGCGATAACCCTCGCCCATGGACATCTGTAACACCAGAGGCGTCACAAATACGTTGGCTTTCTGGGGAAGAGGAGGGTGATGTGGGGAGGCGTTGAGTCATGGGCCTCCGGCATCCTAATTCACGCGGTGAAATACAGCACAGGCGATTTCTTTGAGGCCGTGGTATCACTCCGTTCAAGCCGGCCCATTCATGCCAAAGCTGATTCTCATACGGTTAAATTTATAATCACTTTTTTAATGTTATTTAGCCCTTTCAATCGTTATCTGCTACTCGTCTATTACTTTTCTAATATAAATTATAGTACTTGCAAGTTACTAGCCTAACCTGTACTCTATCTGACAGCTTTCACTGTTGTCACATTGTTCTAGAGCACTGAAAATAGAACTGGAGTTAACCGGATCCGTAGTCCTGAAAGGCAGCTGTCAAGGAGCACCTTAATAAAAGTTCTACTAAGTACAACTTCACGTAATCTCACACCAAGGAAGTATGTTATAGATATAAAATATGATAAAGTTAATTAATGACGTTGATACTAGATACTGAATTACTTATAATCTATACATCTATATAAGTACCTAAAATTTTCGTGTCTGTTTGTAACATGAAAATAACCGCCTTTTACTAATTTCTTATATAATATAGGCACGATGCATATACCAAAATAAAAAATATCACATTTTTTTTCTATATGTCTTCTAGTTGGTTCTGGCTGATCTCAGGAACGGCTGGACTGATTTTAACAGGACTTTCACTGCAAGATAGCCGATGACATGAATAGTTTGACATACTTTTTTTAGACTAGCTATGCCCTGCGGTATTTTCGGCGGTTCTCGTTGTACCGAATCAGGCGCTTAGCTAGTTACGAATAAAGATGTAAACATCATAAACAAATTTATGTTTTTATTTTCATCGAGGCCTGGGCCAATATCGGAAAAAGAACTTTCATATCTGACTTTCACAAAGTTATAATCCTCTTTGAATTTGATCGAAATTGGTTCCATTAATTCCTATATGAAGAAAAAGGATAAGTTTTTAATCTCTATATTTTGAAATATGGGCTACAATTTGATTAGAATTACATTTCGACATTCTAACATTATTTTGGTTCTCAATGGTCTGTATGATGTGCTAGTAAAATATGTAGTTTTGTTATATTTACTACTTACAGATATACTAAAATTAACCGAATAGCTACAGTCATACTTGTTGTTTGTAGCTATATATTTACGTTATCAGTACCTAGTTTTTTTTCAGTTTTTTAGCTATAAAAGGTGACAAAACAAAATTCATCAACAACCCATAATGTCTCACTGCTGGGCTCGGGTCCCCTCTTACTCAGGAGAGGGTTAAGACTATACGTCCTCACGCTGGCCAAATGCGGGTTGGGGACTGGCAAGAATACGTTGTGGCTACGTTTCTTACCGTTGTATTTTTTAAGCCACCTGAAGGCCTCCAACTAAGCTGTTAGCGACTGTTATCGCATGATAATAACCGGGACCGACTGCTTAATGTGACCTCCGAATCACGGAGACGCTCATGGTAACATGCTACCAGCGGTCACCCATCCAAGTACTGACCGCGCCGTCGTTGCTTACCCTTGGTGATTGTTTCTAATCACCGAGTGCAACTAGGCTATGAGCACCTCTAGACAGCATTACTGCTTTAATAATACATTATAGTAAGTGAATAAACCACCTAAATGGAAGTTGGTCGAAAACTTGAATACGTATTTCTAGGTTTTAACTTTGTATATTTGTAGAGTCGTTGTGATCGAGTTATTTAATCTTATCCCATTGAAAATACCCATAATGTGACCAACGAAAGAGTAATACAAAGCTAAACTTATAAAGGAAAAAAGTATTTTGAGAGATACACGTAAAAGTAATTACTTTAAGTTCTTTCAGATTCTGCTATTATGGGCACTTTTATAAAAGGATCCGTAGTATTGTCGTGGAGCGGAAAAAGTGATGACAGTTAGAAATGGGTTTTGTGTAGGTAACCCTTTTTCATGACTCATGCACGTTTAACTGCATAGTTTATATGTTTGTATCTCTCTTCACTACTGATTTTTGTAGATACATTATGTTGACTGTCGGCATACAATTTTTTCCTTTATTTTTCCAAATTGAAATTATTTTAGAATTAATCATTTTCATTGTGTTTATTTCTTTTACTAGTGACTGATTAAAACGTAGACATACAAAAATAAATGGTACACATTTGCGTGCTGCCGTTTTCAATTTCAGTTTTATTATTGTCACGGGACTTAACATTGATCACTTATTTACATACCTCTGGTTTGCCAGACGTTTCGACCAGGTTGTACTAGCCGTCGCAGTCAGCCGTAAGCCATTAGTGATCTCGCTAATTCCCGTGAAAATAATTATTATGTCATGAAACGGGCAAGCCTAAAAGTTAGTACGGAGAAGGATTAAAAAGTGGCTTTCAATTAAGCCAAGTGCGAGTTGTTTTCGGGTACCGAGGCGAGGGTTTCGTACAAACCTGTAGATATGTTGTGTATGTGATGTATTGATGTTTACGATTTTTCCTTTATCTGTGATGTAAGATGTTTTTTCATGCCAAATTACAAGATTCTGAGTTCACGGGAAGTATCCTTTAGGTTTTGATTCCCTTTCGAGTGTCGAAATTTGCAGGATAAACGGCTTGTTAAATGACGTAACTAAAGATTTATACTTTTTGCAATTTTTCCTTCATAGTGGTATAAGACGTTGCTGCGTACGCAATTTCAAGATTCCTGAGGTCACGAGATGAACCCTGTAGGTTTTGATTCTCTTGCAAGTGCCGAAAATTTGCAGCATAAATGGATATATATTTTAATTGCGTTGGCCTAGATTGGTTGTTTGGTTTTTTCACAGCTCCGAGGGATGGTAGACTTGAGTTTTTGATGTGAAGAAAACGGAAAGGAATTTGACAGACAAACAGGTAGTTTTTTTTCCTTATGAGGTATGAAACCCTAAAAATAAGTAATAAAAAAACTGCCACTTTGAACATGTGTGGCATTAGGAAGATGCACAGCATGTACTGATAGAATATGTCAAAACCCGTAGGGGTAGGGAAATTCTGATTGAACAACTGAAGGTAAATGCACTATATCTTCCAAATGATTGTGTCGTCACTTACATATCTAACAAAGCAGCGAGAAAAAATATTAGTACAAAAGTACTACATTGAGTAAGCTTAAAGTTAGTTGAAAGTTTACAATGGGTAGTCATATTCGATAGGATATGAACCCATAAATAATAAAAGAAAAAATAAACACATACCCATCCAAAAAAATTGTTTGTGGCGCTTTTACGAACGCAACATTTCGGTTCTTCCTTCTGGTGCCGAGCGAACATAACATAGAACTCACTTCCACCGGACGTGTTTCCCTCTCATAATGATCCTGCGTACTTCAAGCGGGGCGTGAAAAAATATTTCAATAGGTCGCCATAATGTGGGTCACCATGCTGCTCTGTTCTAATTCGCATTTAGGATGGTGACTTCCACTCTGGTATTCTACTTGTGCTTTCTATCAGGCAGAGTAGAGTCACTTAGGTGGCTTGAACATCAGAAAAAAACTGCTTAACCGATCATCATGCAACTTTGTACACACATTCCTGAAGGTATTAAATGTTACTTTTTATTAAATGCGACGAAAGTCACGAGCTAAAGCTAGTATAACGAACGAAGTGAAGCGAACGGAGTGATACCACGGCCTCACAGAAAACCGATGTGAAACAGCGGCTGCGGTGTGTCATATCGGTTTTCTGTCAAATGTGTGAGGATAGAGAAGTCCCAAACTCCAACCGTTCTCCAATCCCTCAAAGGCCGCCAATGCACCTGGGAAGCCTCTAATGTTGCGGGTGTCCAAGGGCGTGCCAGTCAACAGATTCAGACTGTCTGTGTGTGTGTGAGTGTGTGTGTGTTTTTTTTTTTGTGTTAACAAATTCCTTTACTCAACTGTACGACATAAGGTGCAGGCCAGATATTACACGACAGTTCTTTCCCAGTTACATTGAATTAATCAACCACTGAATTATGTCATGTCTATATATTATACGTATCTTATGTTTTGTCTTTGATCAATCAATTGAAACATTTAGTACGACTTGTGAGCGCGTTCGAGGCAAGTAGTGTGTTCAAAACAAATTAACGTTTATGTTAGATTCTGGTGATAATTTTTAAGCAGACTATTGTATATCACTTAAAAATAAAGTGCAGCGATTTAAATATTAGTTATTTTATATCAGATTACAGTGTTTTAAGTACTTGTATTCTAATCGAAAGAGCATTGCGTTTAAATAGTGATCTATGTTACAGTGAACACAATTTGAACCGTATTTAGTTGTCTTATGTGCTAATTTCCGTTATCGTTATACACTGTGATTCATCTTAAATGTACAATTGATTGTTATCAAAGAGTTTTACAGATGCAGAAGTGTAAGTGTTTTGATGGAATTCATATTTTTATGGTAGAAGCGGCTAAAATGAATCTACTCTGTCCGGTGGAAATCATAAGTAGTATCCAAGAGTGGTGGTCACTTTCATCATTGTAAAAATGGACATGCATCTTCCACTTGCGCCATGATGCATAGTCACTTACACAATGAAGGCCTAGTGAGATGTTTTTTTACACACCAGTTCCCGGTTTCATAGTGGCTATGATATGGCGCAACGTGGAAGGAAGATTCAAACCCTTTAGTTTGATAGCGTATTTCTATTTACCTAAAACGTCGACTTTCTAGGCCAGCAAGTATTGTCCTGTAAAGGAAGGCAGGAGATAGTGCTCTATATTAATGCTGTATATTACCGTATCGCTTAAAGGTGAAAGAGTCAAAACTTCACTAACTTTTTGATAGTTCCTTTGTCTTTATATTTAATTTATAAAAAAATAAGAATATTTTATATAATCATAAAACAACAACTGAACTTTGTGTCTTGTAAAGCAAATTATATTGAAATATGTAACATTGAGTTCGAAATGCAATTTTCTTTAGTTATTATTTAATTTAACTAGAAACTAAAAAACATTTCCCATGATCAATTAAATTTTAACAGCTTAAAAACAAATAAAAATGTAATTATTATCAAAAATATTTTGACCTCATTTTATTTAAAACTAGAAGTAAATTTTAAAAATATTGTTTCTCTAATATCTTTGCAATCTATCTACTTAAAAATTAATCACAAAATATGTATACAAGCACAACTTTCGGTCAACTGCATCTTTTCGGATTTTTTTTATGTGTTTGCTATTGTCAGGACAAGGTTTGTATAGAAAAAATAAAAGAAAACCAGAGATATATATATATTTTCTTAGCTCGCATAGTCGTACAAACAGCGGCCCTGCGGGAAGTTAACGCGGGTTTACTAAAATAAGTTTTTCGGCAATTCAGAAAATTTTCACGAAAATGAATATGGCGGTACAAAGTTCGCCGGGTCAGCTAGTAATGTATAATATCCTCTAATGGTTTCAACAATTTACTAAACTAAATACATGAAATTTCGCAATATGCAGTTATCTCTCCAAATGAACTATATTCACATTAATTCCCGTATAATATATCTGTATTCCTGTATCCCAACATAAACTGTAAATTAAATTGGTACATAAAATTGCTAGTACCGGAGTTCGCTTAAATCCAAGCCTTGAAGGGACTTAACCTTCATCACTGATAACCATTAGGTGCCGTACACAATATCTAATCGTGCGTAACTGTTAACTCCAGTATACGCAGACAAAGGAGATTGGTATATGCAACCCTTGAGAGCACTAAATACGAACCAATGACCTCATCGGCCCTTCTATTAATCTTTTTAACAGCCTTTTTAGAGATTACAGGCACACATTCGATACAAGTCGATGTGTGATCTTGTACGGCTAATTAAAACGTTCAATCTAAACTGACAAGGATGAACGCTTATTTTTATGTAATACTAGAGACCCACCCAGACATCACACCATAATCTTTGAAATTCTCGGATTTCCCATATTATAATATGCAAATATTACATATATGTCCCTTATCTTGAGTCATTCTATCTATGATAGAAAACTGTATTAAAATGCGTTGAGTAGTTTAAAAGATTTAAGCAAACAGACAGTGGAAGCGACTTAATTTTATACTAGTGTTTATCTAAATCCATCTAGTTCTGCCAGTATGACTGTACTTTACCTGATGGAAACATAAGCAGAATCCAAGATTGTTGGCCCTCATACTCACTGCTATTTTTGCCTCTTATATTTTCTCGTAAAATGCGAGTGAAATTTCTAAAGAATGGATTTTTTTTTGTGTTTTTCTCTCTACACAAAATAGTATATTTTAAATTTACCGAATTTTATTACTTAATTTTTAACTCGCCAAAATCATAAATAACCAACTATTTATTGAGTCGTGTCTTTTGTAAGAAATCCCTAATTGGGTATCTTTTCAAATCTATTGGTATATACGATCCACAAAGATAAATATTTATATTATAATAAATGAAGATTTTGGATATCTAACACAATACGCCATTTAGTCCCAAGCTAAACAGAGCTTGTGTTATGGGTACGATGGTATGGGTGATATAGGTAAAAATTTATGTTGTGCTATTATTGTTGAATCACTGCTTATTTCAACCCAATATGACAGAAATTACCTTGTGACTTAGTTTCTCTATTATATGGTTCCTTGTAGAGATTCCCTTTATACTGCGATAAACTCACGCTTATTTCAGTGTAGAAACAGGTGGAGAGATATTAGAAATCTACACTTTATCAACTATCACATTAATTCTATTTACGTAATCGGTTGCAAAATTCAACTAAATATATTTCTATACTGGTCATATTACTCTCATCATTGCGTTGTGTGTTAGATGTCGGGAATATTATTTATTCGGGAATATCATTCGCATTACTCCTGAATATAGGCCTCTCCAATAGCACGCCACTTTGTTCGGTCCTCGGCTTCGGGAAGAGCCATGGGTCATTTAGATTATTTATATAATTAGTATTCATATATAGGTCATTTTTCAGTTACTTATGTCTACACAGTCTGACTTCAGTCTACTCAGTAGCCCCTATCTTAGAATAATCTAACAGCACAACCTAACTACACCGTCTAATTATAATACCACAAAACAATACTGATTTCACAAACAATATTGTTAATTATTAGGGGCTTAGACCAACATCTATTAGTTTCAACATCTAAAGAAAGGCGATCTATTTTAACTTCAAATCGTTACTGTCTAGACTGTATAGTTTCAATTCTCGCGTCAATTTTACAGCATAGAGCCGATCCTAGAAAGATATTAAAAACAATTTTCCGCTTCTAAATCCAATGACCTAGCTTGTGTCTAATATTGGCTAGAAGACTAGCATGTAGTCACAATTGTAGAAAAGTATTTTATCAAATTTATAAGCTGGTGTCTTTGACTTTACCGAAAAAAAGATAATTAAAGACATCTTTTGTTTTCAATACAAACCTAATAACTCTTAACGTGATTTAAAATTAAACATAAATATTCGCTGTCGTTTAGTTCTTTTAAATTACTCAACGGTTTTCAGTGCGATTTTCAGCTTTAGATAGAATAATTTTAGGGAAAGGCTTATTATGTCTAACACATACTTATACAAATGTAGTTAAAGAAATACGCGAATTTCAAAGACTTCGATACAAAGCCGGGTCGAGTCGCAAGCATACTTGTAAAATTAAGATTCATTTTTTTACAAATAAGCTACTTATGTAAGTTTATCTATCGCAAAATATCCTTAATATCAGATGTTAGTAATCATGAAAAGCTCACAAAATTTCAAAACTCTCTCTCATCTGTTGTTTATAATATCGATAATAATAATAGCCATGGATGAGTTACTATAAATATGATGTATTAACAATACTTGCTTAGCGTGACCTATAAAGTCATTATTCTCCAAAGATACGTATTTCTCTACACGAGACATCAAGAACAAAGGAATAAATAACTATGTTTACGGAAATCAACGCGCTTACGATCGGTATTAGGTGCTTACCTATGAAATCGGCATTCTGTATGGTAGGAATATAAAGTCGTTTTTTTATATTTAATTAGTCAAAGTATATACTATTTAAAGTAAATAAGAAAAAGTTGAAAAAGCTATAACCGGACATGTCTTATGTTGTCCTAGCTATTATTATGAATTTATTAACATCTTGTTTATAACAATCGGTTGAAATGAGTTCGATGCATTCACTGCCAATTCTATTATTCTTCCTCTTGGCTTCTTTGGGATAAATAGTTTATATAAAATCAATTTAGGGTGAATATATAACCTGTAAAATGATAGTCATACTGCGGGGCGGAATAATGTATGTGATAAATTTCTTTTCCCCAGATGTTTCCCGTAGGCTGTTATTGGATCCCTTAAGTTATAATATGAGGGATTTCATTTTCACATATTATCTGATTAATATAGGAGTGTGATGGTGCTTCTTGGTGAAAAGATGAGGATTAAATCCCTATATTTTATTATTGTATTCCAGTGTGTGGAAAGACCATTGAATTGAATTGAATTGACCATGACTACATGGTTGGCCTAGTAGTTTCAGTGACCGCCACACCGCTTCCTACTGCATCAAGTGTTGTGGGTTCAAATCTTATATGGGACAACACTTTGTGTGATCCATAACTTGGTGTTCTAATTCTGGGTGGGTTTCTGTGTGCGTTTCATGTATGTTTGTAAAGATCCCCGTGACAGGAATATATATTCCTAATGCGGGAGTTGTCTTTTTAAATATCAATATCAATTATCAATTATATTGACTTGGTGAAGTAGTCTACTGAATAGGGATCCTGGTTCTGTTAAAGCAGAAGTCTTGGGACTGAATTGTTTCTTCCTGTAAATCGTTTAGTAAACATACTAGTTAAAACTCTCATGAATGGACTGGAAGGTGATAGGGATGACGACATAGATGGGCTCACCGTCAACAGCTGGTTTCCACTACAGCGATGGACCCACCACTACAGCTATGGATTCCCTCCTATAAACCCCCTCTATGGATTTAAACATAAGGTAAATATTATTTATACGATAAATAAAATCATTTGTTTTGTCTTATGTGAATTAATAAGTACTTACGTAAATATATATTTATATTAAATTATTTTTTTTATTAAAATTATAAGACTAGTGTATCATCGGCCAAAGGCATAGTAGGCTAATACCTCCCTTTTACGGAGAGGTTATCGTCTAGCAGTGGACTATTTAAAGGTTCACGATCATGATGATTCTGCCGGTATCGGGCACAGAGAGCAAAACACCAATGTTAAGATTAGGTTTCCAAAGACGAAAATCGTCTCACAAACAATCAATCTACTCTCCCTCTCTCTCTCTCTCTCTACATATATATATATATATATATATATGTAGAGAGAGAGGAACAATACCTTGCGTACATATATATATATATATATATATATGTACGCAAGGTATTGTTCCCATTACTATATTTAATAGATACTAGCAAGTATGCAAAACGTTTTCCCAAGTTGAAAGTAATAAATGGCTTTATGTATTTGTGTATAATAATTAGGGAAACTCCTAAACAAAGATTGTTCTTATAACAACGGGGATTTTGTTATCCTCTGGCAAAGAATATAAAAAACAATTAAAAGTAATTCATTGTCCAAGGGGTTCCGTAACATTCATTTTAATAAAAGTAATAAAAATTCTGATTTTGGATTGGTTAAATTTTGTCGATAGACAGTATGTAAAAAATATTTATGATATTCTCCTAGCCGATTACGGCTACGACAGAGAGTCTCAACAGAGACAAGCCAACTGCGCAGTAGATATTATAGTGCACAAGTGCTTGCGCAAACACAGGTGCACTCTCTGTTTTCTCTCTCTCTTAATCTGATGGAGAGTGATCAGGCGCTGGGCCGACAGCTTTACGTTCTCTTCAAGGCACGGGTGTTAAGACCCCAACTTCCAAACTCCAAGCTGTTATTAATATATATGTAATGAGAAAAACTCAATAACACTTTTGGCCCGACCCGGGATTTGAGACCAAGACCTCTTGATCGGGAGTCGCATACTTCAACGAGGCAGTTTTATCACGTAAATGAAGTAATACTGAGTAACTTTTATCTTTCTATCTATATCTTTTAACAAAGCTGTAGATATTCTTTATAAGATAAAGGAAATCAACAACTTTGCTATCGTATCCGCTTATTAAGAGTCAAACATTTTTCAATTATACTTTTACCACCTTGTTTACTTACTCACTTGCTCTGCCTTCCTCTTAGGGGCCATAAACATGAGTACCTGTAAACGATATAAATATTTCAGACAGTAAAGCATTGCTAACTAGGAAGCCCGGTAAAGTGTGGTCAATAGCTAGAGTCATATATTTAAAACAACAGGAATAAAATTATCTCTAGTCAAATTATTGATTCATTATTTAAATTATCTTAACGTTGAACATTATGAAAAATGAATGCCTTTCTTCTAATGTTTCACCGAACAGATTATTTTAATTAAGTTATTATAAACAAAAAGGAACTTTTGCTAGCACTCCTCGATTTCTTTTTGCATATAGTTCATATGAAATAAAGTATTTCAAACTAAAATATTAATGTAATACCGCTAGATATGGTGAAATATAATAATTGAAAAGGATTTTCTTTAACTTTTAATTATTTTACAATATTATCACCAGTAGTAGTAGTATTCTACTACATACTGGTTCAAAACATAATATTAACATATACCTACTACTCTCTCACAGAAGACCAACTTAAAATGACAACATTTTGTTGCCGTGTTTAGTTTAATTGGTGAATTCGAGACCGGAGGATCGATTACGTAGAATCATTTCAATAGAGCGCCAAAGTGTAGGTCACCATACTACATTGTTGCTTTCTCTGTATTTGTGTTGAGTATGGTGACATCTACTCTTGAATTCTACTCATACTTTCCATCAGAAGTAGAGGTACTTTGTCAGGCCCATACATAAAAAAACATGTCAACATCTTATACTAGTAAATGCAATCACAAAACGGAAATTAAACTAATGCAGACTAAGTACAAAGATATACCAATTTAACAGCAACGCTTCGGCACGAATAGGTCGGCTTGACCAGCGAAACGACGACCTTACAGAAAACTGGTGTGAAACAATGCTTACACTGTGTTTCAACGAGTGAGTAAGGATACCGGAGGCCCATTCCCTCAACCCCTTCCCCCATCAGCTGGCAAAGGCTGGCAATGCACTTGTGACGCCTCTGGTGTTGCGGGTGTCCTTGGGCGACGGCAATCGCATACCATAAGGCGATACGTCTGCCCATTTGCCAACAATTCCATTAAAAAAAGGAAGTGTCACTAGTTCACTTCTGACCGTTATCAGTGCGGTTTCTTGGAAATGTCATAGCACAAAAATGTATTAGTTTGTAAATAGTAATATATCTGCTAGTGTCAAACAGTATTTTCTTTTCGATAATTTCTCATAATTTTATAACAAAAACCAATTTGGCTCTGTAGATTTTTCAAATTCACTAAGCAACCCTAAAAGGAAATATTTATGAAAAACTGTGTAATTTTAGGAAGAAAATCTGCGCCTCTAATTATCAAACGCTCACTCAGAGTGAAAAGTACGTTGAACATCCTTCATTTGCATTCAGAAAAAAATAACACTGGAAAAATTCTAAATTTCATAAAACTCCTTTCAAGGGACCGCTTGAGTTTAACTCTGTGTAGGTGGTATATCTCAATAAAGAATATTAGGGTTAATGCACTTATGTCCGTTTAACATTTAAATAGCACTTCAAAAGAATGAATTTTGTTAATGTAAAACATATTAAATTGAAACTTAAAATACTTATTAACTTTAAACGAAGTTTTCTTCTAAAAGTTGCTATGTGCTTTAAAACATATACCAGTATTAGCAATATTTTTGTAAATGTATTACAAGATCATAAAACTGACATATAAGTGATTATGTTTATGTATATATGTACGTGTTCCACGTACTAAAGTTATGAGGGCTTAACGATACTTTTGAGGTTACGTGATGGGGCCGACGAAACTTGCAATATCCATTTTCCATCCATTAAACACAAACCCAAGTGCGTAGAACTATGTAATATAAGCGAAGTTTTGGTAAATAAATGTTCTTTTTATTTGTTTTTTTGAATAAAAAAATTATTAGAGATTTTATAAATTATGAAGGTCCACAAGTATCGTGCTAGTATCATGCTTACGCTTTATTAGCAAAATCGAGTAAAAGTGTTAATTTGTCGTGTGTGAGCATTTATTTTGATGTCTTCTTATACCCTACTCATCTGATTGCATTCCCTGTAGTTATACTAACAAAAGTAAACACCATATAATAAGTAAATGGCACGCCCTAGAGCCTAAGCGGCTTGTCCTATTTTTATGTGAGGGGTGTCAATAGATCCGTCTTAATCGGGAAAGTGACACTGGTTACATCAAAATAAATAAAAAACAAAGAAAGTTTTTCAAAATTAATTAAGTGTGGTATCAAAGCAAATAATTTTTACTAGTGATTACAAACATATAAAGAACGTATGTTTTTTTGTTTATTTAATATAAAACAAACTGAATTAAATAAAGATGACAGATATTGACGTGCACTAAGAATCGATTTATCAAAGCTCAATCTCTAAAGGGGTGAAAACAGGTTTCAAAGTTTGTATGGAGCACCAAGATAACGTAGGTTTTTCATTTTATAACGTCGCTTTGCTGTAATTAAAATGGGGTAAAAAGAGTGAGCTTTAAAAATTAAAGCAATATGGGTATCGTTTTTAAGATTTTTGGTTTTAAAGCTTAACTTAGCGGACATGAAATATCATGCACTATCATCATCGTTATAATAAATTATCAACATGCCCACGCTAATAGCCCCTTTGTGCAGTCATCTAAAAAAGTAACTTGAGTTTCATCTAAATCGATACAGCCGTTTACCCGTAATGTGCGTTCGAACAAAAAATACACAAACAAACAACCTTCTTCAGTACACTATATGTTCGTTCAAGTTATTGGTGAGTGATGAAACTACAATAAAAAGGGTTCTAGGACTGTCGATAGAAGTGAAAACTAAGTAACTTGTGAATTTTATTGTGTACAGTACGTATAGCTCATAGCTACCGTGGGAGAGCCACGCTTCGGCATGAATGGGCCGGCTCGACCGGAGTGATACCACGGCCTCACAGAAAACCGGTGTGAAACAGCGCTTACGCTGTGTTTCATCGAGTGAGTGAGAATACCGGAGGCCCATACCCCAATCCAACGCCCCCTATCCCCCTCACCATCCCCTTTCCCCCCAGGCCGCCATAGTGTGGGTCACCATACTGCATTGTTCTTTTTCGCATTGAGGATGGTGACTACCACTCTTGGATTCTGCTCATGCTTTCCATCAGGCAGGGCAGAGTCATTTTGGCAGCTTAAAAATAAAAAGGAAAAAAAAAAAAACAGACAGACTCGCCAAATATTAAAAAATGTTTTTTTAAATTATATAGGGAGCAAACGGTATTGTATACATTGCCGTGGTATTGTATAGACTACCTGAATTATACAGATTGCCGGTAACATATTGAAATAGATGTATAGAAATATATGTTTATCAAAAGTCTGGCTACTTCAGGGGTTCCAATTGCCTTGTGCGATATGTTTGGAGTTGTTTTTTTAATATATTTATTTTTAATATTCCCTCATATTTATGAATTTGATCATACAAGATTTTGATGTGTATCTTTGCAAAATAAATTATAAAAAGCATTTTTAAATGAATAGGTAATAATTAATAATATGAAGAAATAGGTAAACAGTTCTTGTTAAATTAAAATTGACAGCAATGACGATTCTCCTCCTCGTTCCTTTAAACGTTAAAGTATTTATATTTAGGTCTATTATATCACAGAATCCATTTGAACCTAGATAATCAAAATAAATCGGATTTTGACCATATATATTTATATCGGCTATTAGAATTAGCAATAAATTAGGACAGATCCATTTCAAATCAAGTCTTTTACAATAAATTGCTAAAAGCTTGTATTTCAATGAACTAAGTAATAAATTATAGTTCCCTTTGACATTAGTGCCTCTTGTATAGATCAATAAATGTAAATACCGTTGTTTATCTGAGGGCCTAGTGTGAATATATAATACATCTTTTTGATTGTCATAAACGCGTTCGGCTTTTCGATTAGCCCGTCTAAACATTCCACCAATCGTTAAGCCGAACGCGCTTGCTGTCGAGATCACGTTAAAGTGAATAAAACTAACACTAGGCACCCTAATGACCTAAGTTTGCGTAGTCGCACCAATCTCTCTAGGTTAGTTTCCGCAAGGGGGATATATGTTACCGTTAGTACACTACATAGTCAAGCTGCGTACATTACAGTAAGCGGAGATGAGTTGAAAGTATGACCTGACTGCGATTGCGGGACAGGTCATTTATTTTAATTATAAAACACAAGCAACAACATTGTAAGCTCTTTGGAACACAATAGACGATCAACCATTACCTACAAATTCTTGAGAGCTTGCTAGACTGTCTAGACACGATAAACGAGATCTTTTGAACCTACTAAGAAAATCATAGATATATTTGTACCGTAGAACCTGAATCTCTTAAGAATATAAGCGTGTGGACAATGGTAAAATATTTGATACATCATTCAAGTTAGTGACCGTTTTCACCATGATCTTTCTGCACAATATAAAAGATGTTTTATTGATAGTAATAGTAGATATAACTGGCTGCATGGAAATACTGAGAATAAACCAAATGTATTGACTCAACGTTTTACACTTTCATCAATCTCATTAACTTCGTCTACAGAAAACTACCTCTCAGTATGCGTATCCAATTATTATTATTATTTACAAAAATCGTGTGCACAAATCAAATAAAATATCAAACATGTCACAGATGCAATATAAAAAAAAGAAAATGTAACTTGAGTATTTTATCATATATTTACGTAAGTACACATTCATAAAATTATCAAAACAAGTTTAAAATTTTTGCATTTAAATAATGCACTAGATATTCATGAGGTCGTTTTTTACCGATTTCAAAAAAGGAGGAAGTTCTCACTTCAGTTGTATTTTTTTCTATGTTTTTTAAGCGAGAGCTCCGGTATTTGTAACCTGATTAGAAAAGTATTCTCGTTGCGTGTTGTATTAATATTTGTTTGTTCTCATAGAATGTGTCGGTTATTGAATAAAGTGATAATCGGTATTCCACTAATCATTATAATCGATATTTCAATAGTCCGTAATTTGACTGAACTGGAAATGATACTAGATCATATTCTTTGTGAACAAATCAAATCATAATTCAGTCTTAATTTACAATCACATTTCGGTGTCTAATGTTTTAACATTACCAGAATTGACCTACTCTTTGCGACGGGGTGATAAGAAAAATAAAATTCAAGTAAGATGATTCAAATAACTCAATATAAAAAGATATTTTTTTAAGATCTCGGTATTTTCTATCAAATATTACAATTTGTTTAATGTGAAATTAAATTTAACGATTTACGTTACGTATTTCGGTCAATAGGTTAAAGGTAAAATGAAATGATGATTCTTTATTTATAATCGAGAGACCGCATATACCTATGTAATAGGTATAAGAAACAGAGGACACGAAACACGACACAGGATTCAAAATACGGGTAGATTACGTGTCTAAAATAAGTACTATTTAATATATTTTAGACAAGGTCCTTACTTAATATTCGGTAATTTTGTTTTTACAGAGTAGATAACTTGTGGTAGAATGACTGCCAATCCCTTTTAAAGCAAATGTTCCTAATATATTTAAATAAGGACACATTTGTACATATTTTGGTACAGGTTTCGAAAGAAGATGCCTTGAAGGAGCGACATACGGTTTTTGTTAATTCAATTTTGTCATACTATTTAAAGTTTAGTTTACATAGATTCCATGTTAATTCGTCATAGTAACACACTGTTCATATAAGGAAGCTCGTACTAAGTGAACTTGCAATTAGTACTCAAATGCGATACGCAATTGTTAACTATTTTGATTTAAATGTGTGAATTTTTTTTAGTTATGAACGTTTGCTCATAATTGCGAAGCACATTGAAATTTCCCATCCTCAAATCTGTTATTTAACATATAATAATGAAACAAAGTTTGTTTATATGTTGTTTTGTTTGTATAGAAGTATATATGTGTAATTCTATTACTAATTTCGGATTGCTTGTATGTAACCAATAATTTTATTTTTAAGTAGGTACCTTGTCCATTTATGTTAAAAATCTTTCCGAAGCGTACTGTAAAACCAAGATGTTTATTATTATACATATTACCTGTTCTGAGAAACTGATGGTCACATAAATTAGAGATGTGACAGTTTACAAATTTAATTTTCAATTTCCTGAAGGAAATGTAAGATTTAACTTTTAAAAGTTTTACGAGCAACTACACCTCTGACATTACTTTCTTCTTGCGGTCATTAAGTCTTAGAGTTTATATTATAAATATATTTCAGTGTTTGTAAATTTCATATAATAACACGACTCTGATATAAGGTCATATTGTGACTTGATAACCGGAGATTTTAAACCTTGACTGACTAAAACATTAATCCATTAAGGATATGTATTCAGTGACTAAATTGACTCGAAATTTGCTTTAGTTAGCTCTAGAATGGAGGCCCAAATGAAGCAGAAGCATTTTAATAAGCCACCAAAGTGTAGGTCACCATGCTGCACTGTTGCATTGTTTGCATTCGCGATAAGTATGGTGGCTGGATTCTGCTAAAAAAGAAGTTGTATCTTCCTCAAATTGTTTCATGTACAAAATTTAAAAATCAACCTGTCAATGCCCTATAGCGTTATTACGCTAAACATTGATTGACATCAAAAAAACTAATGTCATCTCATCATTATCAAGTACATACAATAAATAGTATACGAATTCCATATAGTATACGTTATTCTGCAATAGAAAACATAATTATTACACATACGTGACGTCAGACATTACTACTCGTGTGGTATGAAAGCTGTTCTTTGACATGCGCGATGCGCGACCTCTGCGCGTGCGCTTTCTACACCTTGCCATAACGTAGATTACCTCCATTTTGTGAGCAATCTGTAATAATTGCGTGATTCGTGTCTTCATGAACGATAACGAGACTGTTTTATTGCCGGAAGCGTTTGTTTCACAACTTTCTTGTTTATGTGGTTAGAAGATTGGTTTATACAAGACATTTTATTTTAGAGTTTCAGTTACCCGTCTAGCCAGTGTGGCATAATAGACTAAAACCTACTTTCTGAGGAAAGGCAGAAGTTCATTCATTGGATTAATATAGTCTGATAATGATGATACAATTGTATTCAGTGACATATAGTATTTAATATTTAAATTAATTGTTTCCTATTGTTTCAATGCTTAATTAACATATTTAAATAAATTAAATAATATTATTTTCTTTTACACATCTTGTGTTTTCATTACCTACATTTTTGAGTTATTTTGAGTAAATTAAGTTATTATATCCGTAGTTAATTAACTAATCTACGCTGATTGTGTAACAGTTTACAAAAATTACTAATAAAAAAAAATAAAACGCAATTGTTAACTTGCAAAAAAATAATTACGCATATAGCCACCATATTGGTTTTTATTCATAGCTGAAAAGCTGTGTATATTTAGCAAAATGTGTGAAGATATTTACAAATTATCGCGGAATAGCGAAACTGTCATGCATACCTTCACCTCGAAATTATTACTGGTTTGTTTAGGGCTGTCGTGTAAAAATATTTGGATACGAAATAAACATTAATACTCGGCACCCGAGTTAAATCTAAAATACGTATAAAAATGCTAGTATTTCTTAATATTTGTCTAAATTATAACGACTTATTGCGATGTACCTATCATCGGTGATGATTGCATTCATACTTGAAAAAAATTAGTATACTCATTTGGAGCCATTGTTAATATGCATGACAGTGATTACATTGCAATATAATTATTTCGAAATGTCTTTACAGCAATTGAGTTGTAGAAACAAATATCGGATAAATCGCGGCTAAGTGTTTAGAAATAGTTGAAATATCTTGTATAATAAAAACATCAATACATATTCAATATTTCAAAATGATCAGATCTTATTGCGAGCTATTTTCGGTTTGGGCTTCAGTATTTTCTACTGTACGACATATGTTATAGGCTGTTTTCGATAAATATTTGACTTACGCGAATTTGTTAGCACATTTAAATAAAATTAGTAATTAAATAATTTTACTAATTTTGTTTTAAAAATATTTTCAAGTGCAAACCAAGAAGGTGACCTTCTCAAAAATTATTATGAATACAAAGTGTAAATCCAATTAAAAGTTCTCAAATAAGTGTTTAATAAGTGTAACAACGGATATGATTAAAATGGTTGTACCCAAACGGCTTCCTTGATAACACATTTATGTAGATCAGATGACTAACACCAAGTAGTGTGTTAAAATATAATTATTTTTGAATATTTCCTTTTTTGTGTTTAACTTTTTATGAAGGTGTATATTTTGTATTCATACAAAATTAATCAAATATTGTCTGTTTATTTCGAGCTGTAATTCGAAATTTAGCACTTTTATTTTGTGGTGCGCACAAAACGCTATGAAAAACTATAAAGCATTGATGTATGAAATATACTATTCAAGCATGTTTTTTGAAAAGGATATGGATATGGATTTTTAAAAGGATAAAAAGGATATAGACAAGTTATTTTACTATTTAGCTGCCAAAATAATTATACTCTGCCTGGTGGAAAGCATAAGCCGAATTCAAAAGTAGTGGTCACCATACTCAATGAGTGAGATGCTATTTCACGCCCCGCTTAAAGGACCCGGATAGATGTGGAATCTTTCAGCTGAGATGATGGTGCACATTTTTTTATGAAATAGTTAAACGAGCAGACGTATCGCCTGATGGTAAGCGATAACAGCCGCTCATGTACATTTGCAACACCAGAGGCGTCCCCAAGTGCGTTGCCAGCTTTTGGGGGATGGGTAGGAGGACGGGGGATCAGGGGAGGGATTGGGGTATGGGCCTCCGGTATCCTTAGTCACTCGGTGAAACACAGCGCAAGCGCTGTTTCACACCGGTTTTCTCTCCCACGGTAAAAAATGTGGCAAAAGGGAACTTACATTATATTACTTAAACTTAACAGTTAAAATATAATATTAATTAGGTTGGTAGAAGTATCCATCCGTGTGACCTTTATCACTTGATTAATATAACTTACAGTCCTATTTGGCTGCGAAACCAATAAAGTACCGAACTTTGAAATAGTTATTTATTTTTCATTACATATATTTTCATTATGTACTTGCCAATTTTATTATAAATGAATTGCAATACTATACATTATAAAGATAAAAATTCACACACAAAATGTACCTCGTTAGTTCTAAAATGAGACTAATGCCAACTGTCATAGAGATGAAGATATATTTTAAGGAGCAGGAGTTTTGTACATTATGACAAGAAACATGTTACTGAAAAAAAACTCAAGTTACTGTACATAACTCTATTTCTACCCTCTCAAATCTCGTTAAGTTCTACCTAGAAATGTGGGCGAAGTGTGTCCGTTTAGCGTGCCTGCCATCCAGGTGAACTTTTTGACACAATTTTTTTAAGCCAGAATCTTTGTTTTTATTTCTCTCATCTAAATATAACAAATTCAATAGTGTTGACTGACCTTGTGGTTGGCGAGGACGGGTGCCGATGCGCTCTGCGGCGGGACCGACTGCACGGGCCGTGCAGGCTTGGCGGCCGCGCGCTGCAGCGTGGCTCGTTTCACCGACACCATCAGCCATACATCTTCCACTCGTTGCGCCACCTGGCAACAACATCAGAATGAATCGATCGATAAACTACGAAAGACGATAAAAAATATAATTATACTTCTTATGTCTGTGTGGTGATAGATGAAGAATACAGAGTCAATTAAGGGAGGTAACTAGGTATGTAGGTATGCAGGACACAGTACTGCAGAAAGAAGAAAAACTTGACACAAATCCTTTATCTCGAGATACTAATATTAACGACATTATCCGTCGTGCTCTTGTTACCGCCGGCGTTCCAGCTGTACGTGAACCAAATGGTCTGGTACGAGATGAGACCAGATGGTATATTGTTACTCCCATGGAAGATGGATAGGCCTTTAGTGTGGGACGCAGCTAAGCGACTGATTGACGCTTCTCGTGACCAGAAGGCCGTCCTTTTTTAAGCACAGAGAATTAGCATTGCCATTCAATGTAGCAATGCTACCAGCCTTCTAGGAACGCTACCAGTAGGGATACGGAGATATTTTTGGCGCTTGTATGTTAATATTGTTATTGTTTGTTTTTTTTTATAGTTATAATTACTTATTTAAAAATGTAATTAATAAAATGTGACAATATAATAATGTGAATATTCTATCTCTTATTGTGTTATTAATCAGAGCCCGTTTGCTAAATATTATATTATATAAATTTAGACGAAAACGAATCATAGGTAACTCTACTAAAGTGTTTAGTTGGAGTTGGTACTTATTGAAAATAAGCTGCAGAACCCGGATTATACACAACTCAATGGTTTGTTTTATAACTGTCGTATATAAATAAACAAAAAGACTTTCATTTAGAGACGCTATTTTCTTGTCCTTTCATTTTTATTATTAAAAAAAAATATAGATAAAATCAAATTTAAATTTCGAATCATTCAAGATTTATTATTAAAAAAAAATATAAATAAAATCAAATTTAAATTTCGAATCATTCAAGATTACCTGTGTGACAAGCGCTCTGGTCTCTTGCGTGGCAGAGTGCATGAGCATATCCCGGAACTGGTCAGGACCTGTCAGACCAAAGGTCTGGGCATCCTCTATTAGTTTGTCTACTGCTGTCAATCCGCCTTCGCTAGCTAGAAGTTCCACTCCATTCGCACACCAATCGTTCGCCTAAAAAACATATTCTGTTAAAGTATTCGGTATTTGACATTATAACGATAGCAACAATAATAATTGTAAAATTTTTAGAATAGATTACTTCAATAAATTCTTATTATAGTTGCAATCAATTTTGATTGAACCCCTTTCTAGTTAATATTTAAATTAATTATGTTTATAAATGAGAGATTTATATAGAACGTAAGTAATTTTTTGTGTTATGAGAGCCTACTGTATAGAATGTATTATAAAAAAAATGTTTTATGTAACTAAATCCTTATATTGTTTTTTGGACACTATTTTTTGAAGAATGCTTTGACAGTGGAAAATCAATTACCTTATCTATCCTGTCCATGAGCTCTCTAGCTTTGGTCAGAAGTAGATTTCGTTTTTGTATTTTCTCTACAAGTAAAGCGCTAGTTCTTCTCAGTTCTTCACATTTTGATTCAATGTGGTCCACTGAACTCAACGGATCTTTCATTAATGTTTCTCCTGTAAAGAAAATAAATTAGTAACGAACCGTAAAAACCGTATTTTTACAAATTGCCTGAATTTACTCTATATTACTTTGTGACATAAGATAAACGATAAATAAGTTCAATATCACACCTTTCTAAAATTAGAAGTTTTCTTTTTTACTGTAAAATATTAATACTGTATATGCATACATACCGTCGTCAATAACCGAAGCTGCAGTTTCAAGATCACAGTTGCAAAGTTTCTCGAAATCACCCGCTTCTTGTAGAAGACTGTCTACCCTACTCGCTGTCTCACCGACCTCTGTCATGTCGCATGCCATCTTTAGATGGTTGTCTAGAGCAGCCTGCAAGTTAACATTAATAGCTAGATTATTTATAAAAAATCAAAGTGTTTAGTAAAAAGGTTCCAACGTTCAGCTAAATTGCCTCCTTAAAAATATTAAAAAAAACTACGTCAAAAGCTCTAAAAAAATGACATGTTGTCACACAATAACATAACCTCAAATAGATCTTGTTTTGATTGTGATATTACTTATCTACATTATATTTAGATTTATTAATAATAAATGAAAAAATATAATGGCTATGGAAATAGTGTGTAACTTTCGCAAATGCAGAAAGTCTTTATCAAGTCAAGCATGGGTGACAACATGCTCACACGCGTTCTGTGTTGAGCACGGGAAACGAGAATTCAAAAGAACCGCTGAAAATTCGCTGACTTGTCCCGCGTGTGGAGCGGAATTAAGAGATAAATTTGATGTGATTCAAGCTGATCTTAAACCAAACGAAACTTTTAAATCGATAGTTCTCGCAGGTATGAGACCAGATACAATTATGGATATCGCCATGCGAGCTATGTCTTTTTGGGCTTATCAAGTTGAACAGGAAACTTTATACCAAGAGAGCGTTGCGAAACATGCAAGAGAAAAACTTCAGTGTATGGAAGAAATAAATACATTGAATTTACAGAAATTAAAAGCTGAATTAGAGACCTGCAAACGTAAAATTAATTCTTTGCAATCTGAATGTAGCAAGAGGAGTAAACAGGCTGAGGACATGAAGGCACGATTAGAGGAAAAATCCAGAAAAATACAGAAGTTAACTTTTCAGTTGGACGCTCAAAAGAGGAAAGACATTCGGAATTTCTCTGCCATTGATAATCAAGAGCAATGCATGGATATATCTCACTTAGTTGCAAAAAGAGCGTCTTCAGATTTCGTCTTCCGGCCCGCTAAAGATGACGATAATTCAAATCGGATTTGTTCACCGAAGACACCGATGTTCGACTTTCGAAACCGAAATAAACAGTCGTCACATTTTCACTTTAGGCCGGTAAAATCTTAACGATTGCTTTTGATACTATAATAATATTTTGTTACTGTACTATAATAATATTATATGTAAGTATAGATCTTGCAATACTGCGGCCTTAGTTCGAGTATAGTTTAAAATTTTTAATCCTGATTTGTGACAAGTTCAGCGCGGGCAATGCCGAACGCTCTCAACGCGACTGTCGAGTTCAAGACAAATAAACTAGCATTAGGGCTTCCGGTAGGTATATATGATTTATTATAAGACGGATTTATAATATAGTTATATATTTTTTAAATGTATCAGTACAGTCGGGAACTTTAAATTTACTTTTTCTTTTATTTGCACATATTTTAACTGGTTGTTCAGTAAGTAACAAGGCATTGTTTATATTATTATTTTTTACTTTCCTACATTATAAGTAATTTGCTGGGCGTTTAATATAGAATACTAAAGTTTGCGACTGTACCTTATGTTCTAAATAAATTAAGTTCTAAAGTTACATTAAGTAAAGATTACCTGCATCTGTTTAAAGTTTAATAAAAACGTTCTGAATTTGAGCCAGTGGTTTAGCTTCGTGGAATGTTTTTGCCAGGAGTTGTCAAATTGTTTTTCTGTTTCGTCCAGTTGAACCAACAATCTAAAATTAAAACAGGAAAATGAAAACTGTATTTTTTCAAATAATGAATACTTAGTAGTATTTCTAAATACATGTAGAACTAAACCACCACAAAATACTCCGGATTTAGAAGAATATTTGTAAGGGCGCTCTTGTTGGTAAAGTATCAGCCTTATTAATTCTATAAATTAATGTTATTGCTAATGAGTTACAAGATATGTCTTAAAATAGTAAGATGCTTTCATGTCATTTATGAACTGATTTAGATTGTTTTGAGATTTAAAGATAAAATTTATACCACTTTTAAAGATGGAACATTAAGTAATAAATATTATGGTTAATATTAAGATAGTAGTTTAATATAAGCGTATAGCGTCGGTGATACAATTAAGGGGCCCTCCATTAATCATGTAAGGTTTTTTAGAATTTTTGACCCCCTTCCCTCCCCCTTGGTGTTACGTGGTGATGTTTAAGAAACACACCCCCTCCCCCACCTATAATAAGGTGTATTAATGTTTTGAATATTATCTTGAAATACAGGTGAAAAGTATAATCTAATTTTATTCTGACAATAATAACCATGATATAAATGTCTGGAGAGAAAGGTTGCAGGTTGTTTTTACCTAGAATTAATATAATATTAAAGAAATGGTGTAATCAAGCGAGAAAAATAGTACACTATCCACTGAATCTCTCTTGTAAGAAATTTTAAAAATAAATACACGTGATATCTTATATACCCCCCTCCCCCTTGTGATATTTGGTGATTTTTTCTAAACCCTATCCCTCCCCCCTTTTAAGACTCAAGTGATTCATGGACGGCCCCTAAAATTACTTAGTAGTAGTATCTACATAGATATCACATTTTTTTGATACATGAGGCATATTTTTGTAGACACGGAAATGTCTTAGAAATGGTAATTCTTTTATATTGAAATATGACAGCATTTGACGGCGCTCATAGCCCAGTTGCACTCGGTGATTAAAAACAATCAGCGAGGGCAAGCAACGACGGCGCGGTCAGTACCTGGATGGGTGACCGCTGGTGGCATGTTACCATGAGCGTCTCCGTGATTCGGAGGTCACGTTAAGCAGTCGGTCCCGGTTGTTATCATACGATAACAGTCGTGAAGCTTAGTTGGAGGCCTTCGGGCGGCTTAAAAACATCCAACGGCAAGATTTCGTAGCCACAACGTTGTCTTGCCAGTCCCCAACCCGCACTTGGCCAGCGTGGGGACGTATGGCCTTAACCCTCTCCTGAGAGGAGACCCGAGCCCAGCAGTGGGACATTATGGGTTGTTGATTGATTGATTGATTGACAGCATTTGAAAAGAAAAAGTTATTACCTTTCAACTGCAGCGACATGACTGATAATATTATAAGTAAGATTTGGTTTCCGTACTTGCGTCAGTAAGTCTTCGCCTTGCGTTGTAGCTGACGTTAGATCTGACTTTAAAGCATTATACCTGAAATATATAAGAAATATTAGTAATTACCACGTAAATAATTAAAAGTAAGATCAGTTAAGAACAGTTACTCCGAGTTGCATGTGTGGGAACCTAGCTAAGTCCGTGTGGTGACGGATGAGGAATACAGTGTCACAACCCCTCTTCATCCTATGGGTGTCGTAAGACTATGGGAGCAAATAGCGCAGGCAACAATGCCACAAAGATAAGGAAAACCAGGAACAAACCCCGTACAAACTCGTCTGGGCATGACAATACGTTCTTTCTCAGGAGTCTTTATGTCCAGCACTGACCTGGGCTGTTGATGATGATGTGATGTGGACCCTAGCTTATTCAAGCTTTTCTTTGTATTCCCCAATGCATCATTATAATGAGCAATATTCGTTGCAAAGCGAAATTGACACGCGTAAAGCCACGGATAAAACCTAGTTCAGTAGGAGTCATTATGATGATGATAATTACATAAAACTACGTGTGATTTACAGGATCTTGACTTAAGATTAAAAATAATGGTTTTTCGTAACAAAAATGTTAACGATGTAGAAAAAAATGCTTTTGCAAAATTTGTATTTTTTTTTTTTAAAGGATAACTCCCGCCTTAGGAATATTCATTCCTGTGTTACGGGGATCTTTACAAATATATGAAACGGACACAAAGTACACCCAGACTTAGAACAACAATTTATGGATCACACAAAGTGTTGTCCCATGTAGGATTTAAACCCACAACACTTGGCGCAGTAGGAAGCGGTGTGGCGACCACTGAAACCACTAGGCCAACCGTGTAGTATGTAACGATAAATTTAAAAACAGACGTGTACGTGCGGATGTACTCATGATATATATAATTATGCGCATACATTGCTGGTATCGTATATACAAGTGTGTTCTAAAGTCCGATGTTGGGTAAAATGCGAATATTTATACGAAGTCACTGCGATAGCCAACTTAAACGTGGACGGAGCAAAAAGCTAGTATTCATATAAGATAATTAAAAAAAAATTAGCTTAATGACCACCACAACCAAAATAAAAAGAAAAAATGCTTGTGAATGCAATGACTTTCTTGTTATATTTATCATCGTCGTGTTCTGGTTGTCTATTGTTGGATATAGGCTACGCCTAAGGAGGTTGGATTTACTATACTTACCACGCTGGCCAGTTAGGTTCTTATAAAGTTGGATTCAAGTTTTACTTCTGTTTACAGAGTAGTTGTCCTGCATGGTTTTTACAGTTATAACAATGAGGACAATCTTGGACTTACCTAGTTTCCTGACAGTCTAATAATTCTTTGGTTTGTGTGGGATCGTTTCCCATATCGCAGTCTACAATCTCGTGCATAAACTCGTCTAGTTTACTGGAGATCTCCTTCATAAGTGTAGAAAATTTTTCCAATGCCTGAAATAAAATACACACAAATTTGAGAACTCGTACTAATCTAAAAACACGGAAAATGCCTTTGATATTACTCTAACAGTGTACCCTTAAAAACTCTCAAAACCCTTTATGTGTAGGCATTGACCCGTAGTTACCTAAAAGTTTGGAATCTGTATTTAAAAAAAAATTGACACTAAGTTGTGGTCAATTGTCCTCAGTATTTCATAAAGGCGATCAGCACAGTATGAATTTTCCCAAATCTCCACACAAATTTCAGTGCGCAAGGTTTAAACATCATAGAACAATTGACCACAGGAAACTTTGCCACTTATATATATACATGTTTTTGAACCGGAAAACTTCAATAGCGCGATTCAGGAAACTGTTCAACGTGTATTCGCTAAACTTATTTTATTGCGATGGATAACAGAATTTGTTCATTGCTTGTTCATTGTTTTAGACGAGGCCTAATATATTTAATATAAGCAGTAGTAGTTTATTGTTTGTTAGAGTTGCATATTATGCAAAATTGGTAAAAAACACATTTGTCATAAAAAAATATTAATACCAATGATAACTTACTATCCGTTGCTGTATCCATTCAGCATGTGAATACTGTAGTTCCCCACCGAGGTCTGGTGTAAGCTGTGTCCTATCGAAGTGCTCACACAGCTCCTCTACGGAGGAACATACTAGCACCCTGAATCGGAATTCCTCTTTGAAGAGCTTACTACTGACTTCTGATAGAGCTTTCTGTAGAAAACTTGCTGGCCTCAAAACGAATACTGTATGGATTATGCCTGGAAAAAATTCCTGGAAAGAGAAAAATGGTTTTGTAATTCTTCACAAACTTCTGTGCTAATTTCTTTAAAGACAACTTAAACACATGGAATACATTGTCACGGGAGCTTAATAACATACAAAGAACACTCAAGATTCCTAACAACAATTTATCCATTAAAGGAGGTGTTGTCGAACCGACAACGCTGAACGCGGTAGAAGACGGCGAGGTGGTTCCTAAAGCCACTACGCCACTCGTGCACTTAACTTTTTACTGCCGTTTAATTGTGTTTATGACAGTGCCTGTTTAGGCCTTTATGCCTGTTATCATATGAAAAACCTAAAGAAACTTTTGGTTAAACCTATCCTCACAATCTGCCTTTGTTGGATGGATTTGCTTTTTAAATTACCCGATTGGAAAGCAGAGCTTGTACAAAAATAATACGTAAATGCATTTAAACCATTTCTATATACATTTTAATGGATACTTACGGAGATTCTTAGTAATACTGTTTTAACAGAGTTCCATCTGTCTTTTCTTCGATCTATTATTATGTGGAAGCCCATATCTGCTTCCAATAACCTGAAATGAATATAAAATATAATCAATACTGGGCGTATAATGTATATATAACGCATGGATTTGTTGCCATTATCGCTTATTCGTCACAACCTATTACAGATTCAGTGTGGAATCGATCGCGTTTATACTAAATAACTCATGAATTTGTTTCTGACTACCCATTGCTGTAAACCAACTCTTTGAGTGTTATTTTCTATTGTATCTATCACTTAATTTATAGAATTCTATACTACGATTAGAGACTTACGTCACCAAATTTTCCTTTTGAAGAGACATTTATATGTTTCTATACATAGTGGTATAGAAAGATCATACTTTAGTTTCTAATAGGGTCTCTTAAAATATATTTTTTCTATGAGTAACTTAATCTTTTTAGAGAAGTAGACGAGAGACTTAGAAGCAAATTAAATGAAATTAATCTCTGTGTGTAAAAAGCTAAAAAAACCCTTACGCAAGCACTTAATCGAGTTCTCATATGCCAAAAATGCCTTACATCATTTTGGAAAAGAGCCGATACTCCTACACTGCTGGACCGATTTTAATCAAACATAGAGAGAAAGACATCGACGTCAAATTTATAAAACCCTTTTGTTTGCGTAGGGGGTTAATGACAAAAGGAATCAAGCAAATGAACTAACAAGGTAAATTTATATTAACCGTCGAAGTCTGATTGATACTTACGAGGGCACTGAGGTGAGGTAGAGAAGTAGCCTGCGATATTCACTTGGTGTGATGAAGTGGAAGTTATTGTTATCGGGGAAGGTGATGAGCGGCCGATGGTCCTTTGCCAGCCCACCAGTCGCCAAGGCGTACTGTGGTAGCAGCAGTTCACTGACATTGCGTCCTTCGTCGCCATCTCCGCCACAGCCGTCGCACTCTGCTTCTGGAAACAACGAAACGACATTTAAACAATAATACTTCACAAAATGCTTTAAGTGGTTTCTGTTTCTAAGTTAAATAACACTTGTTTGAAAGGAGAACCCATTAAAAACCCTAAATATAGATAATCTCTTAAGTTTCTTTTGCAGACAACGGCAACTAAATAGTCACAAAAGCATTACAATTAACGGTTCTTAGAAGTGATCTTTTCTTGAAGGCTTAAGAATGGCATTTGTGCGGAAACACGGTAAGCGATTAATTCTATATATTGATTAAATTATCTTAAAAGTCGTACAGTGGAGTGTCATTGTTTTTGTGGATTCATGTCACGGGAACAAATTGACCTTTAGACCTTACAATATTTACTAATTGACATAACAATATGTGAAAGTGTTACATCAGATGCAATGAGAATATGTAAGATTATGTGAACAATGGATAACGAAACAACTTGAGTAGTGCGTACTGTTCAACACATTTCTGTTAAATTGATGACACGGTTAATAATTACTGCAGCTGTTAGCTTGTAATGAATAAAGGGCTTGAAACGCAACACGATGTCTGTACTTTAGTGTAGTAAATAAACAGATGAGCAATAAAAATAATGCCTTCAGTAAAAATTTTATGGGTTTTAATCATTAAAACGAGGCGTTAAAAATTTGTGTTAATAATGTAACATATTAAACGAGACCGTTCCATAGAGTACGAAAGAGATAAGGGCGCTAATGAGTTAACTTTATGCTTTGTTTTAGTTCAAGTAGACTTTTAATCTCCTGCAGGCAGGTAGTGCCAAAGTTCGGTTCATTACAGTTTGGCCATAGTTTGCGCTGCTACCTTTGTTACAACGTATTAAATAGTGTCGAAATTAAATACCCTTCCATGTATTTTGGAAGTATCACAATGTTTAGGGTATTAGTGATTTAAATTACCATATTTCTATAAAACTTCATACAATGTAATTGTATCGGGGTCGGCAACTGGTCTCAGATATCTATATCTACTGGAAGAGAACTGATTCCGTGTGGTGACGGATGAACAATACGGATTGTCACCATCCCTATTCATTCTGTGGATGTCGTGAGGGCCGGCTAAGGGAACAAACTGCTCAGGACAACAGCATTGAAAAGAAAACGAAAACTTAATACAAATCCTGTACCAACCAGTCTGGTCAGCGTGAAACTAGTAGGCCAAAACCTCCTTACTCAAGAGAGGTCTGTGTACAGTAGTCGACTATTAAGTGATGTTGATGTAAATATGATATTTGTTGATTCAATCAATCAATCAACAGCCATAATGTGCCACTGCTGGGCTCGGGTCTCTTCTCAGGAGAGGGTCAAGGCCATACGTCCCCACGCTGGCCAAGTGCGGGTTGAGGACTGGCAAGAATACGTTGTGGCTACGTAAATCTTGCCGTTGGATGCATGCACTACCACCACGCCTTTGAGGGATAAGGAGGAGAATGGGGGATGGGCATCCGGTATGCTCACTCACTCGGTGAAACAGTGGTGAATAACCGGTTTGCTGTGAGGCCGTGGTATCATTCCGGTCGAGCCGGACCATTTATATATATCAAGTATATCAGAAAATAGAACTTATCGTAACCACCAAGATTATAATTAATATTTATTTTCCATTCCGTTCATAATGTTTTCATGTCTTACGTGTACATGGTCTAGAAGAATGATGTGTAAATAATTGACACCCATTACCGTTCATGTTGTAGGGGACATCGGACGTTTGAATAAATCACGACAATTCATTCTCGTAAACTACTGCTGTCTTAGCAATCTGAAGGTTCACTAAAAGCTAAAAGCGCGATCGCGTGAGTCCTTCCACTTAGTTGTTTGTATTAGAACGGAATGAAATAATGTTAGCGTCCAAACTAGGAACCAGCGAATTTATCAAGATGGAATTCATGAAAGTTGTGTACAACAATATCATAAATTGGCAATATCGAATATTAAGGTAAGCGGGACAATGAAATTTCGTTTTTATTTCGTACTAACTGAGCCTCGCGGTGTTACCCGCGATACAAACTACAAAGATATTATGTGATATCTTTATAAATTGCAGCCTATGTGTTATTCTGATTCATAAGGTATATTATTGTAAAGTTTCATTAAAATCCATGCCATATTATGTCGCTTCAAAACAAAATATTGCATAATTATACTTTAGAGGCGAGGCTTTAGCGTTTGTAGAAAGATATTCGACGTGAAACTCTTGCACATTGACTAAGGGAGACGCTTCACTTTTTACGACAGCAACGCAATAAAGTATGAAGTTGCACAGCTTGTGACCGTGGGAAACCATATTTCGGCATGAATGGACCGGCTTGACCGGAGTGATACCACAGTCTCACAGAAAACGGGTGTGAAACAGCGCTTGCGCTGTGTTTCACCGAGAGAGTGAGGATAGCGGAGGCTAGGCCTTTTTTTTTTTT
>PKRV01004125.1:467745-588173 GCA_003709505.1 Hyphantria cunea
CTCCGATGACTGCAGTGAGGGCCCGACGCTGCGGCGCCCAAGCGGGGCACACGGCCAGCGTGTGCTGGGCCGAGTCCTCACTGCAGTCGCAGTGGTGGCAGGCGGGACTCAATTCCCTCCGCGCGACCGAGTGCAGGTACTTACCGAAGCAACCGTGCCCGGAAAGCACCTGCGTCAGTCGGAAGGAAAGGGTCCCGTGCTGCCGCTAGGCTAGGCCTACTCCAACCCCGCTCCCCATCCTCCTCCCCATCCCCCGGAGGCCGGCAATGCAGTTGTAACGCCTCTGGCGTCGCGGGCGGTACATGGGCGGCGATAATTGCTTACCAACAGGCCATACCATAAAAAAAACACCAGTCATATACCAGTCATTTTCGGGTTATTAATTTATGTTCCAATTCACGTGATCCCGATCTATCCGGCAAGATATCAACGCTAGTGGTTTAATCTAACCACATCCATGCATTGCGAATATAACTTTAACCGCAACGTATTCGATCGGATAGATAACATTGCGTATTATGTGTTTAGTACTTAAGCTTAGATTTGTTAGAATTTCATTGACAAGAACTTTATGACATGTGTTTTCTTTATTTATTCTACCTACCACGGCTTGTTCATAGTAGTCACGCTATACGTCCATCTTGATGTTCGCACGTTAATTCCATTCAGTAACAAGACGATGATATTTCGAAGTGAAAACTTCTCCAAGCGGGTTGAGTACTTTTTGTGTGAACAAAAATTATGGACCTCGCCAATTATTACCGAATGCTTTCCACGAGCTATATTTTTTACTTCTTTTAATCGCGCGTTTTATTTAAAAAGCAAGAAGGTTCAGTTCAGGTGAGCTTAATAACTGTTTGTTTATAGTTTTGCGTTTTCACTTCTGTCGCCAGATTTTGATGATGCATTTAATGATCAGTCTATAGTTACTCCTTGACATAATTCTCTCCTTAGAAAAGAGGTTTTCGTCTATTATATTCGATGAAGGATGAAAAATAGAAAAAAGTTTAATAAAAAAACTATAATAAGCCCAACTAAGGGAACATTGTTGATAAAATTTACTTAGGTTATATTACCTATTACAAATCTATTAGCACCTCATTAACTACAATCGATTCAGTAGTTAGGTTTCAAGGTGAACTGTACAAACAAACACAGACCGCAATAGCCCTTGCTTGAAACCAAACTTTAGCGTAGTCGGTTAAAAAAGGCCATCGATCTATTCCATGATCAATTCTAGATATCGAGCGTTATCGATTACATAGAATTTAAAAAAAACAAAATTAATAGGTAGGGTTGTTTATTGCCTACTAGAAAACAGATACTCCAATACTAGAAGTCATAATTGTGGAAGAAGATCAAGTGGCGTGTATTTAGCAGTGAAGTATCATGGCTCATTGAACGGTCTCAAAGTATGTTTATTTTGTCCACTTTATAGACATACGCAGAGTCCAAAGGGATGCCGTAAAATTAATACTTATTTTACAATATCAATTTTATATTGTAAATATTAATGTATTATAAAAACGCAATTTTAAAATATATCGAGACAGAGGCGAGAAGGGGTCATATTTATTACAAGGCCGCTTTAACAAAATTTTTTAAGAATCCTAATTTTAATCCATCGTACTCCTTTTCTTAAATAAACTAAATGCCCACATATCTACGTTACTTTCGTGAAATGTGATTTTAAAATCAGCTTGAAAAATTATAAAAATTTATCGCAATCATTCTAATTGAGGCCAGCTACATTATTTAAATGATATATTTTGCAAGGCGAAAGTCATCATACCGTTCATAAAGCTGTTTAGCCGTGTGGACGAACCGTTAACGAGTCACTAGACAAATAATTACTATACCTATACCTAATACAAATACCAGTAAGAGGAGAGCCTGCCAAATATACATACTATGCAAGTATGTAAGTACCTTAATCGTTTAGACTCCTCTCAGGTTTCAGTTCGCTGGTTCAGCAAATGTGCATCAAGTTCTAAATTATACTCAAAGGATTTAAAAACATTAACTTAAACGTATAATATTATAAAAATATTATTAATAGGCGCATGTTATATTATTTATTTATATACGTCGATACTAAAGTAAATAAAGGTGGTATATTTTAATGATAGGGGGAAACCCGAACACTACAATTAAACACTATACATGTTTAGATAATCATTAATGACACGCAAGATTTATTTTGATAATACACGTAAAAAATAAATCGTCCTAGCCTTTATTATTCCCAAGAGTTTTTTTTTGTTATATTGCATAGGCACATAAGCAAAATTATAGACAAGTTGAGTTCCAAAATATAAAAATATAATAATGGATGGTTATTATATTTATTAATAGCTAAGCCCCGCGGTGTTACCTGCGTTTGTTGTTGTAACCGCGGGCAACGCCGCGGGGCGAAGCTAGCCTAAAAATCCTGAAATGAAGTTTCTATACATAACGTAAGTGAGCACTAATTCCACCCCTAAGGGGCTAAAATAGGGGATGAAAATATCTTCTGCGCGAACGAAGCCGCGGGCAAAAGTTCGTTTATCATAATCGATTACACGATTACCTCATAAACGTCAGTAAAGTTGCGGGGAAATAGTAAAGTGAAGAATGATAAAGACTTACCAATTTATTGAATGTTTTACACCTAATATTTATTGTTAAAAATGAATGTCATGAATACAAACAATAAGAAAATTACGTGGTCATTATTTATGTAGAATGGGACAAATAAATAAATAAATATTAATAGGAAGAAAACTGACCAACGTTATTTATACTAAACATAAGTATCTTTTTCGAGTTAGTTAAAGGTACAGGTACATAATTTGTGAGTAGACGATACTACTATTTAAAATGTTTTGTTTTATTTCATTAATACATAACACACACGCTGCAAAACACTTAGGATTTTTTAGTATAAATATTATAATTTTTTAACTTAGAAACCGAAGAACTGAACTGAAGAAGTGTTTCCTACACCTCTTCAGAACATAAACTTCTACTACATCGAAATATTGACCTGAAAGTAAATACCAAGAATTCTTTTCACATATTAATATTTCAGTTAATAATACTTCATACATCAATAGTGTCTATCATTTTAGAAGATGGTGGTGAGATACCAATAAGTGACTTTTAACGCGCTTATAATGGTTCAATCATGCTACAAACAGACGTGCCGGCACCATTCTAACGGTGATAAACATGTACGAGTACATATGTACACATGTCTGTCTACTAGGCTGTAGGTAGACTACAAAGATGCCATCATCATAATTAAAAATTTCAAACCTATGCTGGACATAGTCCTTTCATTAGCAACATTGTTTTCGCCTACGATACCACGCTAACGAGACGCTTTGGTAATAGCGTTTGATTTAAGTTTTCCTTCTATTTGCAGTGTATGTCTTCTTGCGTAATTTGTTCTTTAAGGGTCTGTTTCACAAAGTTGCCGTGGGAGAGCCACGCTTCGGCATGCATGGGCCCGCTCGACCGGAGTGATACCAAGGCCTCACAGAAAAAAGGTGTGAAACAGCGCCTGCACTGTGTTTCAACGAGTTAGTGAGAATACGGAGGCCCATAATCCAACCCTTCCCCTCATTCCCCTTCCCATCCCCCAAGGCCGGCAATGCATTAGTGACGCCTCTGGTGTTGCAGGTGTCCATGGACGACGGTAATCACTTACCATCAGGCGATACGTCTGCTAGTCTGACCCCTATGCCATAGCTGATGGTATAAGCAGCAACTTAGTCTATTTATTTAGACTAGCTTGGCCCCGCGCATTGACCGCGGTTACAACAACTAGCTACAGCTAACAGCTAGTAATTCATATAACTGAGAGTGGTTATGATTTAAAATATTCCTGTTATCATATTTAAATGTCAGACTCCTAACCGAAATTGTGTAAATAAAGAAATATACACACCCTATTACGTACTAAATTGTTCTGCCGCAAGACTGCGAAGCGCAAAACGATTTATGATACGCCAACGGCCTTTTTTAATAGAGGTCGATGACCGGAATTCGCGCACAGAGGTCAACTTAATTGATTCTTGTAAGCAAACAAAAGACTGTTCTCGATTTCATATCAACATAAAATTAAACCAATGCGGAAACGAGTTAAGTCGTATAAATTAAAATTTGGAAATGCCATATTTTGTTTTTGTTAAAAGATTTTTTATCATCTGTTAGGTATGTACCTACACTATTATTTGCTCTGCAAGTTCAACTCTAGGTAAATTCGGTGTATTAAGTGAAATATGTACTTACCTATTTAATGTAGAGGTAAACACAAAACTGTTTATTAACTATTTGTGTTGGCACTTATAGCATAATAATATGTTTAATAAAATATGTATTTTAGTGAGTGTAGGTACCTTTTTTAAGTACCTAGTAAAATTATATTTTTACCCAACTGCGAAAGAATGAGGGTTGTGTTTTTCTTTTGTATGTATATTACTTTAGCACGGCCCTAGAGCCTAAACGCTTGTCGTATTTTTATGTGAGCGGTGTCAATAAATTCGTCTTGAGAGTGACACTGGGTACATCATAATAAAAAAACAAAATGAAAAAAATATTTAACAAAGTAATACAAAAATCGAATTTCAGAAAACGAATAATTAAATTTTTATGCCAGATACAATCAAAATATGATCATTAATACAATCTCGGTAGCCCAATATTCCATAAATATGTTATTTCAGATAAAAAAATTAATTTTTCAAATATAGAATACTAAGGATGGCGGGAAAATATAAGTGATTATGTGTGTACAAACGTAACTGTATCGTAATCAGCTGCAACTTGTTTTACTGTTTCAAGTTGAGGGTTAATAACAAGGTTACTTGAGCAACGCAACGATAACTAAGACGTAACTACAATAGATTTGCACAAGTTTGTAACAAGAGACTGACAAGCGGACAAAAAATATTTGGTGGTAAGTTTAACTTTTTGGAAAAATTACGACAATGTTTGGCACTTGCATCAGAGATAATTTATTTGTGGTAAAAGAAAAAAGGATTTTAGAAATAAGTATCGCTGTCTTTAATGATTGAGATTTTTCAACATATCTTGAGATTTCTCGTAAAAAGTACCAAGCTCACACTCGGACTTGCCGTCAGTAATATGTGATTGTGAGTATGATTTTTTATTATATAATTCATGATAGATTACGCGACGGCAGTGATACTTTTTTGAAAATTCATCATAAGGCGACTTTTTTTATCCTAGCGTAGCCCCGGGGGTTCACCCCCGGTTGTTGCTGTACCGCGAGTAACACCTATAAGATAACACAAGATAATCTAGCAATTATATGTAAGTTGGGTATATTTATATTCGTAAAAAGCACACTAAAACCGTTAAAATCGTATTCTCAGAAAAAACTAACAAATACTCCACGTGCATTGCTTATCATTTGGTTTATCGCTGTTTGTAACGAATCAGACTTTTCGCGCTATAAAATTTCACGCGCGGACACTAGCATGCCTCGATGGATTTGTAAAGCAGGCTAAATATTATAACAAAACGCCATTCATAATACATGAAAGTTAGTTCTATGTAAATATAAGAAAAATAAAAGTTTTCCTGCGGTATCTCTTTCTCCCCACTACCTGCAATAATGGCTATCAGGGACGGAATTACTTCCGCAATATAAACCTCACAGATCACTAATTTACTGCAGAATGTTTATAATACATCTAAGTGTAATGTAACGATCATGACATTCAAAACGGTCATTTGCCGGCCCTCCGATGTAATATGATAACAAAATTCTGCACTAATTGTCTGCAAAACATTTGTAACCATATTATTATAACTAGATTCGAAGGCAGTGAATTTCTATAAACTTTTACAAATTCGTTACAGTAGGGTATACTGTTATTTTCCATTTGTCTTCTTAGTTTTTATTTATCCCCTCCGCTGGTGGGAAAAGGTTGGCCCCACAGAAAACCGGTGTGAAACAGTGCTCGCATTGTGTTTCGCCGAATGTGTGAGGAAACCGGAGGCCCACACCCCAAAGTCTCCCCCCATCCTCTTCACCATCCTCCAAACGCCGGCAACGTACTTGTGATACCTCTGGTGTTGCAGGTACGTCTGCTAGTCTGGCCCCTATATCATAAAAAACCGTACATTACATACGTAAAGTACAGTACATACAGTAATAACAGTTTTCTGTCATGTCACGTTCGGATAACACTATTCGTCAAATACTAAAAGTCGTCTTAAGGTCATTGTTTTTATAAAGATCACATAACGAGAAGTCTTGATTCTCTACATATTAAAGTTTTTCTCCATAAATATCTGTCCTAGTTTCTCACATCGTGAGTATCAAGCCACTAAGTGTTTAATGAGCATAGCCATTAGCTGACCTAAGGAGTGATCAAGGAGACATCATTTAGTCGAGGTAAGTAAACCCGAGGTCAAATGTATATACCATTTCACGTTTGTGTTAAAAAAAAGTAAATTTGGCAGTCTTACACTAATATCCAGCATAAATCAAAAGATCTTAATCAGCAGAAAACTTAGTCTCATTCCGTTTCCAATTGTCCATTCAATATAATATTAGATGCAATTCATAAAAATTTACTCATAAAAACAAGACTATGCCTGCATTTGTAATTACAGCATATATACCAAGATAAGAAGAGGAGACAGAACATCCCAAACCCTAGTATAAAACTTGTAGTAGAAATAAATTAGATATGCGTCAATTCAAACAAGGCTTCACTGTACTAGAATCGGGTGAAAGTGTCCACACTTACGTAAGCAAACTTACTTCCAACTGTTCAAAATACTGTGGTGCCTTAGGAAAGTTAACCTTAGAGAAATTACTAACAGAGATCATCAGCGCGACCAGTCACGGAAAAAAATAACGCAACAAAACACTGCAACCGGCCATGCTTGCATGCATGCTTTTTGTAAACAGAGCTCTCAATTTAATCGCGGCCTTTTATAGTTTAGTTCTGTTCTGATAATACTATCATTATTATTATGTCTGGTTCCTCTAAGGTACGAGGTTGCGACTAGCCGACTTGTGTTTTTATGTTAAGCTTTAAAGGGGATTACATATAAAAATATAAAAGAAATTCAATATTTATGTAAAATAAAACTGTCTTACAACAAGCTTTTGTAACTCCTCCAGTTTTTTGTCTGATTTCGCTGCGGGTGCCAAGGCAGTTTAATTTTTCCTAAGACTTTCCGAGTGTCTTAACTCAGTGTGTTCGTGAGTCACTGCTGTTGATCCTGGTGTATAGGAGTTACAGTGGTGGGCGTGTGGGCGGGATTATTGCCACAAAAAAGCTGTTGTTAGTATAATAATGATATTTTTATTGTTACACTCCGTATCGTTTTACAGCGTGACTTTTCAGTGTCTAAGGTTGGTTGGTGGCTAATCTTTTTGGCAGAAATCCAAATTATCCTGCTGTCAACATCGAGCTTTACCGCATTGGCTCTTGCTGTGATGTGCAATCCATTAATTATGTGTATGGATGAAGCGTCAACTGGCTTGGAACTGACATATTCAGTTCAATCCCACACCACGAAATCAAAGAGGCAGCTTTTCGTATCGTCAGTGATTTAGTTATCAATTGTTTTGGAAAACAAACATATGTATAGCACTTAAAACTTCCACCGACCTTTGCAATTAAAAACGTTTTAAGAACAAGTTCAAGACGCTTTAAAAACCTTATTGTGTTTTACCAAGGTAGAGTCGGGTGGATAAAACAATATGCCACATGTATAATATGACATGTAAATCGATAATTAATGCACGAGATTAATTCTGTGATGTCATACCATGGGTATACTTTATACTTTTCACAGTATGATCAAAATCGTCAGAAGTTCATGCAACATATTTTCAATTCTCTGTTCTGTGGTAATTACAAGCAATCGTCTATGTACGTCTATGTACTATGTACATAGAGGGCGTCGTTTCATCGTACTCTAGTTTATAATGGAGATGTACTCGATTCCATCTCTTCAATTCAAATAGCAAATCTCTTAAGTGGATGGTCCTTACACTTCCTAAGAGATTTTATTGACAGCTCTTACCCAATTAAGGATACTTACAGTTGATACATTTAATGAGTCTTTTTAATACATTCCCTTAACGAAATTCATTCAATAGGGTTGACTGAAATTAAGCAGGGTATAATAGATTGAACTTGTCTTTTTCTATGGTATAAAAGCTTTTACGTTTCAATTTATTAGTTTTTTATAGTTAACTAGCGACTCGACCTCGACTACGCACGGAAATACTCAAAATTCTCGGATTTCTTTTACTATAATATTGGTGTATTAGACAAATAAACCTTCCTCTTGAATAACTCTCTGTCTTGGTGAAAATCGCACTAAAATCTGTTGAAAAGAATGCAAAGCATCTTCATTTTATACTGTGTAAAGATTTACATCTTGTAAGGGTGCCCAAACTCTAGCGTAGACTGATAAGTGGTACAGAATCACACAGTTGAACTGACTTGATCAATGTTATTATATGCGATGTGTAAAAGGATTTGTTTCAATCGGGATATAATCATCATTCTATGGCAATCCACAGTTGGAAATAGGTTACTCCACACAGACAAGCATAGCAAGCTACCCTGATCGATTTTGGGCTTCTCGAAACCGGTTACTGCCAGCCATCTTGCACAAGTCATCACTTCGCCTGGTCTTACACTACATTTCTCGAGACGCGGCTTCCGCTCTAAAACTGTTGTACCTCAACAGTTGTCAGTGCTGTCGCTAATATGATCAGCCCGATGCTGTTTGCACTTCAGTTTACTAGCCCGGTAGGCTATGTCAATGACCTTATTTTTCTGCCGGATCACCTCTTTCTTGATACGATCTGTTCGAGAGACGCCGAGCATACAGCCCTTTCAATAGAACGCTGAGCGACTTCGAGCATATAGACTAACCGTGCCCGTACCGTATGTAAGTCCTCAGTATGTTATGACAGAGGTATAAGAGGTATGTATAAGTCTTACACATATATATATCACTTACATATACAAGTGTATGTGTAAGATATAGAGGCACGTGTCAAACACGCTTCCTTATACTGCGAACTGAAATAGATCTATTCGAGCGCTGACACACCCCCCGGCGAGATAAAGTTATTTCATCTCCCAGCCTATCAACGGTTCAACTTGGTCCCAGCGCTGTGACATAACTGGGCGTGAGTTCAACTTATAAATGTACATGACATTATTAAATTTATATATAAATGTAGTATCTTCATACTCCTCTTAAGACTATTTTATTCCTATCGCACTATGCTTAAAAAATGGAATTTTAAATAAACATCACGCATAAATTTCTGTGAGGTAATCATGAATTTGCAACCTAACTAAAAACTTAAATTCAGATTCCATTTCTCTGAACTTTCCTCAGCTACAATGTTAAGTTCATTCTTATACTTTATATGTAGCTACTTAATACCCACTGCTGCGGATTATTTTATTACATGCCCAGTTTTTATTGACTGGTATCTCTAAGATAATGTTTCATAGCAGTGGTGAGGGTAACTAAAATCAATAGTACTCGCACTTGTCAGGCTTTAATAAGATTTTCCGATGCCTTAAGACCTCATTTATACCTGCCTAAAATGCCATACCGTCATTAAAAAATACTAAAACGAAAAGTCACAGGCATGGGCATACCGAAGGTGGGGCAATGTTTACGTTCCTACTATCTTACTTTGTTGATAAAGGTTTAGAAAAAGAACCTTCACGGGTAATATTTTATTCTACTGTCACAATGGAAAGCTCATTCCACAATACTCAGACGCGTAAAACAGTGGTTAAGGTCGACTTCGGACAAAGATAGAATAAATGGGCTTTAGTGTTCAGTGTATACAGAAATTTTTTTAACGTTGTGGGCGATTCTATAACGGAAAACGTCTTAAACCATTTTGCTGGAGACCCTCAAAAGTTACTGTTAAAATAGCTTATTTACTATAATTAAAGAACTTATAAAAATAAATAAAAATGACGTCTATTATGTTAAGTTATTTTATTTGAATAGGTGCTTTTAAAAATCTGATTTGCTCCCCACCTCCCAGCCCAGAACCTACCTAACATATTCATCTAAAAAATTTTCATTTACCTATTAGAACATCAAATCATATTTAAACTCAGTGGCTTAGTATCTGAGAGGTCCCACTGAATTGAAGTAAAAATTATTTGCACAAGTAGGCGTTCTGTGTTATGTCACTAGCTATGGTGCACTCTCCTAGAATGAACTGGTAACTGGCCTTAAATCTAACAGCAAACACTTTTTAACTTTCTAATTGATATGAATAAACGGAAATTACAAATGTTGTTTTTATTTATTTTACTTATTATCTTCATTGCGTATATATTACAAAACACTAAATACTCACACATACATCTTCAACGTGTATAACGAAATTCAACGTGCTTACCTCTAAGCGAGTTTTATATTATGTATTACATTACAAGCTGAGCCCGGGACGGGACGGTAAAACAACAACCGCGGGTAACGCCGCGAAGCGAAATTAATCTAAAATTGTAGCCTAAGCTACTCCTTAAACTATCAACTATTTGCCATTGAAAGTCCCGTCAAAATCTATCCAGAGATTAGCCGGAATTAACAGACAGACAAACAGACCAACAAATTTTGAATTGCTTTTTTTGATGTAAGTACCTTATATACTTTCATATGTATTTAGTGAAAAGTTGGTAATTTGGAATTACAAACAGGCATAAAATTATTTATTTGTGTAGATGTTAAATACTTATGTAATAAAAAAATGGGTGACGTCGATAAGTCGTTAGCACACACATATCGTTTAGTACTCAGTACTCACGATTCATATAATGAACCTACTCATAACTCATAACCATGAAATACATGAAAACTATTGGTGGCAAAGGAAATGCTAACTTAAAGTTTGCGACCAGTCAAATCCAAAAAAGACCATCGAATTCAAAAGTTGAAGTTACTTAACAACAGTGTTGTTAGTAATTACATTAGACAGTAAACTACAATGGGGAGCCCAGATAGATAGGTAGGATATAATAAGGTAAGGTGTACGTTTTTATAATATAATTCTTACAGATGTAATCGACTTTCCTGTATATAAATTCAAGCTTACTATCAAAAATCACCTTATTAGGAAAGCCTATTATACGATAAACGATTATCTAAACGACAAACAGCAATAGTAGTCATATAGGGCTTAAAATTTGATTTTATAAACACAAACTTCTTAGTCATGTAATTGGGCTGAAAACAAACCGTTGTTAGTTAATTTGATTAGTAGTGATTTTTATCAGTATCTAGACTATGGTTCGCCGTGCTCACTAAAATGTCATTGTTGCGGTGTCGTCGTAGGGCAGGTCGTTTCCTTCCTTCTAATATGGCGAGGAAGGTGATGACTGGTCTATAAATGATACTCGTGAAAGGGTGCTGCTTGGGGTGACTGATCGGCCTAGTCTGGGATGCTTTAGCCTTTACTATAATTTTAGTTCGTTCAACTGCAACTCTAGCCTCTTAATCGAGTCGCAAATTATTTTTAACAATAGATTTTGCAACTGAATGTAAGTAGATGTACACCTTGAATGATTTCCGTGTTTAATAGGTTCAAACCTTTAACGATATCACTGAGTGTTTTCTTTTGTTGGTATGTTAGCTTTTGAAGTATTTCAATAAAATGAAATTCAGGTGCCAACAGCTTACGACTTGGGCGCCTGAGGTCTCAGAACAATTTCCGTCGTCAATAAACACAAGCCTGTGAGACATGCCACCAGGAGGTGGTATCCGAGGGGATTTCCGCGCGAGGAAAGAAAAAGGTGGCAAAAGCTTGTATACTGTTTACCTTTCATGTAATACTAACATTATTAGTATCCGAATATAGGACTTAAAAAGAGAGGCCATGAGTTTCTTTGCCAGTATTCTTCTCATAAGGCTCTATACACTTTGGAAACTGGAAGTTGTAGATCGATGTGTCGTAGCGGGTAGCGGGTAGACTTTGGTGTTTTTACCTAATTTGCATTTAATACAGTTGATTGTTTTTGGCCAAATAATAAAAACATTTTGTAGAATCGCATATTTCAGTAACTTCACTTGTTTATTATTAAAAAGCATTTTTTCAAAATCCCAAAAACATTAATTCTAATAAATTTCGTTCTTGATTGGTATTCCTGTGAGGATACTGTTGAGGTATGTATATTAAGTATAAATTTAGAATTTATACATGATACAAATACCTAGAACATAAATAAACATGAACATGCAAGAATTCACGTTAGATAATTAACAAAAGGCATTTAAACAGCAGGAAACGAACTTATTTCAATAGGACAATATTACAAACACAAACAATTGAATTAGGTATGCTTTATATTTTGTTAGTAAGGCACGCAGTTCGATGATAAAAGGAGTTAGTCAACCATCAACCAGGGCGACTATATTGTCAATATTATTGTATTAATGATCCCCTGGCTTCCATGTAATGTCCCGCGGTCTGATAATGATGCATTAGAATTATTCTAATGCTATTAGTAAGCAACTGCAGTGTTGACAACAGCCTTGAAGTGGTATGTATTTTTGCTTAAGTTTTAACTGTTAAATTTTAATTTTTAAGTTAATGTTACCACAATTTTAAAGTAAATTCTTTCAATATTTTCAACGAAATAATATACTTCTAATTATAGATGGTAATATGGTTAAAGTTGAACGCAGTTTTAATTAATGGAAGTAGAACGATTCTTAAATTTAAAAATAAAAACAGGTATTAAACATTGGTTATCCTTAAATATAAATTCGTAATAACCTAAGTTTAAATACAATGGAACATTCAAAGTCTACAAAAAAACGAAACTATTAAAATCTATCAATTCGAAATGCATATGCACTTATAAAAAGCGCGTCAAATGAATTCTGCAATTTGCGTCAAAACTACAACAACAAATACAAAACGTAGGGTTTAATCGAACCTAAGAGAGAAGTTCTTCATGGGGAATTAAGCAATTAGATCGACTTGACATTTAAACAGAGCATGATTTAATGCTGATTTTAAGCGGAGTTCTTGGTTCTTTTACTAGCTAGAACGGACTACAATTTATAGTTAAAAAGGAGTTAAGTTCTGAACTTGAAGAAGATGCGATTAATATCGCATCTTTCATAAGCGGTTCCAGACTAACGCGCTTCATATTTATCGGGAACACCATTGTTAACCAGTTCTCTTTTTAAGACGGAATGTAAGTCTTTTATATTTTAGTTTGACTTTGTCATTTTGTATTTGTAGTGTATTGCTACTTACACAACTAGACATTACTTAAAACAACTTTCCTTTTGATGCACTTATTTAAAATTTGTGATTGATTTTTTTAAAACTTTAGGAATGGCTTTAACAGTAGTCGCACCATTTGCAGTCTTACCAAAAAGTAGAATCAGTGTGTCTATAAATATACTTTCAGATATAGTTTAGACTTTAGAGGTGTGTTGAATACGACATTCTGTTCTATACCAACTGCGAAGAGTAATTATTGCAAAACTCACTTATTTTCTTTAATACCTCTCTCTGTTACGTAATTCGAAAACGAAAACCGATCAAGTTTTCTTACAAAATAAACGCATTCGAAACTCGAACGAGTGAAGAAACGATAAATGTTTAAATTGTAACTTTAGTTCTGGTTAAATTGGTTACACAACACCTTTAGTTTGTTAGCTCTTTATTTTTCGTCTAATCTGTTATAATATTATAACCTCAAAATAAGTTTATTTTTAGTACATATATGAACCTGACAAATTGATTACTGTGTCTTCGACATCACCTAAAGGTTGGCTGGTTGAGAATACCTCGGGCATTAAGCCCGCCGATGTACATGCGGGCATGAAAATTTAAAATAAAACAAAAAATAATGATCATAAAAAGCAACCTGTAAAGCTCCGATTATTTGTATTTATACTTCTCTGCCGATTTCTTTCATTACGGATGGTGCAATCTATTAAACAATATCTTCACGAACATTGAACTTATTAAAACTTATGTGTGTACACCATATCCGAGGTATTTATAATATTTTGATTTAGAAATTATTTACCGCATAACTGCACATCGACTCATGACCGTTTATAGTTGACAAAATAATGTGTCTGTCTGCAAGTAGCCGGAGCAATTAATTCGGTCATAAATGATCGGTTATGTACCTATAGTCTAGGTGTGTCCTGAGACTTCTATTGATCTCAATAGAGAAAGAAGAGTTTTTTAATAATTAAGAAACATTAAACATTAAAATAACTATCCATTTAATTTGAAAGAACTTATATTAGCTAAATATATATATATTGTATTAATTTTTTTTTTTTATTTATTTACGCCGAAACCACTAACTTTACCATACGTAAATAAACTCGCGAATAACTGACATGTTTTGATAAAAACACTAAACTATACACTTTAAAATGTCACGTACACATGTTTCATACGGCTCACATAAAATAATATATTAATAAATTTTCTAATACATATACACTTGCCTATTTTCTCGGTCTTGGTGAAAAAGAAACTAAGGCGCATCTGCTCAACGCACAGACGAAAGAACGTGCGGCACATCCGGAGGCGCGTGCGCAGCCGTGTGCGCTTCCCGCCTTACACTGGCAAGTGACAAGGAAGCGCTCTGGCAGAGACTGGCGGGTACCCAGCGGCACCGATACGAAAAACTAAATAAGAAATCGATTTTACGCATTTGCATTTGTATTTACCAAAATAGAAAAACAAATCGATATATCTATCGATAAAAATCTTAACGCCAGTATGATTTAATTTAAAATTGTCCTTTTGTTTTGCCACAATCACTTTTATTTTTACGCTAGCCGTTTTAGTGTGTTCCCTTTCGTTATTAATTGTGAATTGTACCTTGAAATCTGAAGCATTGCATCCTCCGGCGCACGCGGCAGCACGCGCCGTTCGCGATCACACTAACACTAGTGCTATCACACGCTGACATCACAACACACTTTGACATACGACCTTCGTTACCAACATTTGACTTAAATATGCACGCTCGTTAACTTTATCACAAATTAATGAAATACACATTCAGTATCAACCCAGTTATACACAACATGACGTGGTACAAAAACGGGAACTCGCAACCGTTTGATTAACTGATAGTTATCAAGTGTTCTCGCTCTGATAGATAAAATATGACCAAATCGAGATGATTCCTTTATCTGATATATGATCGCATAGTTCGAACAGCTTGATATGTAGTTTTTATGAGAAAATATGTTGAATGTCAAATTCCGCTAAAGCTGCTAGTGAAAACGTCTTTTTTTCAACTAAAACATTAATACGAAAAGGTTACATTTACGTTTTTCCAATAAACAAGATGATAATGACATCAAATAATAGCATCTGCAAAAATACAATATCAGAGATGTTCTCAAATATTTTTCAAGTTATTCTTTTTATGTATAAACAAGAGCGTCAATACGTCAATAAGTAATCTGTATTTGTTTTATTTTATTGGAATCTTGGAATACTGAATTCGCTAGTACAAAAGTAGAAGTGTGGAAAGCCGCTGGATTGCAGACAAGCATCCAAATCATTCGGATTCGATGGTATAAACGAGGCCACCTCGCTGCGGTATGCAGGCAAACAGACTGGAACACCGATCTTTAGCTAAACTGGACTTTCCGACAGAGGAGATAATTATACGAACAACTAAGAATAAATAGAGCATAGGCATTAACGAAAGCAAAGTTCAAAATTTTTGTATTTCTTTGTATTTAAGTAAAGTCAACGTTATTAGAGTCATACAATACATAACATTTGTCATTCACTTTGAATGTCAAATCACTATGCGAACAGAAGCATATTTTATATAAATAAAGGCAAAAGTGCGCAATATCGTGAATGCTGGTAGTTCAAACTCAATCGGTTGAAACAAAAACAGTATTAAATTAATCACATTGCCATGGGAATTACAACATTACGTATCTTGTGTTTAACTTGATGCAAACAATCGATTTGGTTTGGAAAATCATACAATAAACAATTATTATATGGCTCTATATACACACCAGTTAGAATACACGGATTTTTAATACATATATTACTTATTCCTTAACTTAATGAAATGAAACTAATTAATATTACTTTTAGAAAAATGAATTTGACCAAACGAACCATTGAACAAAAACCAACTTCATCAAATCAATATGAGCAGGTAAAATTTATAAAGAAACAGTTACATCAGAATCAGTGGGTACTAAATATTATACCTACGTCTTGAAACGCGCCCTCATTTGAAGGGGCTCTAGACCCGTTTAATTCAGCGAATTTCATTTTCTATAATTATTTATAACTCTGAATAAGCATCTAATGTTTCGTCGATTCATAATAATATGTTCAGCTTTCATTACGTATAGTCTACGCCTATAGTTTATCGGACACTCGTCTGTTGTCGATAGAGTTGAAAATCTGTAGAAATAAAACTGACAACAAATTCATCGCCAGCGAACATCGACACTTAACCTATTTCTTACAAGACTCTTCGATCTATTGTCTGGTTCATTTCCTTTATTTTTAAATCCGGGATCACGAAATAAGGCTAGTATAAAAAATGCACTTCATTGTTAATTAGACTTCACTTTTCTTAGATCTAATCAGAATTGTGTGACCTCAGAAACACCTACATACTTCAGAATAACCTTTAAACGTAAATATCAATTTCATAACGAAGTTTTTACATGAGTACGTTCAAAAGAGCTTCATGTCGGATGACGCCGGATAAGTAAAGAGGATTTGAAGAAACTGGTATGTCGTAACTCCTTATAACCAAGCGCATGGTCTGTTTGTTTGCCCCATTACTTTTTCAGCTAATGTAGAGAAACATCAAACCCAGCTACCTTTTTTATGTAATGGCTGTCAACTGTGTGTTACTATTCTCATCGCAAATACGGACAAAGCCGCATGGGGCTCACCATGCTGCATTTTCCATACTTGCAACATGGATCGTAACTAAATAGTAACGACCTAGTAAGATGCTTTTTTACGCTTCATTTAAAGGTCTCGGTATCAGAGTGGAAGAAAAACACGTACGATGGTAGTGAGTTACAGGTTTTGACAGTTCGGCACAGTCGAGACGTGAAGGAAGAGAGAACTGTTTAATTCAAGCACGGATGTCTGCCACTCTAAAACCATGACTTCCAAGGCGAGCATGTGTCATCGTGTAGAGGAAGAAAGAAGAAGAACTACTCGTGAAGGCTGAAATAACTATATTACCTATAAAACGTATTTAAATACAGGAAAGTCTGTAAAAATATCGTCATAACTATAAAACTATTACCATAAATGGTAATAGTTTAATGATTTTTGGGTGAATACTGGTACATATCTTAACACAGCAGCATATACACACATGCTATAGAGATTTCCATATTTTAAAATAAACACGATATTTTTAACTTACTTTTACACTTTTTACGGGCATTCTAAAATCCTTTCCTGCAAATAGTTGACAACGGATGAATGCGACTGCCCAACGCGGGGATAGTGCGCTCTTTAGGGAAGCATTCGGCAATAGGTTGAATGTTTCAACATTTGCTACGTTAGGAGAGAAAGTATAAAAATTTCATGATATTGGAAGATATGTTTATTATTAGCAATAAATGCACTTAATACTTACAAAAAAGAAATAAAACACTTTAAACATTTTATAATTCCTTACATCTTTAGCAAATCTCGATGCCATCATCTAGTTGTCATCTAGTAATGACTACTTCAACAAAGTTTAAGATTTATGACTGCCTCGGTGACGCGGTGGTATCGTATGCGACTGCTATGCATGAGCTCTCCTCGGGTTCGATTCCTGGATCGGACCAAGTGTCTGTATGATCTGCAAATATTTCTTTCCGAATTTGGGTGTTTTTTATGTATAATAGGTATGATTTTACAAAAAAATAGTATATAAGTATTTATATCAGTTTTCTAGTCCTCATAACACAAGCTCTGCTTAGCTTGGGACTAGATGGCGTTGTGTGTTAGATGTCCAAAATATTTATTTATTTATGAATAGTGTAATGAATTCGGAAAATGTATTCTCAAGTTAAAATATTCTACACAAATGAGTCCATAAAATCCTTCAATATTTTCCGATCATTGATAACTAGCGTGACAAGTACAATCGCACGCACCTCGATCATTTATATTTATAATAAACTATATATATGCGCTCTTCTAAGTATAGTTTTAATATGTAGAACCTGAATTACATAACTTATATAAATATGCAGTAGTGTTGTTTCTTTTTAAAAGTACTATGTATGTATCAGTATGTTTATGTATGTAGTAGTTAATATTTATGTATATATAATGTTTAAATTGTGTACTCATATCCATACTGTTTTGAATGAAGGAGAAAGATATGAATTTATGTTAAGGTAACTAATGTGGGTTGACATAGGAATCTTATTGTTTGCATAAAATTGATCTATTTATAATTAGTTTTAAACTAGTACAAAATTGCATGTATTTATTTTGTGTGTACTATGTTTGCTGTAATGTGCGAACTATTGATAAAGTACTGCATAGCTGGCACTCGCTTAACAAGACGTAACGTTTCGAATTGGTCGCGTAATCGATGAGGACTACTCTGCCGCAACACAGTTTTAAACTAGTGCGGAGGGTAGATTTCGCTAATTAATGTAACCTTTTACCATAAACGTACATTTCTTTAAAAATCGATTTGTATCTATATTGATGGTGTATGCTAGCATAGTAGTTACATTGTTCGCTGTAAATATTCAGCACCAACAAATTGAGAGACCAATTAACCATATTAATATTTTTATTTGGTAAGTAAATTCATTCAATCTTTGATATGTAAACGGTTATATCATTAGGTGTATTAGAAGTGTAGAACGGTGTAGGTATACATTGTGAACACGCTTAGACTGGTCTCTGAAAATTTGTCAGTTTGTTAACATTTTATATTGGTCAATAAACTATATTTTATTTTTTTATTTATTTATTATTTAATTTGCATTTATGCAGTTGTATCAATCTTGTTGTACTTTGTGTTTCACGCAAATGTTCAATTGTATGGTTCTATTACGCACAAACTATAGATATAGTCCATGGGTTGTTTAAAGAATTTATCATTAAATAATACAAATGTGTTTTAACCTTTATAACTTTCGTCCAAAATTATTGTGAAGATTTTTTCTTGGGAATCTGAAGATACCTGAGAATCAAAAAGAGATTACGGGTGAAGGTTCAGACTTTCAAGACACACAGTTACGTTACAGACACTCGACCCAGCTCAAGTTACTGCCCTCACTTCTCCATCCACAGGAGTACTTTTTATATAATACGAGCATTTACCTAATACAAACGATTGATGCACTGATAGGGGGTGATCTGTGAATTGATGGTACTACTTGATGGTGCTATAAGAGCGTCGCCACCCTTTGTGAGAATAATTAAGCTGAGAGGGGTTTGGTTATTATATTACTTACTGTCTTTTGACTGTGTCTCTACCCGCATATATGTCAGTTATCACGGTGCTTTCTTAAACTGTAAAAACTTTTTTATTCGTCACCTGGTAAAAAACAAACATCTTAATATTAAGTCAAGTTTGCCACAATACCAAAGGGAACCAAACTATATCCAAATCGGTTAAACCAATTCTAAGATTAGCGCACCCAAGCACACATACAACGTTTCTAAATACTGTTATTTTTAGTTCTGTTACTTTAATAAAAACCACCTTCATATCTTTAATGTACAGAAATGGACCTCTTAAAATTTTACAGCATAGATCAATACTCAAGAGTAGTTAGCAATAAGGTATTTCAGTTTATTTCTCTATGTAGATGGATATTCGATATTTACAGAACCGACAAGTCATTCGACCTTGGTTAAAGTCATCGGCGGGCGTATGTGCTCTGCGCATCCGCCTATTGTCACTGGTGTTGTTGTATTGACTTTGTCATCGCTGTCAGAGTAATCAGCTGATCATACAACACGTCCACTCTGCCGTGTAGTGTTTTTCATTGTACTAATATTATTATTATGATTTTCATCATCATGCTTGGCTCGTATTGGTCTAAGCAAGATGTCTTAGGCATGCCAGCAGAAAAACACGACAATCGGTTAAATAGTTTTGGAATTCATCGTCAGCAAGAACGGGATACGTTTATTATATATATTTACTGATGAGTATTACATTAGTTTAAACGAAGGTATATAAATCCGTAAATAAAACTAAAACTTGTGATGCTGCGAAATGTCTCTTGGTCACGCATGTATCGCTTTATCGGTCAATCGCTTTGATTTATCAAATCTACGAAAAAAAAAATTTTATAACTGTATCTATAAAATAGTAATAAGAAACACATTTATGGAAATCTATGTAATACTTCTAAGGTGATATACTATTATTTATTACTTGAGGTTAAGTTATTTATACATAACAATCTGGTAATGTACACCGTCACAGTAACTATTTCTCATTTCAGATTTTCGATATAAATCCCTGATAAACTCGTAACAAAGAAACTAATTAAATAAATGACCATATATTTAAAACTTTTAATAAAGCAGCTTTTGCGCGCGGCTCCGCCAGCGTGTTTGTCTGGTATCGTAGCAGAAAGTAGCCTATGTCCTTCCTCAAGAATCAAAGTATCTCCATACCAAATTTCAATTAAAACGGTGTAGTGGTGGCTATGAAAGCAGGACAGACAGACAGATCGAGTAAGTTTCGCATTTATAAATACGGATGATAAAAAATAATACCGCAGTTATACTTAAAAATTATAATAAGCAATGAGTAAACTCTCAAAACAGAGAAATCGAAAAATTTTCATAAAAGAGTAATGAAAGTACCGCACAATGGCCCCACGAAAAGGCTAGTTCCATTTATAAATTACGCGGCAACATAAATTGAAGTATTATATAATATTTTTACTTTAAAATTATTAAAAACCATGAAGTCTATATACATACATTTAGAAGTCAAAATTAATTTTATAGCATTTCATTGTCATTCCATTTTTATTGGAGTCTCTTGCTCTCTTTCCATTGGATTCAAATTTAAGAGTAAATGTGCAAAGTCGAGTATGGTCAAAAACCTGTTAAATGTTGTCGATTATTTGTCACAGAAGGCTATGTAAACTGTTGGACATCAAATTAGTTAATTGAAAATTTATTAATTTAGCATACATTTATTTATTTAGTATCTCAAACACGATGTAGTATGTTGTGTTGGAGATAGAAAATATTGGAAATCAGTAGAAGTAATATTGTAGTGCAGTACAACAGTACTTGGGTGACCGAGCTTTGCTCGTTTTTTTTGGGTAATTTTCTAAAAATGAATCCAAGCTAAATCGATTTATCGCCCTCGAAACCCCATGCAGGCTAGATTTCATGAAAACCGTTGGAGTCGTTTCCGAATTCAGTTTATATGCATATACAAGAATTGCTCGTTTTAAGGTGAATGACCGAGCTTTACTCGGTCCAGTAAAAAAAAAAAGTTTAGTGGCGTCCTCTCTTGGTACGCCCTGGTACTGTTTATTCTGCACCGATGACAGCACAATGGATCTTATTCCAGTATAGTTTAATGTAGTTCGCACGAGTTGCGATACATGTACATTGATTATCGATAAAGTTAACTGTTGGAAACAAGATTAAAACGACATTATCTAAAAACGATCCTAGCTAGATCGGTTTATCGCCCCCGAAACTCCCTGCATACTAAATTTCATTAAAATCGTAAGAGCCGTTTCCAAGATTCATCTAAGATTAAGAAATTACATGTAGGTACTCTACAATTACTAATTACTGCAAATTACTATATAATCAACACCGATGTTATTTACGATTTACTACAAGGCTGTTCGAGTCTTGTCTGTGCGTATTTCTTATATACATAGGTGCTACGACTTTAGACAAAAGTGTATAAAAACGGTGGTTTAGCAATAATTGTGTGTAGTGGTAGAACACTTCTTTGAAGTGTCAGGAATTTTCTATTGGATCTAAATTCTAAGTTCAAGGTCGGTCTTGGCATTGGGTTCGATCAATTCGCCTATATGTATGATGAAGACGCGTCCATTTTCATCAATAAATTGGATTCAACCACTAAACTGAGTGCGCAGTAGAATATTAACACAACAGAATAACTCTTTCCGATATATTTTGTCTTTAAACTTAATCTATTGGTTGAATTAATTAGACACAGAACACGCATATTACATAGGTACAAAGACTTTTAAAATAAGAGAGACTTTTAAAAATTGTATCTTTCTTTGATGTACTATTTGATTTCATCCGAGCTTTTTAAATTACAACATAAATGAATCGTCATATCGTTACAGCCCCATTAACCAAGGTGCAAGTGCTTCGCGTCGATTCTCTTTCTACAATCGCTAACGCGTCTATTGTCTTGTATTAAATTATTGGTTAATATTTGACCATGTGACTTAGCATTGAGAGACGTCATTCCCATATATTTGTTAGTTTTTTATGAACGGTTACCTCTGTAGAATATCAACTTGGCTAGGGTTTAAGCAAAGGGTAATCACACTACTAAAACATATCAGCAGAAGCGTTTGATATTATGTCGTGTAAAAACTACATACTATATCGCGGATATAATCATGTTGATGATGTTGACGATTAATCTACTCAAATCTAAGATCTATTCTTGATTCGACAAAACCACGATCCCAAACCTATCATTACCGGGGCAATCTGATTACACAACTGTTATTTGTCCCTAAAGGTGTCACATAGCGTTGTTAGTAGCGAAAGTTGTTGTTTACATTTAGATAGTATCGTGTGATCAATAACACAGTGGGTGGAGAATAGGTATATTGAACCAGTAGTAAGTTATCTAAGTCATGGCCGCGCCAGTCCGACAATGGATAGATAACAGAGCTTGCTGGAGCGAAGCTTTGTGTATCTCCTATTATATTAAACTTGTTAAGTTAAAGGTGCAAGTGGCAACATCAGAACCTAGTACATCAATCAGAAGTAAATTCGTTGTAATTAATAAATAAAAATTTATGGTTATAAGTATTTATAACCATAAATTTTAAAGGTCAGAGATTGACGATGTCGTCGTTGTCTATAAGCGAGCGGAACAGATCAAAACAACTTTGTAATTGATGTTATTGACCACAATGATATTTATAGGGGTTAATTTTAGGATACCAATGAAAGCTTCACATTTATTTTAGTGTCTTGAAAAGTTCTTTGAGTTTATAGTTGTGAGAGTTGATAAATATAACGAAAATTAGCAACTTAGCAAAGTCGAAGAACCCACTTGGGTTTAATATGAAATACAAAAATATGGTCATATTTAAGCAAGGAAAATATAAAGTCAATGCGGATGTTTCGTTAGAGCTCAGTTTTATCAAGTTAGTTCTAACAGAATAGAATAGAATAGAATAGAATACACTTTATTGTACAACAGATATAACAGTTTACATAAATATATAGTTTACATAATACATCCATTGAATCACCGTGTACAAATGGCGGCCTTATCGCTAAAAAGCAATTTCTTCCAGGCAACCTTGGAATGGGAAAAAAGAAAAACGGTAAAAAAAAAAAACAAATACGAATCCATGGGCAGTTAGGTGCGAAAAGCGAAAAAAAATATATATATAATTTAAAAGTGAATTCTATAAAGTGAATGATAAGATAAAAATCACATATCATAATACATGTTAATACTAATAAATAAAACAGTGACATACACAAAAATTAAATATTTACATTTCTATTGAACAATAAAATAAAAATAAATAAACAATATGACTGGTAATATTAAAATATGTTTAGGCACATAACAGACTATAATGACAGGTCCATCTATATATATATATATATCCGTCCATCTATATATACTATAATGACAGGAAGATCTTTGACCATTTTTTTAAATACCGGCAAAGATTTGGCACGCCGTATAGTCATCGGCAAAGCATTCCACAATCGGACAGCCTGTACCGTAAAGGACTTATCGTAGAATCTTGTAATATGAGTTGGTACTGCCAGTTCCAGAGATTCAGATGACCTCAGGGATTTCAAATGTGTGTCACTGAGGAAAACAAAGCGTTCCTTTAAGTAAGGTGGAGTAAACGGATGGAATAGAACACCATAAAGTATGGAAAGAATATGAGCATTCCGTCTAAGGCGAATCGGGAGCCACTTAAGCTGATTGCGAAATTCAGAAACATGATCATATTTGCGCAATCCAAATATAAATCTAATGCAAAAATTTTGAAGGCGCTCAAGTTTGTCGAGTTGCTCCTCTGTGATGTCGAGATAACTGACATCAGCATAGTCGAGTATAGGAAGAAGGAGGGATTGTGCAAGTGCAATTTTAGTAGCTGTTGGGAGGTAATTGCGTAGTCTTCGTAAGGATCCCGCCGATGCAAACAATTTTCGACTAACTTCTCGCAATTGAGGGCCCCAAGTTAAAGTGTTATCAATGTAGATTCCCAAATTTTTAACAGACGTACTTATTGATAATGGGGTTCCGTTAAATGTAATGTAACAGACATCAAGATAACTCCAGAAATCACGTTGACATTAGCATAATCAATTTAATTATTGATTAATTTTTTTATTAATCAAAAATAAAATTATCAAATCTAAACCAAAGACTGCCAGGAGAACAGTTTGGACTTCCGAAGTCTGGTCCCCAAAAATCTGGTTGGTGCAGCGCGTGCATTATCACGATTATTGCGAAACATGAGGGGACCCTATGACTCCTCAAGGAGACAGGAGAGGAGGGGGTTGGGCGGTCTGTGGCCCCTTATGGGGCACCAGTATGGGCGGCGGTCCTGAAAGCCAGCAACATCGCGCTTTTACGACTACCGCAACGAGTGCTGGCTATCGGGATCATAAGGTGGTCACCGCACCATCTCCTTTGTGGCCCTTTACCAGTGGCGCAAGGATGCGAGGGAGAGGTACTGTCCCGAAACTCGAGAAATCGTAGATCAGAAATCCCACCTCCACCAGGTCCTTGTGGAGGAATGGAAGGAACGACTTGGGCAACCGAGCGCTGGGCACGCCGTTATTGCGGTGGTAAGACCCGTTGTGGAGGATTGGGTCGAGAGGCGTCACGGAACATTCTCATACCGGCTGACACAGGTGATCACTCGAAAAGGATGCTTCGGATATCACCTGTGTCTGATTCGCAAGGAGTCAACGCCTAAGTGCCACCACTGCAATGGCCAGACCAGAGAAACGGCGCGTGGTTTTCGTGGTTCGAGTCCGATATGACACCAGGACGTGGTATACAAGGAGATTTAAGTGTTTGTAAGATCCGCAAATATTTGTTTCGGAGTTTGGGTGTTTTCTATGTATAATATGCAAATATTTACAAAAAAAAGTATTTATATATTCACATCAGTTGTCTAGTATGCATAATACAAGCTCTGCTTAGTTTGGGACTAGATGGCGTTGTGTGTTAGATGTCCGAAATAATTATTTATTATTATTATTTATTTCAGCACGAGGAAAACAAAAAAAAAGAAGACGAACAGTTTGATTTAGTGGAGTTTGTGTCAATGGGAAAAAAATATGTAACTGAATGTTACATTTTTATTTATTATTTTGATGAAAACACGAGTGACTCCTTGAGTGCAGGGAGTGGAGGACAATGTGTTTTATATTTATGAGTATGTTAAGGCAGGTTTTTATTGAGAAAAGAAATAATTTAAAGAAACTTTGAGGGAGACTCGACTCAATTTTAGATCGACTTTCGTTATAAGTTCAAAGCTTCCAATTCTAACCTTTTACAGGATTTACTGCGAGGCCATGTTCTGCTCTCTAATCAGCTATGTACGTTAAATACTTCTTTGTGTTATTAATGGCATCGGATAGGAACCCGAGATGAGCGCGTAGGTATGTTAAGTTTGGGAATCATTAGCATAAAGGCCTTATTAGATTTAAAGTGTATTTGGCAGAAAAATTGATTTTAAATTGCTGCGTCTCTCTTTGTTTCCCGCGTTTGTTCTTGTACCTTTACAACAAAAACAATGCTGGACGAAGCTAATCTGAAATAAAAGTAGCCCAAGTTACTCCTTATATCATAAGCTATTTGCTAGTGAAAGTTTCGTCAAAATCATTCCAGCTGTTCCAGAGATTAGCCCGAAGATACAGACAGACCGGATTAATACCGTGGGAGAAGGCTCGACCGGTGTGATAGCACGGCCTCACAGAAAAGCGGTGTAAAACAGCGCTTACGTTGTGTTTCATCGAGTGAGTGAGGATACCGGAGGCCCATACCCCAATCCTCCCTCTCCCCTATCCCCCTCCCCATCCCCCAAAGGTCGGAAACGCACTTGTGACACGCTTACCATCATGCGATACGCCTGCTCGTTTGCCCCTTATACCATAAAAAAAGACAAAAAAATTAGAAAGATTTTTTGAAGTAAACCAAAGAAACTAACAAATCTGTATATTTTTTTCTAAAAATTTGAAATAACAAAGATTCAATTTAATTTTTTGTGAAGACGGTTTTTTCAGTGTTTTTTTTATAATAACTCTTGCAGTTTCTGAAAACATTAATGAATGAACGTTCAAGTTGGTTGAATATAATCAACTTTGGGAAAAGTATTATCCACTTCAATGCAGCCTGATCATGATAAATTGTAATAAGCTCCTCATTCTTCATGCTTTAATTTTTCGTCTTTAGACGCGGACATTATTTTTTCCATGAAACGTATCTTGACTACAACCAATTCTCATAAGATGTATCTGAACCTAACAAATACAAAACCCAGACACAGTCAAATTAGAAAAAGCTGGCTTTGTTCTCAGGTACAGCTGTAGCGATCTCACAACTAAGACAAATCAATTGATATCACTCACAGTAAAACAAGCCGTTTAGGCTCTAGGGCTTACCAAAGAAATATACATACATACACTCGAAAAACATAATTCTTCTTCTTTCGCAGTCGGCTAAAAAAAAGATGTAATATCAAAATCCTAACTAACAAGAATGTAACTGTTTGTAAATACGCCTTAAGTTCTAAACAGATCATCATGAAGTTTAGCAAGCGGTTGTCAAAAGTGCTAAAAAGGACGTGGACCTTTTACCAAAAAACAAAAGACTTCCCGAGGGGCAAAATTTATTAATAAAATCGGCATTAACGCGAGCAAATGAAACAACTTCCGAAAGGTTGACAGACCACTGACTCATTGACTCGATACGAACCTCGACTTTCAATTAAGTGATTCCGTTTACACGTGGGACTGTCACCGTTACTTTCTAAAGCATGTACTCATAGGAGGCTAAAACTTATTTTGTAAGGAGAGACCTATGTAGGGGTAGACCGTTAAGGGCTGTTAATGTGATACTCACAAAAAAACAGCTCTTGTGAATTGTTTGCGACATGTATGTGAAGATAAACAAGCAAGCGTTAACAACAGACTAAGATTGTAAACGATCTTTTATTGACCTACGTCCCGGAGACTAAGCCTCCTGTCAACAAAATGTTTTTGTTAGTGTACAATATCTAGGGGAGTTCTTTTCTTACTTCTTACTATTGTTCGGGTAGTTCAACGGCTGTTGAAAGAATTTACACTCGTTTCACGACCTATTTGGCAAGGCGTAGCGTACAGCTATTGGTCTGGGATTCGATTACCACTCAGTGCACATATCTTTAGTCATGAACCGATATAATTTGTTTACTTACTGACTTCAACAAGGAAATTCCTTACTGAAGATCCACTTGTTTTAAAGTAATTCTATTTGTTTGTACTATGGAGGATTTACAACTATTATAGTTACTAAACATACGAAACATAAGAAAACAGACCAACAAAATCAAATCATCACTTATATAAAATATGACATAGTAAAGTTTTGTGCACAATACAACAAGCTAATGAACCGACTTGTGAAATTATATTACTCTATTTAAAACTTACAACTTTCACAAAAAAATATAGTTATTACTATCCATCTCGAAGTAGACGCAATCGGAGTGTCATTAGCTCATAGCGCCTTGTTATTAATGTGAACATTTAAATTGATCGGGTGAGGCTATACTTTAGTAGTTTTAGTGCTTTAAGTAGTGTTATTCCTATCAACTACAAAGTCATACGGGTCAAAACATCTTTGCTTAATTAGTATACGAAAAGTACTGCAGACAATTGTCAATAAGTTACAGCCTAAGTGAACGATGGTTCTGTCGTAGATGTCACCCCTTAATGAACCTTTATTTCATTTATTGATCGGTCTCCAAATTAATTTCCAGTAATTTAGACTTAGAGATTCTCTTTGTAGATTTGTAAATTTGTATCAAAATCCCTGTACAGTGTCTTGTGTTGTGGGTTATATTTAAACATCAAACAATGCTTTATTTAGAGCAATATTCTCTCTGAATCATTGAAATAATTGTTCTTGAATATTTGAATACCGCCAAGAGAATGGCTTTGTGATTGGACAATGATGTGGAGACAGATCAACTAATTAGACTTTTAAAAAACAAACATTTCTTTCATGTAAGAATTAAAACTGTCATAGCACAAATACTCATTAGCAAAAAGTTATTAACAATCGTAATCATATTAGCTATAAACGTTTCGGTACAAGCATTAATACAGATTATAATATGTATTGGGTAATAAAACCGCGTTCAAACGCTGGTGCTGGTGGTTTCTCCTCCTTGGTCGTCGTAAGCGCCGGGTTATCACTGCATTCATGGGAGGTGACCTCTCTCTTTCGGCTGTCATTCTATCACCTCGGCGTGGTGACGGCCCAAAGGGGTTTCCACACGTACAAAAAAGGGGTAGATACTAATACCACGCTTTCAAGAAATATTTAAATCTAACGTTATATGTTGTAACTTTCAAAGTTGTTTAACAAAAGTGGTTTCCTAACAAAAATATTAAAAAAATATACAAGCTAACACAGTTAAACGTGTTTATTCAGTGACCCATAATATATGAGATTGGCCTCTAGAACGTTGTGACGATTCAATTATTCAACAATAAGCCCAGGTGCTATGTAGTTCGGGCAATTGACACTACGGTACCAAATTCGACACAAAAGGATTCACTTAAAATGTATTAAGTAAAGTGATGTATTATCGATCTTGTTGATTTAACCTCATTGGTATCGGATGATTTTTAACAGTAGCTTTTATATATTTAATTAGATTCAACTCACTCATCGTCGCTTACTATATGTGTGGAGTATACTTTAAGAACTTCCTGATTTTAAATGACAAGACATGTGTTTACCTGTAATTTACTAGTACCTATTTTACTAGTTCGAAGAAACAAACCAAACCAAACCAAATCAACCCATATGCGGCCGTTCCTTCATTTTACAAGTATATTATTTGATGTGAATTGTGAACTCGAATCTTAATTAACTTAATACTTCAAATGACGAGACGAGAGATGAAGGAAGAAATTTAGTACAAACAAGAGGTATCTATTAAGCATAAAAAGGATTTAAATTTACACTATAAATAAATAAATATTTCGGACATCTAGTCCCAAACTAAGCAGAGCTTGAATTATGGGTACTAAACAACTTATATAAATACATATATACTTTTTTTTTAAAACACCCAAACTTCGAAACAAACATTCGTAGATCATACAAACATTTGATTCGACCCGGTGATCGAACCCGAGACCTCAAGAATAGCAGTCGCATACGCTACCGCTGCGCCACCGAGGCAGTCAATCTATAGTCTAGATCAGTCTATAGTCTAGAAGAACAACTGAATAAATGCATCCACCATTTTTTTCGTATTCAGATACACTTTTAAAGCGAAACACGCTTCTAATTAAAACGTTGATATGATAATTGGAATTTCACACAGTAAGTTAATTGAAGTGAATTTCTTTCTGTTCTCATGAATAATAATAATATATTTTGTTTTTGTTATTATGTTAACAATAATGGATAATAACAATTATAGGTGTTACGTCTGGGTGTGATCACAATAAGGTATTATATTGTCTTTTGGGAACTTAAGGTAAATTAATTAGTAACAAGAAAACATTTAATAAGTTAACCCGGCTACATAAAACGTTTTGATAAAATTTAACAGCATAAATCACCCGGTCTATTATTATGAACCTATTGACACCTTATTCAATAAAATCAGCTCAGTACAGTTCATTGCTTTTCGCCGTAGGTGGCTAAAACTAAAAATGTTGGAAAGGCATTAAGAAGTAAAAAGCACTTTATGCATTTCAGTTATTACCTGACTTTAGAAATGTTTGAGATTTCAATTTGGTTGACTTTACATTTAACATGATATCTAAATTCCGTGACATATGAAGCGATTTGGAGAATACCTTTTGTTTGGAAGAATATACCTATTTATATTAATGTAAACCCTGCAGTATGGTTTTCACCAAGTGACAAGTATGAACAGTAAGACTGTTCTTAATTATTCATTTAGAAAATAATTTTTAGCCGTATTATGAAGTTGTGAAAATAAAATATATTTTTTTGATTACCTGCTCCAATTACTCTTACTATGCATCGCAAATTACTCTTATCGCATAATGATAATGAAAACTTCCAATATGTCAGTCAATTTTGATATACAAACCTCAGTGGCTAATTAACAGTCTTAACTAACGGGCAGTTGTAAATTGATCACCTGTATGTTATTAGTAAACAGCCCGCATTTAAACAGAACAGAAACAGCAACCCATAATGTCCCACTGCTGGGCTCGGGTCTCCTCTCAGGAGAGGGTTAAGGCCATACGTCCCCACGCTGGCCAAGTGCGGGTTGGGGACTGGCAAGAATACGTTGTGGCTACGTAAATCTTGCCATTGGATGTTTTTAAGCCGCCCGAAGGCCTCCAACTAAGCTTCACGACTGTTATCGTATGATAACAACCGGGACCGACTGCTTAACGTGACCTCCGAATCACGGAGACGCTCATAGTAACATGCCACCAGCGGTCACCCATCCAGGTACTGACCGCACCATCGTTGCTTACCCTCGATGATTGTTTCTAATCACCGAGTGCAACTGGAGTATGAGCGCCACTACATTTACCATTCTGTTTTCTCCGCACAAATCTTTGAGGTGATATTTAATTATGAAATAAAATTTGAAATAAGGATTACGATTTTGTTATTCAACGTTCTTTGTGTTTTGAAATATAAATGACTATATGATGAGAAGTTCACACCTTTGTTTGACTGTGTGACGAAGATTCTCAGCATGCAAGTGTCACTCACTGTCCAATGTGAACTTTTACAGCAATTATCTAACAAGTAATGTCTGATATTTAATCCTTGTCTGTACGTGGTTATCAAGCCAAATGGGTATGTGATGACGTGCTCTATTTTAACATTCTTTCTCTGCCTATTGTGCCAAACAGATATTTAAAAATCTAACAAATTATACTGCAATGAAAGCGCATGAATACAAGCTAATTATTTTACTGACGTCTTTCAAGAAGTTATTCTACACATTACAGAAAAAACTAATTTAGTCGCAAGTCATTGTAGATATATTTGGCAAAATGTTCGCGTTTTATTCAATTCTGCCTACTTAATCAGGTAGCCAACTTCTTTGGGTTTCAACCCCAACTACTTTCACAAAGTAGCGGGTAGTAAATATTTAGCTGAAGCCATACGTGATCTCGTGGGGCTACAACTTGTAAATCTAACGTGTAAAAGGGAAGCATTACATACATCGCTAACTGTCGATGCGCGTGTAACCAAGCCCTTGCATGTTCTAAACATGCACGTGCGTGTGTTCGTTTACTTAATACGATAAGTCCAAATAGAACTAGCCTATATAATAAAAACCGCATTTTCCTTCACAGGGTAATATGATAACAAGTTAAACTGTGACATTAAATAAGTATTGTTAATTTCTACCAGGAATACAATTATTAAAGATAACTTTAATAAACGAAACTTTAACGATTGTAAATGTAATGATAAAGACTTTTAACCAGTTTTATTCGACAACAACTCGTTCCTGATTGCAGCAACAAAAAACAGATGAGTAGCCACATAAAAATGAAGCAATTCAATAAAACCTGTTTCAAGGTTACCTGGTCTCCTAAGTCGCGTTACTGCTTGCATTAGGAGCATTATAACTGTTGATTAAAACACAATATGACAAAACACCTTGTATGTACCTCTTCCGAACGATATCTCCAACTTGTTAGGCACCTCGAACCGTATTCTCATATCACTCGATTAATTATCACATGTGACACAAAACACTTCTTACTCACTTAAAAAAAAAATTTAAATTCGCGAATTCGCGCGGTCGCGCTCTTAGCTCGGCGGCGATGGAGCGGATCCGATATTCGTCGTTGACAACTGAACGAGCACTGAGTAACCGGCGCGCCGCACGCCGGCCGTCCTTCCGCAATGGGATGGCTCCCGCCGCGTCGCCCTACATCTACGCTGAATGCGACGCGTGAGATGTGATGTAATACGCATGTGACGAAATGCATACAAAGATTAAATATGATCTTAATATCGTCATAACTACTACAACGCTACTTAATTTAGCCTGAATCACACATTTAAATATAGCACAGGCGCCACTCAGACTTTCAGACACATAACTCTTTTGTTGTCCGTTACTTTACTTCAAAATGATAACAAAGACGCGATGCGAATTAATGTAGTTTTTTGGGATAAAAGGTGTGTGATGAAGAAATATATCAATACTTCTTCCCACAAACCTGCTTCTGTTCTGGAGATCATTATTGATGGCAGTAACAGCATCCGTGACTTTGTTAACCTTAAACTATCGTTAAACCTGAAATCGTCTGCATAAAGATGATATCGAGAAGAAATGACTTTAGTGATAGAATTGATGAAAATGGAGAAGAGTAGTACGCTACCCTGGGGTACATCCGCTGTAAGATTACACCGATTGGAGGTAAGGTAAGAAGGTAAGAACTGAACTAAGCAATTATATATCTGGAAACATTCAGAGACGATAGAGTGCCTAAGAGAACGTAAAATCAACAAAATTAAAAGCGCTGCTTAAGTCCAGTAGAACCAATACTGTCAGTTGTTTATTTTTCATAGCCAACCTAACATCGTCTGTTATTTTAAACACTCACACAATATTATTTTTTAACTAACGCGGTCACAGAGCTATGACCAATACCAAAACCAGATTGGTATGGACTTACAAGAACATTTTAGGAGAAACAATTGTATAATTTTTTGAGAAAAATTTAATAAAATATATAACAATATTTGAATCAACCTATTTCCACCCGATGCTGAATAAAAGTATCTCCCAAGGAGGGCCAACTATAGTCATGCAGATATATTAATTGAATTTTTTAATTAAACAATTGTAATGTTATAATTTAAACACCGAACAGATGGAACGCAGTAATAGTATCGTATGACTGTATGAAAAAAACTTGGAACACGCCCGTTCTGTCCACCTCTTGCATGAGCGGACATAAAAGATGAAATGGACAATTAGTGTTCACTGAAGATTTTCACTTGATATGATAGACAGTCGATCCCGGATATTTTCAGCAAACCAATGGCCTCGAATTGAACAATTAAACAAAACACGGACAATTTTATTGGATTACTACGCAATTTGCTTGTAAAATTGAATAGCTATATTTATATATATATAGCTAGTATTTTGTTTGTGTAATAAAACGGTACTTAATCCAATTTATACCTCATCATCGTCTACCCCTGATATTGATATTGCCGAGTCCTCTCTACAAAGCGAATTCAAAGAACAAAATCTCTACATTTAAAAAGTTATTTTAAAAGCAAACACGTGCATCTGACGCTGTCAATACTGGTCCATGTTTTTCACACATAGAATGTGTCTGTAAATCTTAAGTTTAATCACCTGCAACTTAACACGTTATTTAGGCTATTACAAACTTTAAAAATGTTTGTTGTTCTTCATCTGCAGTAATTCTCCAGGATCAAAGAAAATTAGTCCAACACTGCTTGTTAGTGTTTCTGTCAAAAAGTCTAAATAATAAAATGTGTATATCACAATATTTTATGTGTATTGTCACAACATAGAATAAATTGAGGTCGCTTTTTATCGTATCTATGTTTATATCGTATGCAACGGGTTTTAATGCGCTTTTCAGCAGAAAAAACTGCATGTTATAAAAGAATAATATTTATCTACGGGAAGACTGAAAATTTTCCAAATTGTCACTACTTACAACATAAATTACGATTAATACGATATTTTTTAAAACATGTTCAATACTAAAAAAAATATTTTTTTATTGTGACTTTTAAAGGATCCACGGACGTAAACAGTGGCTTGAAAAAATAATTTCATCGAAATCTGTATTCTGACACAGGTCAAAGGGACCCCCATAATATTAACACGTATTACGGAATCACGATTGATTTAGAAATAAAATAAAGCCATTAATTTATATAAAAAACTAGCCGAGCGGCAAACGTTGCTTTGCTATAAAAATAAATTTAGGGGTGGACAAACATTAACATTGGGGGATGAAAAAAGTTGGTGTCCGATTCTCAGATCTACCCGATATGCACACAAATTCTATGAGAATTGGTCAAGCCGTTTCGGAGGAGTTTAACTAAAATACAAACACGACAACACGTGAATTAAATATATTAGATTATTATTTCGATATATACGGTTGAACCCAAACCAGAATAACCAGATAGAACCTTTACTATGGTAAGTAGACTTATTGATAAACGTACTTTTATATAACATAACAAACATACACCTAATCTAGACACAGCATTTTTTATCTTGGATGTGAATCAAATCCAGGACCTTGGCTGTTAGCAAAGGTCCTAGGTTTGAATCACATCCAGGATAAAGGGTTTTTACCTCAGCTGTCACAAGTAGTAGACCAGCGAGTCCGTATTACTTTTCAATGTACAATAATATAATAATAACCATGAGCGTCTCCGTGATTCGGAGGTCACGTTAAGCAGTCGGTCCCGATTGTTATCATACGATAACAGTCGTGAAGCTTAGTTGGAGGCCTTCGGGCGGCTTAAAAACATCCAACGGCAAGATTTACGTAGCCACAACGTATTCCTGCCAGTCCCCAACCCGCACTTGGCCAGCGTGGAGATGTATGGCCTTAACCCTCTCCTGAGAGGAGACCCGAGCCCAGCAGTGGGACATTATGGGTTGTTGTTGTTGTTGTACAATAATATTTTGAGCTTATGTCGCGGAATTGTTTAGTATCACGCTTCATTTCGGGTTGCGTTCGTGCCTCTTATAATCCAAGGTTGTGCCGTGACGTGACTGATTACGTTGCTCTGTAACCTTAATAGTGATTATAATTTGTTCGCTGTTCGGTCAACGGTAATTTCAGGAAATTTCAGCAAAATAAAATCTGAACCACGCCTATATAGCATTTAGTTAACAAAAGGCGTGTTTTAGTCAATCATAAAGGCAGGGTAGCTGTAACATAATGGCCAAATAGTCATTTTGTGGTTATTTTGTCGATTTGAAACGCATTCAATACTTACACTGTTGCCGAGACAGGATGGGGACACCGTAGTCCACATACATGAGAGAAGGATCTACACCATAAATGGTCTGGGGTACCAGGGATTTCCATCCTAGGCTAGGCAGGGTTCTCCGTCATCTGGTAACCGCAACAGAGTGCGGTTTGAGTTGGTTCGAGTAAGACATAACAACGTATTTCCGCAACCAAAAGGGATTAATGTTACCTAGCAGTTCAAATGCAAATAAATCAATAAAAGTAGAACACGTATAATAGTCATAAAATTTATAAAAATATAAATAAATAGTTAAATTCATCACTTTTAACGTTATCCAAAAATAGCTTAATTTTTAATAATTACCAACCGACATACTACAAACTACTACTATTGATATAGAATACCAATAAAGTCTATATCTATGCTACAAACTAAACAAGTGATTAAAAAACCGACTACGTAAATATCTGCCATCTTTATTAAATTCAGGTTTTTTTAATTTTTTTTCCTTTTTTAATTTACCCACTAAGACGAATCTATTGATACCACTCACATAAAAATACAAGACGTTTAAGCTCTAGGGCGTGCCAAAGAATTATACATACATACAAATATACACTCGAAAAACATAACCCTCCTTCTTTCGCAGTCGGGTAAAAAGCCTAGGACCTTAATTATTATATTTTAGTAGGTGTTCCCCTCGTTGTTGCTAACATTCCATCATCCTATTTATATTAGGTGAAATAAGAATTCTTCAGAATCACTTCGACATATCATCGCTTAATAGAAGCTATATTGTCAATCTAGCGATTTACACGGTTTAATCATTGTTTTAGAAGTCTAGAATAACAGTACAAGTAATGGAAACACTAACGCGTATTTTTTTATTTGTGATACATATTTTTACAGTGGGTAAGTTAAGCGTGACCAATGATTGAAAAGTAAAGTCAACTTTAAACATTATTACATAACAAGTAAGTTATACTCTCGAATGTCTCGATTGAATTTCTTGAAATACATTTTAGAATTAAACTCATTTGTACTCGATCCATTATTTTTATTAACTTTAATCCTGACTGGTTTCGCCCTATGGCATTTATCAAGTTACTGTTAAAAATTATAGTTAATTAAGGTAGTAGAATAAACACAATAATTTATATATTTAATTCTAGAACATATCAAGTAAATTATTAGCTACTAGAGGTGCTACTGCTAGAGTAGAAGATGTAAACGAACAAGACCTGTTTGGCGAAGTGTATCTTACACTTTATGTTGCCTGTGTTGCATCGTGAAACTGTGGTTGTACCCACGCACGTCAAAGTTTGTCATTGTCTAACGATGCGTGATGACCTATTGTATTCAAAACATTTCTATTGTTAATTTTTTTTAAATAAACCTCTCTATAATTGGTAACCTACCTCAACTACGGGTGTGATTTGATTCCTATTTATTATATTGATCTAAACGCTGGCGGAAAATTGAGAAACTGTCCTCCATGTTCGAATTTCCCAAGAGACTATAACACATAGTGGTGCGAAAAAGAAATAAGAAGGGTTTAGCCAATAACGCTTGTTTTGCTACTGCAAGCGTTATTCATCATTTACGCTAAATACTTGCTATAATAGCCAAATATCATGTGGGGTTATAATAAATGGACGTACCATACCATGACTCTCCTTCATAAACCACAGAACTGTACGCTTACCTAAAAATTAAACAGCAAAGAATTTTGAGTTAACGGTTTGTAAAGAAAGTCTATATGACATTAAAGTTTTCGGTTTTTTTTTAAAGATTCCCCGTGTTTTTTAAGATTCGAATTGTTGTTCTAGTTTATTTCTAATTTTACTATTTAAATGTGGACGAACGGGTTACATGTACCTCCAACAACAAAGTGAGTATCCTCCGACCAGGCGAGGTGATCATGCCTGGCGTGCCAATGCCCAACAGTTTATGTTGGAAAGTTGTATACATGTTAATCGGAGCGAGAACTTCTATTGCGCGATGCAGGATTGGTAGCTTCGTCGTACACTACGTTACTCTTTAGTTCAGAGTATTTGCGGTAGATGGCGTTGTCATATGTTTATGTTGCCGCTGTATGTGGAAGGCGCCACATAACTACACTCTATAATCCTCCTTCAAGTAAAAAAAAATCTATTGCTAGTCTCGGGACACTATCCCCGTAGATTGTAGACTTTCCCGTTTTATGTAAGAAGTAACTTTTACAATTTTAAAAATATTCTTCTATACCTCAAGTACATCACTGCCAATCTTCCAATTGAAAATATATGGACTCGAATATTTTACAACTTCAAGGGACCAGAGATTTCAGTATTTACTCAATGAGAGGAAGAAAAAAATCTTGACGACCGTACAAAGTTTGGCAATAAGGATTTATGTTTCGTTTGAGGTCAAAACTCTAAAAATAAGAACTTATAATCCGATCGCACTGAAAAAGATATCCATAAGTCTGAGTCAAGAATAAAAACAATCATAAACATTAATTGTTCTCATTCTTTCGCTGGGTTAACTTGCAGAGTGGGTTTATTTATGGGCGTTAACTAGACGACTTGTCGCTATTAACGCTTGTTTACGTAGTGGCTCAGTAGCAATGTTTTGATATACTGTTTGAACGTATACAGACTGGTGCAACGCAGTAAGCCTATCTAATATTGACTGAACTGGAAGTCAGATGTCGAGCAATAACGCCTGAAACCAATTTTTTTGGACATCACATCCAAATTGAGCATCGGAATTCTTTTTACATGAATATTGAGCATAATCTTGGCTTCAGTTATCAGCTAAAGCCCGTTCGAATCGCGGTTATACAACTCAGCCCTTTTCGAGCAATTCTTCGTAATCTATCTGTATCTACATTCTGTTTAAGCATAAATTACCTATATATAATATTTAATGGTCTCGACAGGCGACAGTCATCATTGGTCACTAAAGTGTTAACGGTTACACTTATATAAAGTATGTATTAATAGGTTTTCGACCGTATTGTTTATTGTAAAAGTATGCATATTCTTAATATGTATTCATAGGTATGTAAATTATTATTAAAAATACATAGGCACCAGACAGGTAGCTAAAAATTACGTTATAATTTAATTATGAGATTTTTTGAGCAATACAATCACAAACCATTTCCCTTTTAAAGTCCGAAGAATATCGCAAATATGAATAATTTTCGACGAGTAACGCTTTTGTAATTGGGTCTTTCAGTAAAAGATTACGTAGCATGTTTTTGAGAGTATTTATGTATGCATATATAGGTATTTCTTTGGCACGTCCTAGAGCCTAAACAGCTTGTCGTATTTTTATAAGTGGTGTCAATAGTCGTCTTAATCTCAGTGGTACCAATAGAGTGACACTGGGTACAACACAACACAAAAATTAAAAACCTGAATTTAATTAAGATAGCAGATATTGACGCAGTCGGTGTATTTTTTTATAATTTTACTTGTCATTGTTTTACAAGCATTTTTGTAAACATTAAAATATGCCAAGAGTGAAATCCAGATTTTCAGTTTTAATTATATTGCGGACGCTTGGCAGGAGCTAGATGCGAGAAGCCGAGGATCGAACCAAGTGACGTGCAATTGGAGAGGCATAAATATGGCCAGCAGCGGACTGCGATAGCTGATGATGACGAATTACACGTGCAAATTTTTACTGACTGATTGGTTAACTCATTTTCAGAATATCACTGCAGTAGGAAACTGCTTCATTACAAAACTAATAAATTTTAATGGAAATCAAACAATGGTTCGTATTCAGTAAAAGTTGGAACGGAAAGGAAGGATAGGACAATGTGAAACGCAAACAAAGGCCGATGGAGGATTGCGGCTCGCATAGCAATCAGCTCGGACCCAGCACTGCATTGCCAATCTGTGTAGTGGGCGTGCGGATTCCAGGCGACAATTCGTTATAGATACCTACACTTATACTGTCTGACGTGTCATGCAAATATCAAAATGTATATTCAGGCGATTTAGCCATGCACGTTTTTCTAACAAGATTGGGTTAGGTTTTATGTTCATTATATACAAGTTGGTTAACTTATTAAGTAGCAACCTAATTAAAAATATTAGGTACTTATTTATAACTTAAGCTCGTCATAAAGTTTACTCTCGATTAGTGGAAATTTAAATCTTTAGTTGACAATGCTTCTAAGAAAACATTATTTGTCCAGTCTTATAACCATTAGAAAAACATTAATATGTCGTAAATTCTCAGAACCTTCTTTGGATTTATCCCATTAGCTGTAGGTACATTGGTAAACAATTTTTATTTATGTCAACGCATCACATTGCTGGGGGACATGCAGGCAGTTTTAATAAAGTTTAATTCTCTGCACAGATGCCCTCTGCGTAAGTAATAAACGAGCTTAACTGAAACTCTGCAAAAAGAAAGGTGTGTTTTGTACACTGAGTGCCTGATAGATTGGCTGACACTTCACATCACATCAATTGAATGTTTGTTCCAATGAACAAGATCCCTTTATATACTGGCGTTTGTTCAGGATTTACTCATCAGATGTGCAGATTATTGACACCCCCCCCCCCCAAATTTGTAGAATGTAAATAAGTTATGGTTTAGACCTCATTCTCTTAATCTTTTATTTAAACAACCCTTCAAACAAAAGACTAACCAAATAATGTGACTTATTTATAATTTGAGTTTGGTGAAACCAGGCAAACGAGCGTCGGTTTCATAAATTCAAATGTTGAACAACACTCCGATATTTATTAATTCAGAAATTGAATGTGTAAACGCACAAGAACACCTTTGGCCCAATAGTACCTCATCAACAACCCATAATGTCCCACTGCTGGGCTCGGCTCTCCTCTCAGGAGAGGGTTAAGGCCATACATGGTAATATGCCACCAGCGGTCACCCATCCAGGTACTGACCGCGCCGTCGTTGCTTACCCTCGGTGATTGTTTCTATACACCGGGTGCAACTGAGCTATGAGCGCCTCCCTTCCTATACCTACTTTAACATAAAAAAAGTTCCTCCGAAAGAACAAAGTTACTTCACATGTATAGGTACTTATACAAAACCTTTTTAACGCAATGATCATTCGACATTTTTAATATTTCCTAATATGCTCACACATGGTCAAGGTTTGATTATGTCACCAACGGATTAATAACAAGTTATTCGTATATGTAATCATGTAATTTGGCATGGAATCAATCGTTGAAAATTGATTCAAGTATTATTTGCTGAAATGACCATCCCGTTTTCTTAGATAACTTTGTTTTCTTTGGAATAAGGTGTGACATTCTTTTACTAGAAAGTTGTGACAATAATGAAGGTAGTACAAGAATAATGCCGTGCAGTACGGTATCAAGATATAACCAATTTAATAATGGTTTACTAATTTTTCAATTCTGGCCTTGATACGATTGGAACGAGTGAAGAATTTTAATTGTTATTCACAGAAGACATAGTCTTTCTCAAACTTTGGACCTAAAAATTTAAAATCATTGTTTACTTACCTTGAGCAGCTGCTCGTCGCTCTCTTTTAGAGTTACACTTCCAAAACTTCATGTCAATATCGAAGAGGTCACCAAGTAGAGAGATGACACCGCGCGCGCCCGCTAAGGCAAGTTGCCATCGTCAAACTGTCCGATTGAGGCCGAAACAATGACTTTTGTTTACAAATGAACGACGCGAAGGATTTATTAAATTGTCGAGTGAAGCGAGCGACCACAGGAGACCAATGAGACAGAACAATTGCGACGTATATACACCCCCGCCGTACAATCTCCGGTTGAATTCAAACATCAGACACCAGTAAGGAAGGGCGTGGGAGACTCGACCCCATTCGCTTCTCCAGGGGCTAACCGGGTTTAATAAGACATTGTAGCGTAAAAAAGTTTTATTTCTATCACATCATGTCTTGCTACGGTAATAATTTTGGAACATAGATGCCGAATATCTTGCTAAGGGCAAATCACTACAATTCGAAGCAAATTACTATTTAATTTTAACATCACAATTCGCCATAGGAATTCAGCCAAAACTTGGGACTGTTCTGGTCAAAATAACACACAATTTCAATTTGACAATTTTCAATTATAAAACCTGCTTCGAATAAATACATTATTCCTCTATAAAAATACATGGATAAGCATAATTTCTAGGCACATTTCTGTACTGTCTATAGTTAAATCGATTATGAGTACACACTTCTATCTGTTACATATTAGACTATATCTATCTTATTTGAAAATAAATGAGATTTTCTATATCGCCTTCGAAAATAATCTTAATATCGAGAGGATTCAATTTCTATGTAGCTTAAAACGTGAAGAATAATAGCTATACACAGAAACCTAATTAAATATGCACGTAAAGGTATGTAAATATATCGTTGGGATAAATAAATATGCCATTGAAAATACTTATTCCGTAAAATGTGTTTCATAATGGCATACAAAACATTGAGCATGACTGTTACTTTTGAATATTGCAAGACTGTTGACTACTTTCTTTTAAAATAAAAAAAAAAGACGAGATCTAAAAAAGATCAAAAGTAATACAAAAATTGGTATTACTGCTGCACCTTGAAACTTTGAAATTAGCCCTGTGGCTTGCAATTAACAATAAATTTGTAAAAAAATCTTTTCACATTTTATGTAATTGAAATCAAGCTACACATAGAATAGTGGACGTTTTGTAAACATCTCTGACCTCACATTAAACTGAAAAACAACTATGGCTTGAGCTCACCCATCCAAAGAAATGAGTGGTCTGAAGAGTTTGAGACTTAACAATGATGTATTTTTTTTCGGTCTCCTTGTAACTACCTCTACCCACTTTTCCTATCGATGCACAATGTAAATGCAAAGATGCACAACTAATAATAACTAATAAATTTTAACTGACGAGTGTTGTTACCTTCCCGTTGAACTATCAGACCACACTAAGCTTTTATGTGGAGGTTTTTTTTCTTTGCGTAACAAAATAACTTAAGATGGTCTGCACTTAGAAAAGAAACTAAACATTGATAAAGGGGTGGATTGTAAAATTGTTCCTTTAAAGAACTTGCAAGAGTTATGTATAAACAAGCAAACTTTTTTTCAACCGTATTTAGAAATGAAACAAGTCTTTTGCTTCAGTCAATTGTTACAAAGTTCTGTTCGTGTTTAAACCCAGTTAAAATGTTGAAAGTTAAAATATTGTATACATTTTATCTACTCAACTTACCAGTCTTGGGAACATAATGATTATATTTGCCACAATCGCGCTTATTAAACTAAGATTACTAAATATATAAATTAACACACATAATATAACACACAGAACCAAATTTTAAATATTTGTGATGCAGAACTAAACATGATTTTGAAGTGAAAAATTGTATATGCAGGTTTGGATGGAGAGTAAATTCATAGTCGTCATCCACATAATGTTTATACCCACTGGTATGCGCGTAGTCAGTCAGTAGACATAACGCAGTTCGTCAAATTTCAATGTAAGATCAAACAATTTTAATATCCATAAAAACCATCTGTTTCTATACACTTTTAAATTTTCGCTTCTGTTGGGCGTCTACATGAATGCTTTGTTTTGTATTGAAATATTTTGCCAATCATGTACAGTAATTCTTATATATTCCTAAAACAAACTTAAATATCAAAGCATTAAGTATTCTTAGTATAAAATCGTGTGATGAAATCTTGATATGTATTAAAATTTATTTGGTTAGAGGTTTAAAATTAATCATTATTTTAAGAATCACTGCTCATTCTCTTCAATATAATTTTTATAATAAACCATACACTTGAATGGATTCATGATTGTTGAACAATAAAATGATTTAAAATGAATAGCACAGCAATACATCTGTCTTCATTCCGCTAATCCTATAAGTACTATTACTCTAAATAATTACCTTCAAATTAAAAAATGATAGTGATTTACAAAGGCACTGCTTTTCAGTACATTCAACGTAAATCAGTAATCACATTTGCATTGTAAAATAATTGCTTGCTCCTGTTGAACAATGTCTCTTATTAGGACAAACATCAAGTTTGGCCGCACTCTGAACTTACGAGTTAATTTCTTTTTAAATGATTTTATTTCAAATCGTAATGCAACTTGCATGATGATTAGAAATAAAATGGTTATTTCAATATATTTCTATCATATTCTTTTGTAAAAATTACATAGTTCTGTTATCAACACTATTTTTTACAGTACATGATGGAAGAGACATACGCTGTGCGTAAAAGTAAAAAAAATTGAATAAAAAAAAGCATTAATTTCGCTCTTTCAACTACTGAGTAAATTTAATAAAATAGACAGAATACTGACAATGTGAGACCCCATTTATAGTGGCTATTATAGATATATGCTAATGGTCTTTTTGGTTTATCCAATTTGCAGTGTCACAATATTGGTACAGTAGAGAAAAACAATGAATATTGCTCAACAACCCTCAAAGAGGACATTTTTAAGGTAAGAAATATCAATGAATGGCTAAATCTGTAAAATATATTATGTCTTAAGCTGGCATCTAGTTAACCTAACCTTGTTCATATTCTGGCTATTTTTATTAAGGCTATATAGTTTTGTTATTTTAAGGGGTTAGGGGTAGTCAGGATTTTCAAAAAATCGAATTTGTTTTTTTTGCATTTTCTTTAAGTATAATATCTTAAAAATATTCTCTGAAAATTTGAAGTCAATCCGATCATTACTTTTCGAGTTGCCCTAGGACTTAATTGTGGGTCTAATTCTCATCGGTATGCAAAAAAAAAGGATGCTGCACGTGTGAAAGTGGCAGATCAGCGCGCCAACGACAATACTCGGGAAGGCAGAATGCTTCGTAGGCAACGGCAAATTGATGTTTTGGAAACTTCCACAATGGCCGAAGAACTATTATATGGCCCAGGAATAGATGACTCAGTGTAAGTGATTAAATAATTCGTATTTCTGTACGTAAATCTAGTGCGAAACTTTAATTGCGTTTTTCTCAAAACTATGTTTTTTGAACTGGTGACAACTGTAACTTGAAAACCGCTCAGTAGATTTTAATGAAATTTATACAGCTTTTAGAATACATAATAAACTCGGGCCTGATCGAAGGATTTTTTTTTTTTAAAAAATTTCGATTTTTTAAGACCAATTAACTGTTGACTTTTTCCCAAAAATTTAGAAAAAAAATTTCTGAGTCCGCCATTTTTTTAATTTTTGAAAAAAAAAAAAAGCTTCGATCAGGCCCAGGATTATCTATTTATAAAACTAATTTTTCTTATCCAATTGATTTTAGATGAATCTCCAAGGACTTATCATTGTCACCGCAAGGACCTTTTTTTTGGACTGGGTCAACAGAAACAGCTATAACTTTGGAAATTATAAATTTTTTTTTTCAAATTTTCGTGACTTCAAGTCAAAACATTGTATAATAAGGCCATATTATTACTTTTGTAAAATAAAATGATTTAATAGCGAAAAAAAATTACTGAAAATTATCATTTTTTCGTGTCTCTGACTACCCCTAACCCCTTAATTATGTTTCTAAAAGATTTGTTGATACAGATTTCGGAATAAGAGATAAATTATTGTTACACCTACAAAATGTGTACTAGTACACACAGCTCAAAATGAAGTACAAGAAAATAAAGAGAAAAACTAATTACATTGAGTTGAAATGCGAAAACACATGTACATTTTATTAGTAGTAGTAGTTCAGCACTAACACTTCAAAATAGGCACTCTGAATTTATTAAATAATATATTCAAATAATGGAAATAAATATATCAATATAAAGTATGTACTATTACTTTCATATTGGTTTAAAATATCAGAATTTGATTTATATTCTGATGATTATCATCAAACGTAAAAAGCAACTCATGTAATTTGTGAAGAAATATTTGATATTTTTTTAAACTTGGTTAATGCAATAATCTCCCTTTAACTTACTCAACTGTGCAATGTTCAGATCTTTGCCATAACTATCTGTCATTTGTAGGAAGTCAGGATACCTTTATGACAACAATCCATGAAACATCTAAACAATGGCATTAAAAATAATTTTAACTGTCTCTTGCAAACCACTGCACATAATTCTAAAATAAACTATAAACTAACCACTAATACAAATGGTGTAAATATGATTATACTTAGAGATAGTTGTATTTTAAATTAGTTTTTCAACCAATACTGAAAAGGTGTTTACTTAACTATCCTTGCTAACTTATTGCCAAAGTTACTTGTGGTGTTTCAAATTAACCAAATTTGCCAAGGAACTGTTTTCATTTATAACAGTTCAGTTATTGCGAGATCTTGACTTACGTAAAAATTATTGCATCTGCAAGACTCACATCTGCAGAGCGTGTAACCGCAACAGCGGTTGTTGTAACCGGTTGTCAATGTCTGTACCAAGCACCTTGTACACGAGTCTGGAAATGTGACACTGGAGTAACAATGTAAGCCTGTTGTGGTTGTTGAACCACAGCCAATGGTATAACTTGCTGAGCCATCTCTACCTGCTGACCACCTTCTTCTGAAACTCCCAAAGATTGAACGCAGTGCTGTTGTGTAACTTGCTGTACCCCACCAACTTGTTGTGTGAGAACTTGTTGGTGTTGACTGACTTGCGGTACCAACATCTGTTGTTGCATTTGTGCTTGTTGTTGAGGCTGCTGCTGGTGTATAACAACATGGGCCTGGTTTTGCATCTGCTGATGTTGTTGAACTTGTACTTGTTGTACTTGCTGTTGCTGCTGCTGCTGCTGTTGTTGCTGAACTTGCTGTTGTTGTTGTTGCTGTTGTTGCTGCTGAGCTTGCTGTTGTGCATGTTGCTCTCTCTCATGATCTTCCTTCTTTTTGGCTTCCATAGCTGCCTTCTTTGCATCCGCCTTTTCTTTTTCTTGTTGTATTCGAATAGGATCCTTATTTTTATCATAAGACATACATTTTCCGCTGCGGAATGGCACCAAGTCTTTTGGTATATCTTGTTTTTTAGTTGCAAACTTAACATGAGGAAATTGGTCTTTCATGAAAGCACGGAAGGTGGAATAACCCATAAGTTTTACACCTGGTTCTAAAATCTCTCCATACTCTTTGTAAGCTTCGAACAAATGTTTCCTTGAATCTCCTTGAATTATAACAGTCTTGCTAGCCTTTTTGCCACTTTCTCCTGAAGGTTGAACATCTTTAGGAGAACTTGCATGTTGCTTTAAATATTCCTTCAAGAAGTTAGTGGCATGTTTATAAATATCCAAAGTAAATGTGTTGTATGGCTTCTTACCAACATTGCCATGAATACGGGGAGCAACACCATGTGTCATTACATGTTGCCTGATCCTCTTTAATTGGTAGTGTGTCACATTTTCAAGATATAGAAAAGCTTCTAGGCAGACCTTTCTCCCTTGATACACATAGCAAGCCCTCAGTCTCCTTCTAACCTTATGCCGAGATGTCTCAGCTGGGTTTGCTAAGCTAGCCATAGTGATACCCATCAAGTACATGTCATGCTCACTCTTGGTCAGTTCGGCAATATTCAGTCTGTGCCTATAGACTGCTTCTGGATTGAGACCTCGATAGCAATTATCTTTACAATCGCAACCTCTTTTCAGTCTTTCTTTGACCTGAAATAACCATTTAAACATAATAAGCACAAATAAATCTGTAAATTTCTCTTGATGTTCTCAATAGTAATGTAATTACTATGTAGAGTAGATTATAACAATGGTATATTTTCTTAATAAGTATACACACTCTTACATTGGTTTATTAAATTTAAATAACATGTATACAAGTGATTGTGTGTGATAAAATTGGTAAAACACATAAAATTAGGAGCATTTATAATTTTTTTTCAACATGTATAGTAGTGTGTGGGTAATATTAAAATGACTGCAATTCAGAAGAGCATGGTTTTTTAAAGAGTCAATAATCCACTAAACCGAAACAAATTTTTAGAATAATATAGAATATTTCTAATACACAATCTAAGCAGATACCATACCTGTGTAGGATTATCTTCTAACTTATTGTCAAGAACCTCCTCATCACTATCAGAATCTGATTTCTTCTTTTTTTTAGTACCAGCTTTCTTCTCAACTTTCGGTTTAGTGTCAACTTCCATATCAGGTGTCTCTCCCTCTACATGAGACTCAAATTCAATACTGTAAGTACCAGGTAAAGCCTGCAAATTACCTCCATTTTCTACTTGAATAGTATGTCCCTGCCATAAAACCTGAAGAAGTAAGATGACAATAAATAAAGTTCTTATGACTAACAATATATCAGCAATTATAAAGTTAAATAACTGCACCTGTTCCTGATGACCGTTGTAATTGTGCTGTTGCATATTTTGAGAGCCTATCTCAAAGACAGAGTGTTGACCCATTACAGGTGTGTGCCACTGAGCATTCTCACCATACTCGCCGCCGCCATTCTGATCCGTCGGGATGGACACGATGATGGCCTCCTTACTGTCTACGCTCCGGCGCTCCACCGACAGAAGCGAGTGCAGAACTTCACTAGCCTCTTTTTCAGCAGTATTCACTACTTCCATTTTTTCGTACGACATTCTTCGCTCCACGCTACAACCGATCGTTCACATCAAATCACATGTACGTACATACACGTATGTACAAAGCGATATGCCAAACCCGCCCCGACCGCTGCGAGAACCGTCACCCCCAAGACACAATACAAGAAAAACCGCGATAACTTTTCAAATTCATGTAAATAAACATAACAAAAACCGCGCAATTATTAACCTTAATCGCATTTTTTAAGTTTCATTATCGCATAGCGGATCGAACTCCCGTGGAATATTGGGCCATATAGTCATAGGAAAGAAAGAATAAAACTCACCTTTTTCACGATATATCAGAGACTGAGATGCATTAAAATATATTCCTATAGTTTCCAACAGATTGTACTTTGTTTTATTTCACTTCATTTCGATATTATAGTCATAATTAGAGAGAAAAGAACAAATATTTCACAGAGTTCACGGAAGCAATATGGCGATACACTTTCTGTGAACAAAATCGGAGGACGCCGTAGAACACGTAATTAGTACAGTGCGCCGCCACTAGACAGCGCTGTAATAGCGTTTCCGTATCGACGCTCTCGACACGATGTAGCGCGGTAAGATTTAAAATACGTTCAACGTTTAGGAATAGTGGTACAATTTTTTATATTTTTTGCCATTAAAAAAACATTTCCAGCATATGAAAGATCCATATCCTGGCAATATTATATAGTCTACATTTTATAAGTTTCGACACACAAAATTACGTTAAATAATGAATATTTTCAAACTTAAAACTAACTACATACAATGAAATTTCATAGCGAAATACGTTTATTAAAGGATGTTACATTTCCCAATAACATGTGTTTAGCCCTTCATTAACTCTTTTACCTTGTAGATACTTTAACACTTGTAAGTATTCATAGGCGCATCAGATGTCGATAAACGTAGCATCTATAGCAGTAAAACTATTGTAACACAGAAGACATTAGAAATAAAGGCAAAAATGTGTGAATATAAAACATATAATCCCATAATGAATAATCGAAAAAGCAAAAATTTAAAAAAAATCTGATTCATATTTACTTATTCGATTTATATACATCGAATTTATCTGCTTGAATTTACCTACTTACATAGGGGAACATATTGAAAGAGGGCAACATACAGATTAAAATAAAAGTACTTAGCACATTTTTTATTCGTAAGAGGGGTCCGCAGCGAGGTGGAACAAGACATCGAAGGCTCTATGACCCTGACATTTAAATATGTGTAGATTTGAAACATCAAAAATGGCCATTAAATATTAAAGGCAAATGAGGTAATGTAGGTATTTTATTTTCGTCGCACATGTCTATTTTTATTGAATGATTTCTACTTCAAAACAAAGGTAATGGCAAGGTCCAATGGTTAAACTTAGTGGTAATAGAGGAATAACTTAATAAGGTTTGGTGCTACTATGTGTATTAAGAATGTTTAAAATACTGTCTAAAACATTTTTTTTTGTAATTTACATCTCGTCATCTGCCTACATTTGAACCACACATGGTAGGTCTCATATCAAAATAAATATTGAAACTAAACCTTTAAGCTTGTGTTTAAAGAATAGTTTTATTTCTACTTTTTGACCAAGATCATTATGAAGTCAGTTTATGTAAAAATATTGTATTTTTTATAATTAAAACGATATCCTAGTTTACTAACCAGCTGCTGCGTCTAGGGCGAAACAGCTACTGCGGGACTTAACTACACCTGGGGACGGTCCATCGGGCCACTCCATCTTTTCCTCCATTGCCTTTGAAGCACTTCTCTTAAATTGTTCTAAGAAACTGTCTATTTGTGTTTCTATACTAGTCGGGGAGTTGGCCATCGTTTCCACCGAAACACCGAAAACAAACACAACACGTTAACCTGCCGCTTATGACATTTTACGTCCTTTTTATGTTCTCCCACAAAACCCCGCGTTTACTATTTACACGACGTATTTCGTATTGCATAATTGGCAATTTTTTTTTTCGACATATTCGTTCATCGACCCGTCTTCGCGTTTAATAATATCAAAGAAGACCGCGGAACGGCCCCCGACTACGAAAGGACTGCTGAATAGCGGACTAGAGACGTGCTAATGTAGAAACGTCGATGTATGGTTGATGTGACCAAAGTGTCGATATAAGCAGATAAAATACCTATTTTCGTATGTTTGTATTCGCAAGTCGTGTGTAAGGGGTATGATAATGCAAACCTGAAAGAAAGTTGGCCTAATCCTCATTTCTACGGAGGACCTATGTCCAGTAGTGGACTCTTAAAGGTTGTTGATGATGTTTATGCTATAATGAACTCTTTATCTGATATGATACAATGAAAAGAGTATCGTGGTTTAGTAGTAACTAAGTTGGTAAGCACATTGCAAAATCAAGCTTTTCTGGCTAAGTCAATTTGTGGATACCTATCCACAAACTGACTTGGAAGTCTGTCTTGGAAATGGTCAGGTGACCATTCCCAGCACAGACTACAGACTTTCTAAAGTTCTGCCATATCACCTAATGGGTGTCCGATGGTAAACGCCAGCTACGTAAAAACCGAGGTTTAGTCGTATCGTGGCAGCCTCAAAAACGACCATAACCTAGTTTGGTAAAAAAGGATCGGATTAGTAGAGATGAAATCAAATAAAATTAGAAGCTTTTTTTATAAATGGTGAACGAGAAAACAGAATACTTGGTGGCAAATAACTAACGCTGCACATTGATACCTGCAACCCAAGAGTCACAAGTATTGTAAAAAAATTAAAATTATATTTACCTTAATAAAAGATGTTTGTAATAGTAGATATATTGTTCCTAATGTCATTTAATGTTTACCTCTGAAATTCCACGTTTCAAATTTAAATAAAAATACCTCTTCCTTATAATAGGTAATAAAAAAACTTCCGCTTTAGGAATAAATCCTGTGTTGATTATATCACTATCTTGCTCACTAATGATTTTTCATCTATCTTGTATAAATAACTAGATTATGTCTTTACAGTTTTAACTGGCTTTCTAAAATCTGTTTTACCGTTAATATCATAATTTTCAAATTTATTATTTTTTATCGCAAAAAATTTTATCATCAGTATTTCTTCTGCCTGAAACGGATACATTATTATTTGGCATTAACCACCTAAGTATTTTAATTAATTATACATGAACCTCCCAAAGTAACTCTGCTCAGCCTGATGGAAAGCATGAGCAGAATCCAAGAGTAGTGATCATAATACATATTGCGAATGCAGAGAATACAACAATGCAGCATGGTGACCCACACTACAACGGCCTATTGAGATGCTTCTGCATCATTGGGTCTGCGGTTTCGCACTAACCTACGAAACACTACAGCACGAAAGCGATCATTTTAGGTTATTCTTAGTCTTATTATACGTCATCTAGTTTCAAACGAAGCAGTGCTTGTTCTATGAAAACTAGATAGACTGATAGAATTCTTGTATACTTCTTTTGAAAAAACATGAAAAGAAAATACCCAAACTCCGATACAAATATTTGCAGATCTTACGAACATTTGTTCCGAACTAGGTATCGTATCCGCTACCTCAGCAGTCGCATATGCTACCACTGCACCACGGGGGCAGTACAAGCAATAATTAATGTATGTAAAAAATTCTACTTTAGACTATCCGTACTCACTAGAGCATCAATAAAAACACTTTTTATAAAAAAACTGTGGCTGGATAAATATGCAGGATATTTATCCAGCCACATTTTTTTCTTACTTGTTTCTAAGAGTAAGATTTTTCCTTAAATGTACATATTTCAACATTTCATAATGTTTAAAAAAAATATAATGTGCAAAATACAATAACTATGCCTTTTGGTAAAAAGATATCATTCGTCTTAGAGTTTAAATGTACATAATAATTTAGAATTATATCGATAGCATCTATCTCACCATTTAACTTTTGGCATCACTAAAACGCGAAGTGATTTTACTACGGATACCGTTACTCTATATACAGCAACGAAAATAAAGCGACACCCACTGACATCTATCGATCGCACTGAACAGCTGTTGGAGTTTCTAGGTTGCCAGATATCATTTAGTTCATTGTCTAAAAATTAAAAAAAAAGTAGTAATTAAGTAGTAGTAAGTGGCTTCTGGATAAATTATTTTTTTAATCTTGTTTCGTTACAATAATGATTAAAATGATATGAATAATGTCAAATAATCGGTTGATTTTTTTACGCATGCCCAACTAGTAAAATATGTGTGCGTATCTGATGACGTTAATGTTTCGTAGTGTGAGTGCCTGTCGGTGAGGGGTTCGCGGTCGCCGGTCGCGCACGTACGGTACAATCTGCTATATGCACTAGGTAGTGCTGCGCGAAGAGCGTGTGTGGTTCGTGGTATTATAGGTGGCTGGATCTGTCACACGAGACTACACCCGGCATCATAATGTCAAGTAAGCATGCTTCTTTTACCGGTATTTGAGTAAAATTCTATTGTTTAATATAATTAGCAATAATAACTAACATTCTCTTAGTGACAATTAAAACGGGTAGTAAAATATACTTTTCTGATATTTTTAGCAGTGACCAATTGTTAATTAACAGTATTGTCGTAATTAATTTCTACATAATTTAGGTATCTAGATTTTTTTAGTACCTGTCATAATACATCTTAATGTAAATAATAAAAAGGACTATAGAAATTACGTACGTAATAAAAATAACCAATTTTAATTGATGTATATGAAGTATCAGCGTTTATAGTGCATTTTTTTAAATGTGTTGTTTTTTACTAAGGAAATTCAAATAAACAAGAATGTATAGAGTACCGAATATACCAAAAATTGGTGGAGCGATTTACATATAGGTTTATTTTTTATCAATAATGTTTATCCTCTAATGCGTGTATTTTTTATGTTACGTGATGAGAAATGTTATCTTAATTATTATCAATTTGAACACATTTTATAGAACAGTTTTTAGAAAGTCAAATAACCTTGAACTATTTTGTCCAGTGGGTGTCCATTATCTTAACTGACTTAAAAACATCTGCGTCACTTTAGTTACGTTAATAGATATAAAAAAATATTCTGCTTTACGTTTTCCATCACAACTCAACTATCAAGAAAATTATAGTAACATATCGTAAACACTGTATCGTTATCTACTGTAAATAAAATACCCATATTCATAAAGTAAGTCTGTCGGCTATGCGATAATAGTATCTATCTAACTTTAAATACCTTAACATTGATCAACTTCGTTATATTTTAATGTTAATAACAGTAAGAAGTAACGTTCTGAACTTCAAAAAAAATGTAAAGGATTTTTCATACAAAAAGCATTAACGTTACATGTTGCAACATAGATAGTTGTCTGAGATTTGTGAATTGATATGCGATATTCAATCCAGACCGCAAAGGTTCAGACCACTTGGTTGCGGCTGAACTGGCGCCGGCCGGCGATATGCAAATCTGATACCCCGACGTACAGTTGTCATGGAATAAAATAGATATTAAGTGTTAAAGCCAATGATGAATGATCGCCGATAGTAATAGGCAACGGCAATTTGTTTTATAATTATTTGGTTGACAAACATGGATCCTAAATACTACTAGTTTTAACGAACTCGAATCTAAGAAAATTATGATTTAAAATACGTGTCCTTAATATTACAACGTGTATTAGTTTATAATAGTTTATGAACTCAAAATTAAATCAGGATGGTCACAGAAGTCAAACTGGACGAGCGTTCATTAAACACAACTGTTAGCCCCTATTTCAAATACGGTACTGAAAATTAAATACCAATTGACAAGTGAAATGATGAACACGAAGACAACGCAAAGCGTGTATCGTAAAAACTAAGAAAGTTGTTTATCACGAAGACAAATTTTCTCGTCTGGATACTTGTTAGGAAAAACGATGGAATGTGACCTAGGAGAATAGATAGTGATCTAGGAGAATGTAAAAAGGAGAGTATGTCACCATTGCATTCCTTTATTCTGTTAGACAGTCGACTGCCTGCGTGGTTTTCATCCCGACAGACCGGTTGCACCTAAATAGAAACCGCAGGGACATTGCTCCCGGCCGGTGGCGGCTGATCCTGCATTTTAACTCTCGAGTGCCTTGTTAGGGTGCATTTTGGTAATAGAATACCTAATGGGATGCCAGCTCTTTAATCTATTTTAAGTGCCTCAATAAATCTTCCTATCAGTAGCAATGCAGACGTTTTTGAAAATAAATAAGTAACTTTACGATGTCGATACAACATTAATGTTGTGCAAAACATATTGCAGGCACATTTCTGTTGACCAAAGATTAGCCTTGATCACTGACGGCATTTCCCAAATTAAAAGTATTGCAAGGTTTTTCAACATTTTATGACATTTCGTTAAACATCATAAAACATGGTATGGCAGGAAAAAACGAAAATAAACATTTAAAACTATTTTAAGACAAGAATTTGAGTCAGGATAACAGGAAAGCTAAATATTATTGCGATGCTTTTGACGTAGTTTTGCTGGTGTTAATTTTATTTCTATCCCTGACGATCAGTTCTTTTTTCTTGGATGAATGGTTCCCCATCTCATTTCATGGATCTCTGGTAACGTGCATAGAAAGTAGTTATGATCGGATGAATTGAAAATTGTTTTTATATGGAAGACAGATTATTGCATAATCATACATATGATTGTAAATTATAACACATATTAGGAATAGCGACGTCACTTTTCGTAACAAGCGAACGTTGACAGAGAAAACTTATTGCAGGTTTCATTTTGGGATTCATAGGCGTGGACGGGCTCGGCACTGAATATCTGGCGCTACACAGTTACTAGTTTTATTTTGTATTTTATTTGTGTCGCGCTATTTCCGAACCGAACGTGCGGCACTTGTCTGTTACATGGCGTTGTATGTAATGATGGCCCACGCAGGTCTGACGCGCCTGCAAAATGTTCACTTTAATTTCTTTGTAATTTAATTATAATTATTATTACTTTAATAGTAAAATACCTGTTAGGTATAAATGTTATATTAAGTAACTTAGACCAATACATTTGCAATCCATCTAATATATTTTATAAAATTGTCATATCGCGGTGTTTGAACCCGAATTATATTTTGTAATTCTTTTGTTACGAAGTTACAACATGGCTCAAATTTAGACAATATAGACGGACACTAAAGAGACTGTTGTGCGTTTATACGATGGAGAGAACATTTTTCGTACTGAATTACAAACTTTTACATTTGTAAAAGAAAAAAAAACTATAGCTATACCCTACATGTATTAAGGATTTGAATTAAATTATGTAAGGGTTCGTTTATGTAGGTACTTCATTCAGAGTCATTTGTGTTGTTGCCATATTCCGTGTTCATTAAAATACTTTATCGTTGGAATATTCTTTTATTATTTGTAATTGAAAACAAAATCACGATGAAGGTACCTATGTTTCTTTTGAAATGTAGAAAGTTATAATTCATAGTACGTGATGGTTGGAATAATTCAATAGTGAAAAATAACAACACACGTGGTTTTTTCATTATGCTATTTGATCGGTTTCTTTTACTGGCCAAATGCCTTATACAAAACCCTTTTAGGAATGTCGGTCGAAGGAATATGAAAGGAAAATAACCGAATCGATGAGATTTGGTAAAGTATACTGAGCTTTGGACAGGGAAACGAAACTAGTAGTTCCATGAGGGCAGAGTTGGGTACTCTTGTGTTTTCCCATATCTCCTCGTGTGGCCATCAATGTGCTTATGGTATTCTTTTCTTTCCTTTTTTAATAAAAACTGGTATATATCGTTAGAAGTCGACTATATAGCCGTCTTAGGTCTACACCAAAATCCTTCCTAAGCTTTGTCACTTTTTTTACACTTTTCATCAATATATGTAAGGAGCAAAACTTCAGTACCTGCTGTCTTTACTTGATACACTAATTCATTGTTCTATCTGATGAACAACAACACGTGTAGTATTTATTGACAGGGGAAAAATAATGCGCATACGCATCCACGACGCCAGCAGTACAAGCGCTTGCCAAAACTATATACAACTGTACGTAGGTAGGTCGACTGTGTCTTTTTCTACAGGAAGAATCTGCGCACTTCCTCATACTATTCCGCCATGATTATCGTACAACTAGAAGTGACAGAATTACAAAAACATATATGTACGCAATCTTGTGTTTCTCCAGTAATTTTAGATATTTGCGTCTTTGGCACCAAATGCTACTCAAGAATTAATCTAGATTAGACTCGCGGTTTCGGTACCTAAATTAAATATAACACTGAAATGCGCGTTTTATAAAAAACAAATGTAATACTAACGGCATTTTTTTTCATATTTACGGTTCATTATAAAAATAATATGCACAAATTGGTGAGTAATGCAGTACAGAAATAAAACTACATTCATAGATGCCAAAAATGCCACAAGAATCCTAACATTTTAAACGTTTAGATGTTTTTGTTATTTCGCAATATTTTTACGCGTTAACTGCTCAAGCGATCACCGTATTGTTTTCTTTAAACATTATTATATTTATAACAAACATCATGACTACGAGAAAAAGAATAATTTTCGTTTCGCAGGAAAGTAAAGGAGGTTCTTTGAAAATCTCAGACGAGCGAAGCAGCAAGAAAAAGCTGTTTTTATATGTAAAATTTTCATTTCTGCAGAAAATATTATTTAAAATGATATAAAAATAGCAGAAATTTATTAATAACGAACCAGACATACCGCAAATGTTTCATGTTATGACGTAATATTGTTTGATAAAGCTTGGATGTTATTTTGTCTTCAGATCGAGCATGGGTGACTTTGGCTACAAACGACTCGTACGGGCTGGGAGCCCTGGTGCTGGCGAACTCTCTGCGCCGCGTCAACTCCGCCTTCCCAGCTGTGGTGCTTATCACACCATCTGTGACTGAGCCTATGAGGTTTCTTATTAATTACTACTTCATTTAGAAATATTATCAATGTCGTTACATCCATACTAATGTTATAAATTCGAAAGTAAACTCTCTCTGTCTCTCTGTTACGCTTTCACGGCTAAACCGCTGCACTGAATTCAATGAGATATGCCATGGAGATACTATGATTCTTAAAGAAAGAAATAGGTTATTTTATACAGCAATAAACGATACACACGCCGGCGAAGCTGCGAGCAAAAGCTAGTCCAATATAGATCACAGTCTCTGATTTCGGGAGACAGCCATTTAGAAAGAAATTATTATAAAAAAAATCTTTGCTTTTGAGCTTTTTTTTCCAGCATGACATTGATTTATTTCCCCCAAGAATTTTGAGTATTTTATATCGCCACCATTGTTGAACGATGGCCTCCCGTAAAGAGCACCAACTTGTCCGGTCTTGATCAGTCCTCGTCCATCTGTCCATTTGAGCATAAGGTCAATGCGAGTTATATATGTACTTAAATACTTGTAACTCCCCTTTGCACTCATTTTAAAGTTGTCTGTATGATTGGAAGTTTCTTTAAGCAGATTAATGTAGACAAAATGGCTAAAATCATATGTTAATTACCTGCGAAGTCATTTGCAGTGTTTGATGCCAGACAGCAATTAAAATTTCCAGACAATAAACCGTTCCGGTTAGTTATTATTTTCAGGTTATTATGATTAATTTAAATTGAAGAATCGTCATCATTACTTTCCACCTTTCACATATCACTAAACTGGCGTATTCAATTGGCGCTAAACCCTCCTAATGTCGACTACACTCATAAAGATAAATCGAAGCTATTATTCTGTGCTAATCGATTTGTCAAACGTGTGTATGAAAAATCGTGTCAGATCATCGTTGATCGGTGAACGACAAATCTATGCAAATCGGCCAGCGCAGATTAATCGCAACAATTTATCATTACGAATGGTGCAGGTATAACAGGTAAAAGATTTTTGTAATCCTCAGAAAAGGTTTATAAGTTTTATGGGTTTCTGATCTGTTTCTTTCTATGACATCAAAGTTCCAAATTAAGACGGATGGATTTTAAATATGATTTGATTAACAGTAATCGTATAGCTATAATTTAAGACAACCTTCTCTACTGGTCGAAATACAAGTGTGCTATGAAAAAGTAGAATCGATATTAAAATCTGTTATCATTTTAGGGTTGTACAATATGGTTCTTCGAAATTTAGTTCATAGAAAAAAATTCAAATATGGAGCTAATAGAAAAGTTAAAATAGTATAAAATATTTTAGTGTGATTGATACACACCATGCATGATTTAACTACAATAGTTATGTATATGGCTATGCTTTTTTTACGCGTAGGGGTTCAAGGAGGACTCGAGTCCTCAAGAGTGGGAGGTCAGACCTAATCTACTAAAACCACACTATATCCTATGTCGATGCCTTTGTCTTGGTCTTTTGGGCCGCAGTTTTATCTTGCCCAACATGGTTTATATAAGAATCTACATAATTATTTTATTACAGCATACTTTCAGGTGAAACTATTACTTAATAATAAATTTATTTAAAGTTTCATTAGAATATTAGTTTAGTTTATATAATTATATTTTATAGCACCGTTTTTTTTTGGAAAGTTAAGAGTTTTTTCTCTTTTTGATTATATTAATGCATTTTTTTATTGAATAAGTACATAATTCAAAATGTTAAATATTATATTTTACAGTCAGAATTTCACTTTGAACATTTTACCTGTTAGTTTTATTAGTACGTAGCTAGCTTAAAAAATATTTTTTCGTTAGTTTAAAATTAAATTAACGACTTGCTAGCTTAAAAATATGTTCCTAGTAATTTTAAATTTTGTAATGAACGGTTGAGTAGTTAGGCGTTAAAATGAAACAAGCAATATATAGGTAGTTCCGCATTTATAAAAGCGTAAAGATGTAGCAGTATTTGCGTTAAGTAAACTCTTATAGGTACATATATATGTGTATATATGGTGAGTCAGATTGAATAAAGACGACGATTGATATTTATAGGCAGACTATCAACTGTTTGTAGAAAGCGGTTAGCGTTTTCTCTCAAATGAACGTTTGCATTTCTGTTGCACTTTCACGGCTAAACAGCTACATCGATTTCAATTAAATTTGGCATGGGGATACTTTGATTCTTGAAGAAGGACACCGGTTACTTCTTACTGCGATAACCGACATACACGCGGGCGGAGCCGCGGACAGAAGTAAGTCCTAAATAAATCACAGTCTCTGGTCATCGGGGCAATACCGTTTTCTTTCAGACGATGGCACTTAGTAGTTTACAAAGAACCTTGGTATCTGTAACTGGATCTTTGTGCAGTATACGATAATAGGTACCTATTTTTAAATTTATTCTCTCGTCGCTCACTGATTGTGTACGATTGCTGCAAAATACCTACACAGCTTATTTATTCACCGTGTCCACAACTGGCCATTGTGTGCTTGATATGTGTAATTTAAATATTCACTGATTTATACAACACGTATATACATATTGACCGCTACACAAACAGTGAATTCGTCAAACACGCATACTGCAAATATTATTTACTAGCTGTTGCTCGCGGCGCCGCTCGCGTGTATGTCGGTTATCGCGGTAGAGAGTAGCCTATACCCTTCCTCAAGAATCAAAGTATCTTTAAGCCAAATTACATTGAAATTGTTGCAGCAGTTGATTGAGACAGAGTTACTTTTAAATTATATAATATTAGTATGGAACGACTCGAAAATATACATATGCAAATATACTTTACTACGTACATATAATGTGTATGAACAAAACTAATAATTGGTAGATATTACATAAACAACTGCTAAAATAAAGTCGCGCTTTAGTAACACAAATATGCGAGTATTTAGCGACATTTAAAAGAGTACATATACCCAACCTGTTCTTTTCTGAAGTCTATTAACTATTATTTCATAACCAGTTTTGTTTAAAAATATTTAGATTCTCATACATTTAATATTCGATCCAAATGAAACTGGTTCTTATATTTGTAGATCAGAATAAGTAAACCAAATGTTTGCCAAAGTTAAAGTATTTTATTCTTTTTCTCATTTTGTCGTCATATTTCTAGAGACCGCCTTCGTGCAGCCTTTGCTGAAGTCGTAACTGTTGACGTACTTGACTCGCGCGATGCCGCCCACCTGGCTCTGTTGCAGCGTCCTGAACTGGGCATCACTTTCACAAAGATTCACTGCTGGAATCTAACACAATACGAGAAATGCGTTTTCTTAGATGCTGACACCTTGGTGAGTTCTTGGCATCTAATTCAAAACGTATCTGTCTACTGTACTTTAATGAATTACTGTCCTATAACGACGACGCCTGTAATGAATTAGATTGAGAGCCGGTAGCAATTTAGCAAATAGTTTAATATCCTTGCGTCACGACCTATTTCCATTTACAACATCCAAGCTTATTCGAGATGATCATTAAAAAACATACAAACATTCCTTGTATACATTTTTTTAATATCAACGAGCAGCTCAAATAGATAACGACCACGCACCCGGTGATTGCTGCCTTCAATCAATTCTCGTGTAATTTCTAACAGCCAAGTCGCATTTGCGCTTACATTAATATTTGTCTTGGCTTAAGAAGTGTAAAGTTTATGACTTTTTACAACATGCATAAAATTCCACAAATACGAATATACTTGATAGATATACCAACATTAGAAGAGTAATGCACACAGCCAGAGAAGCAAATATTTGAGCACCTGATGTCAACGAATTTTGTTTTGCTTCATCCGTTTAGTCTCAGTATACCTATTCCGTGTCGTACATGATCCAAGATTTTTAATTTCCGATTAACGACCGTATGTGAAACCTATTAAATCTATTACGATCTAAACTGTTTATGCGATAAGAAAGTCAATGTTACCGGATGTGAACATTAGTACAGTACTAGATGACGCGATGCATAACCATGGCCCAAATATTTGCTCCCGACAATTTTGGATCATCTCCAATTTCTTCACTTTCATTCTTCGCCTTCTTTTCAGCTAATGGATAAATTGTATCGCGAAAGTGTAACCACTGTAACATGGCGTGTACATGCTGTAAAAGTAAAATATCATGAAATTATGTAACACCAACAACAATAAAATTCAATTTATATACAAAGATTTAGAGATCCATTAGTTAGCAGCGAGATAACTATTCGATATAAGTCATTGATTCTCATTGAGTTTTTTTTATCGCAGGTTATTGTGTCAACTGGAGTTTTATTCACGTGTAGATAAAGAGTCTTTGATAAACATTGAAAATATTTCATATCTATTATGAGGAACGTGACGAGTGGCAAATATAAAGAGAACGGTTCAAAACTGCAGAGCTCATTAACTGTGGTTGTACTTTTAGATTCCAATCATGTATTTTTTTTTGGTGTCAGTAAGAAGAATATTTGTTGTTAGGTGGTCCAAAACTGCGATGAGTTGTTCGAACGCGAGCAGCTGTCCGCTGCACCTGATGTCGGCTGGCCTGACTGCTTCAATTCCGGTGTGTTCGTTTTCACGCCCTCTGCTGACACATTTTCTCAGCTCATCACATTTGCACAGGAACGCGGCAGTTTTGACGGTAAGAATTATATATTTAGTTCTATATTTTGAGTTAAGTTATCCACCTTCATGACACCTTCACGTCATGTTTCATTTTTTCACACATTAGTGTGTTATCTGAGACCTTAAGTTTTGTCATACACAATCAATGTGTACCAAAACAAATTGTCCCCAAAAAGGAAAATACTCAATTCTAAATTCTGTGTAGTCAGTTTACTGATGAGCCCTCTGCTCTTGGAGACCAATAGCAAAATGAAAATCTTTATTATTATTTTTTTCGAGCTTACATTGCACCTAATTTGTTTAACGCAAAACATTTCTGTCGTTCATAAACAGGTGGAGACCAAGGTTTATTGAACTCTTTCTTCTCGGACTGGGCACGTGGTGACATCAACAAACATCTACCTTTCCTATACAATGTCACTTCAGCAGCCTTTTACTCTTATCTACCCGCATTGAAGCAGTAAGTTTGTTAAAATGAATAATACTTACTACTTTCTTACATATAAACTTTTCCTCTTTTTTTTTCTTTTTTTTAGAGGATTCTCTGAGTCATAGTTTATCTCGTAATCATTTTATCAGTTTATAGCAAATTATTGTTGAATGTCTGATGTTAACAGCACACAGTAAAATATTTATAGCTTTAGAAGTACAAGAATTGACACTTCAATTTAATTCATACAAGTTAACTCTATTGTTTCTACTAGAACGCATTGTGACGTTTATGAAATACTTTGTGATTAGATGCGTATGCGTTCTTTAATGTATGGTCTATCTAAGCTATGTAGGTATGTCTTTGATTTGGCAACAAAGTCTTTATAAAACATTAGGTTTATAATTGTGTTTCCAGTTACGGGCAGAATTTGAAAATAATTCACTTTATTGGTGCTGCAAAACCATGGCTGCAACAATACAATTTTGAGTCCAGCACAGTTGATGCACCAGAGCACATCCGCGGTTTTCTTCAGCTCTGGTGGGATATCTTCGTCTCCCTGGTACATCCCCAACTCGACACGGCCATGGTAAGTCTTTAAACAATTTGTCTAGAACAAGTATTCTCACTGAATAGGTTTCTCATAAATTTCCCTATTTTCTTATTCGTTACCAGATATTTCACTAGTATATTCAATAGTGTATGTGATTTATTTCTTTACACATATTTTCAAATAACCTAAACAAACAATATATATAATTATATAGTAAGTATAATTATTATCGTATTTAAACCACCTGAAATCGATATATCCATATTGTGTGACAGCAAAATTACATTCAATCACAACCTCAAGAATTTATTGATATTATAGTTTGCGATTGCCATGGGTATCAATTACGATATCGATTACATATAGTTGAAATCCGATACCTTTCAATGCGGTTTCTCTACAACCACAATTATAGTTCGCCACCTCGACATAGTCCCGTAAAATGATCCATTGTTATTTCAAACACCGATCTGAACACTACGACATGTTTTCCAAGCATTCACTGAAGGAATCTGAATTTGAAGAGGTGAGAAATGGATATTGAAATTTAGCTTTCGATCCCAGTTGATTGACTTCTGTTCATCTTATTAATACTAGACTTTTTAAATTTTATTTTATTACTGTACTAGCATCGTGTTAGGACTCCCAGGCGTCCCTGTGTGACTAAACAGTTTAATTTTCAATGTATAACATTAGCTTGCACTCTTTTAAGCTTGTGCACTGTAATGCTACTTATTGCACCATTTGTTTGAAGCGTATATATTACCCGTGTGTATAATATTTCTCCAAAATACTAACAATTTTATAATTTGCCGAATTTATCTGCTGCTTTTTGCACGGTTTGGTTAATTTCAGTTTGGGTCTTAGTAGATGGTGTTGGTATTTTGGTGGAATACTCACCGTGAATACTTTATAAACATACTGATTCAATGTTTTTAGTTTGAAATTGATCGAGTTTGATATTCACATAAATTTATTTCATTATTACATTAAATTTCAATAGCTCTCTTCGTATGTTTATTTAGTAAAGCATTCTATTTTGTAGTTATTACTAATAAGTCACTTGAGACAAAGTTTTTTGCACAGTATTATAAAATTGCTAGTGCGTAAATCTTAGTTCAAGTATTTTTGTGGTGCATGCTTACTGAGCTGTTTCACTTCAACCGATAGGTTGAGGTGGAGGAAACTTCTGAAGTGCCAGCGATACCTCCACAAGACGTCAGCCAACAATACCACTATCAACCGGTCATGGACCCTCATTCAGAATTCGGTTGGCATCATCCCAATGCTCAAATAAGGGAAGAGGCTCAAGAAAACAAATTTGATATGACAGAATTCCATAATCCTTGGGATCTTTATAGAGGCCATATTGCATCAAATACAATAGAGACTGAAAGTAATCCTTCGACTGAATTAGTTAGACTTGAAAATCAAGACGAAATAAGAAAATATGTGTGGGAACATGGAGCTCAGGAGAATAGCCATAGAGATAATCAGCCGCACCGGATTGATCATCACTGGCAAAATAATTCTCAAGAACAAAATCTTCATAGGGAATCTAATCCTCAACAAAATGATCACTTTTGGCAACACACATCTCAACAACATGAACACTACTGGCAAGCTGCGCCTCAACAACAAGAATCCCACTGGCATTCTGATCCTATTGACATCCAATACTTTGAACACCATTCCCAACAACACGAATCGCATTCCCAACCTAATCCTCAACAACACGAATACTATCGAGAACCTAATCCTCATCAACACGAACATCAGTGTCAACCTGATCCTCAACATCTAGAAGCTCACTGGCAACCTCATACTTACCAACACGAAGATCACTCGCAATCGTATCCTCAACAACACGTACAACATAGTCATAAAGACAACACTCATACCACTAACCATGTACACGATGAACACTCACACCAATATAACTTACACACACAGCTCGAACATAATCACAATCATGACAACTCTAGTCCCGCATACCACCACGAACACCAGAAGCAGAATATTACAGTAGAGAAGATTGAAGTACATAGTAATTATGTACAAAATATAATAAATAAGGATATTTATAAAAGTGAAGGAATGAATGGCGATATTTCGGAAAGTGAGAGTGAATATCACGAAGAAATACCGCCAAGGCATCCATATGATGGATTCTACTTAAGGCATAGAATCACTATTGACGCTCGTGGAAGAAAGATATGTTCACATGAAATACCACCTTCCCCTCCACCAGACTTGAAGACAATCAATATCTCATCTTTTGCCGAGGACGAACAAATCTCAACATGTAACGATGAAGAGCAAGTAAGTTACATCCAGTGTTCACGTAATGCAAAGACAGCAGGTATTCTATTTTAGTTTCATATTAAAAAGCGCTTACCTGGCCCATGTGATTGTTACTGTAAATATTTATGCTATTTATTTAGAAGAAATGCATGCTGTAACTTCTTAATTGATTGTGCACGTGTAAACTTACCTTAACATTAACATCACTTTCTCCTTCAAATGTGTGGCATACATACTGAGGCACCATTCATCCAATCATTGTGACGTCTGTTACAGAGTGGCGTTGCCGGAAACCTAGCTCGAGTACTGCCAGGTGCTCCTGGTCAACGCGAAGCCTTAGATGAGCTTACACGCCGCCAGGGTTGGGAAGCTGGAAACATCGACTACATGGGAGCCGATTCTTTTGACAATATTTGGGCGAAAATCTCACAGACATTGAACAGACCTCGCTCCTCACCACCTAAACAGTCTCCTCCTAAAGAAGTCGCTCCTCCACAACAGGTAGAAGTTCAAACAGGTGAAGTTGCCAAAGAGCCAGTCTCTGAGCAAGTGGAGGTCGCGAAGGAAGCCGCACCAGTGGAAGCTTTATGTACAAAATCGTCCCAGATACTAGAAGTTGCGGAGGCACCTGTACAAGTAGATGCCGCAGCACCAGTAGCAGCTGCGGAGTCAGTTGAGGTGAATAGCTCGGTTGAAAATCCATCAGTCAAAGGTGATACGGCAATTGAAGCTTCTGTGCTAGTTGAAACTGCTGCACCAGTTGTAGCTGCTGCACAAGTTGAAGCTGCTGCGCCTGTTGATGCTGATCAACCAAATGAAGCAGTCACACCTGTTGAAGCAGCTGCACAAATTGAAACAGCTGCACCAGTTAAGACTGTCGCATCAGTTGAAGTTACTGCACCAGTAGAACCTGCTGTATCAGTAGAACCTGTCACGCCAGTTGAAGTAATTGTACCAGCAGAAACTGCAGCGCCAGTAAAAGCTGCTGCACCAGCAGAAGCTGCTGTGCAAGTTGAATCTGCTACCCCTGTTGAAGCTGCCGCACCAGTTAAAGTTACTGCACCAGTAGAATCTATCGCACCAGTTGAAGCTACTACAACAGCACAAGCTGCAGCGCCAGTAGAAGCTACTGCACCAGTTGACCCTGCTGCACCAGTTGCACCCGCTGTACCAGTTGAACCTGCTGTGACAGTTGAAAGTAATCCACAAGCTGAAGCTGTTGCACTAAAAGAAACCTCTCCAGTAACTGAAGTCCCTGTGAGCGTAGAGTCTGTGGATATTGAAGTACAATCTGTTGACGACCCTACGAAAGTTCCGACCCCAGAGGTTGCTGTTAAAGTCGCCGATTCTTCAGAACAAAAGACTGAAACTCCTATAGAATCTGAATCTGCCAAAGATGCAGAGGCCACGCCTGTATCAGAACCAGTGGTTGAAGCAGCACCGACACCGGCAGCCGATGCTACTGCGCTCCAGGCTACTCCTGAGAAGCAGACCATAGAGGCTGCAAATGTTTCTACTGATAGCCCTCCACTTGCAAACACACCAACAAAGGAAGGAGCCGCCGTTGTCCCTGCTGCCAAATGTAAGTATAACACCAAAGGCGAGAGCGCCCCAGACAGATAACAGCTTTGCACTGTCAAATCTCACAGAGTTCATTTTGCAGTTTTCAGACTTTACTAATATATCTAGATAAGCTGCATTCGTTTTACGTGGCTCGGACCGCAGAATAGATGTAAGCTTAGGCGGCTATCACGTAAAACTCGATGCTTCTACTTGTTTTCTTTTTGTGGCCTTTTGTGATGTTTGGTTTTTAAGTTAATTTATCAGCATAAGTTTCAAAATTCGTTGTTATTTCACCCAGCTACCGAGGAGGCTGCGCAAGAGACACGGCTTTGATAGATCAGGTAATATTAATTTACTTTCACTTGGACTCAACGCAACTTCGCAATTGCGCTGATTTAGGTTAAGGTGGAGGCACTGGATGTATATTCTGTACATTGTGATGTTCTAGACAATTCTCTTCGTTGAACACGTGTTTATCATATTCAGCTAAATGTAATGCGTATTTTTTGCCTATTCACAGGCCCATTCTGGTTGATCCCGTTTATATTAAAGTATAGTGTCGATGTTGGGTTGCGTCCAAGTGGATGCAGATCGTAGGAACATATTGTCGAACACTCATGAAGCTATTTCTAGTTAAACTCGTTATTAAGATTTAGTATCATTCTTTTTAATATTTGATTTCCATAGCCGAATGAGTTGTTACTGTGCAAGTTGCATCTATTGTGATTAAGCTGATGCGATCTTGCATGGCTCTGGACCTATTGAAAACCTTACAATTTCGATCATAGCCATGACGAACTTGTAACAAAACCTGTTGTTTTTGCTTTTCATTTAAGTTTCACGCATTGCAAGGACCATTATTCCAAGATCACAGCCTGATATTCACAGTAGTTTCCACTTAATAGCCGAAACACGTTAATAAAAAAGTATGTACCGACTATAATATTTTTTTATACTTTAGCATATTTAAGCATTACCTACACTCTTTTAAACCTTACAAAATGTATTCATTGGTAAAATAATAATCCTTGTAATGGCTATGCGCTTTGACACTCCACCAAACTGACAATATCTAACTTTCTGCTTGCATCGTTTCTATTTAACCATGTAGCTCGTTTTCCCTCGACTTTGTTCCAGGCCCTAACCGAGCTTGCTCAATAATGTGACAACCATACTAACGCCACGTCTAATCGGTCGAGAGTATAAAGGCGGGAATAAATTGGTTGTGTAGCCGAGGAGCGTCGCAAGCCTGCGGGGAAGCTGAAGCTGGCACCGCCCGCAGCGGCCGACCCACTCCCCACCCCCGACAGCGAGCTCGAGGACGCCGCTACGCTCGCACAGTCCATCATCGCCAGCGAGTTGCGCACGCCTACTGTCACGTCGCCCGAGCCCGCTGCCCCGCTCTCCCAACCATCTGCCCCCACTCCTCAGCTCAAGCAGGCACTGTCCGTCGAGGAGCCTGAAGTGCCCACTCCGCCTGTGGGCGCCGTGTCGTTGGCGCAAATTGGCGTCAAGTCACCATCCAAGGGTAAATCTACAACCGCTGCGCAGATTGAATCCTCGGTAGTGGAAACGCTTCCATCGGGAGTTTTAGATTTACCACCGGCTTCGGCAGAGATGATCCCGGTAACGGTTGAGGCGATATCGTCACCAGCAGAAGCGACGTCACCTGCGGTGGCGGCAGAAGCGTCTGCGGCCCCTGTTTCGGTGGAGGCAAAATCATCTAAGGTCGCGAAAGAACCGGCGGTTCCTTCTGCGGACGTTCCCAAGAAAAAGGTCGTTAAGAAGGTGGTGAAGAAAGAGGCCAGTGCGACGGGAGCCGACGCGCCTGTGCCGCCACCGCGCAAGAAGGAAAAGAAACCCAAAGAAAAGTGAGCGTCCGCAACACGCTCCCGATAGTTCCTCTGTGCCATAAGCTTAGTCTTCCTAATGTTAAATGTCTATTTATTGATCGAGTAATTATGCTTCTATGTATTGCGTAATTTTTTTACATTAAAATATTTAGTATTAATTTTTTTACTCACCCTCAGACGGCAAATGCATTGTTTAGCTTAATTTTTTATACCTTTACTTTTCTATAAAATATTTAATTATGAATGATTTATGTTTTTACAGTTTACCTGATTGGTTTATTTTTTGTGAAAAGACTACCAAATGATGAACGTATTTATAAAACTACAAGACAATTCTTGTGAAATTTTCATATTAAAAGTCTATTTTGGATTTATATCTGCTTTGATTTTACTGAACTGCTAAAATTATGTTTTCATATTTTTTATAAATTGACTTTGTATTATTCACAAACATATTTTAATATTATTGATATTATAACATAATAACAAAACATCGATAACGAAATTTGTAGAGATTAGTACCTATAGGCATAATTTGAGACACCATATCAAAATTTATCACAATGAAGGTCGAACTATTTTACTCATGTATTTACAATATTCACACGATTTTGATAAATGATATGCACGCATACAGCATTCCAAAGTAACGTCAGAGCACAAGAGCCATCAAGAGATAAGGAAAAGGTATAATTAGATGAATGTTTGGGGAGTCTATTTTGATAACTAATTAGATTATCCTATATTTATAAACTAGCTATTGACCGCCTGTATGTCGTAATATATGGCATATGACACTCGCAAATAACACGACTTTATCGATAAAATAATTTTAAAATTAGTTCAATAGATCCGGAGATTACCCCTTACCTCTAGGTATAGATAAATAAAAAAGTAATGTATTATTAAAAAAAAACTCGACTGCGTCAATATCATATATAAAATATATAAATTACATATCCTATCTATACTAATATTATAAACGCGAAAGTTTGTATGGGTAGATGTTTGTTACTCTTTCACGTAAAAACTACTCTACGGATTTGGATGAAACTTTACAGTTATATAGCTTATACATCAGAATAACATAGGATACCATTTGCCGCGATAACCGACATATACGCGGGCGGAGCCGCGGGCATAAACTAGTTAATATTATAAAAGCGAAAGTTTCTATGGATGGATGTTTGTTACTCTTTCACGTAAAAACTACTCAACGGATTTGAATTTTTTTCTTTTTTTATCTTTGTAAAAGACAATTCCCGCATTAGGAATATACATTCATGTGTCACGGGGATCTCTACAAAAATACATGAAACGGACACAAAGTACACCCAGACTTAGAACAACAATTTATGGTTCACACAAAGTGTTGTCCCCATGTACCCATTTGAACCCACAACACTTGGCGCAGTAGGAAGCGGTGTGCCGACCACTTTACAGTAATATAGCTAATACATCAGAATAACACATAGGCTACTTTTTGCCGCGATAACTGACGTATACGCGGGCGGAGCCGCGCGCATTAATTACTAGGTATATATATTCGTAATCACCATTAAATATTCTTTATTTTGATACCACACTCGATGTATTTTGAAAACATTGTCACTTTACTTTTTTTACTCCAATAATACTTAATTTTTTTTTATTTATATGGACTCAGTATCACTCTTACGACTAAGACGAATCTATTAACAAAACTCTCATAAAAATACGACAGGCCGTTTAGGCTCTAGGGCATGCCAAAGAAATATACATACCTACATACACTTGAAAAGCAACCCTCCTTTCGCAGTCGACATTAATCAGATATCACTTAGAATAAATTAGATTAAGTATTAAATTCAATATAGTGGTGAGGAAAAATTATCATATTTTCAATGATCCAAAATAAATAGAAAGCAGTTATTTAGAAGATTTATAACATACAGTGGACCTCCGGTAATCCGACAAACATTATGCAGGGCAGTGTCGGACTATCGATTTTTTTCGGATTATAGAGCACTGCCTAAGACCGCTATAGTCCGGATTTTTTTACAAAAGAGTACCTTGTAATCCGACAAATTACATATCCAATAATAAGAATCTATATGTTATATGTACATATGTATTTTGAAGTACAAATCATACTTAATTTATGTAAGTGGAATTTAGTAAATTGCATAACAATTGAAAGGTTACGTTTTTTTATAAAACTAAGCATAAATGCACATACATGTCTACCAAAATAATCAAGAATTATTAATCAAAATCATGTAGTGAATTTATCAAATTATGAAGCTTTGAAATATTCATCAATTTTTTTTGTTTAAGGGTGTTATAACGCGAGATCAGAGCTTTGTCCCTCAGTCTTCTCAAAAGTAAAAGTTCGTTGTAGGATGTACCATTCTCTTCAGCCCATTGTAAAACTAGCTCAAAAGCGTTAACTGCGTCTTGTTCTGTGACTTGTGGAGCAGTTGCAATCACGTCGTCGTTATCTTCCTGATTGTTTGTTGTATAATTAGAAACCTCTTTTATAATATCTTCGTCAGACATTTCATGAAAAACATTTTCTTCTTTATCCATTCCACGGCACCAGATTTCCAAATCTTCCGGAATTATCTGTGTTTCAGTAGCGACTTGTTCTATAACTTCCGAAGTCACATTGATTTGTGGATCGTTGCTAGGAGTGGTGACTATATCTGGCCATAACTTTTTCCAAGCACAATAGCGGTGGCGCGTACGAGTTGTGACCTGTTCAAACCTGTGTGATCTACATTAGCGAAGATTGTCAAACATAATTCAAAGTCATGTCGGATTACAGGGGGCGCCGGATTAGAAAGGGCCGAATTATCGGGGGTCCACTGTATATCAGTTGAGGTCTGCAATCAGGCTGCAGTTATTAGGTAATTGTATAGCCCTGTGATAAAATGATTTGCTTGACCGAAGGTATAGATAGATGAAATAACTAAGCCTAGAGAACGGAATAGATATATATTGTTAAAATACATTAGTTGTTGTATAATTAGCTAGGTACCTATTATTTATCTGTTATAAAAGACCGACTCATCGAACTGTTGAACTTATACTTAATGTTAAACTAACTGACAAATATTTAGTTAAAAGGTCTACAGAATGAAAAGAGAAACAGCAACAGCGAACGATTCGCATTTATTTTACAGGGGTATCAGCTAACTGAAGAGTTCTAAAGTCTTGAGACTCACATTACTCGGAACAATAATTTAATTACGGACATTGTGTCAGCAAACCTGTACAGCCTGTGTACATGGAAAGAGAAGGAAACCTTGAAACAAATTTCATTCCGACTAATCTAGCCCGCGCGGAATAGAGGACAAACCCTGCTTTCTAAAGAAAGGGTTATATCTAGCAGTGGTACTCACTACCACCGCACGTGTTTCCCTCCCATTATGATCCTGGATCGTTTAAGCGGAGCGTGAAATAGCATCTCACTAGGCCGTCATAGTGTCACCATGCTGCTCTGTCCACATTCGCATTGAGGATGGTGACCACCACTCTTGGATTCTGCTTATGCTTTCCATCAGCAGAATAGAGCCATTTTGGTAGCTTGAACATAAAAGGCTATATGAGAAACTATAAAAGGCTGACAATGATATGATGATTAGCCGGTACAATTCCGACATACCTACAAAGTTACTGAGAGCCCCTATGAGGCGATGACCGCCGGGGGTTATCTCATGTAGATATTATAGCTATAATTAGACCAGTCGCTCAGGAAGGAATCTTAGGCAGAAATTATAAAAAAAGTGAAGGTGAGATTAAAATTGCTAACATTGCATTAAACTGCCTCAGATCTGATTAAACTGCGAAGGAAATAAAACAAAGTATGAAATAAAACCTTGTTATTCTTACCTAATTCAATGACAATGGGAGCAGCATCATCATCATCATCAGACTATCGCAGTCCACTGCTGGACATAGGCCTCTCCAATTTCACGCCACTTAGTTCGATCCTCGGCTTCTCGCATCCAGCTCCTGCCAGCCATCTAGCGCAGATCATCACTCCTATGGACGCCAAGACGCGGTCTCCACTCAAGAACCCGTTTCGTGGGAACAGCGTTTAACAAAAATAATTACCTACCTAATATTATTTCTCTAGAAGTTAGGAGATCAGATGACCAAAAGCTTTCTTTTGTAATCTGAGGTTAGGAGTCCCATTTAAAAAACCTCAGCCAGAAATTTTTAACTTTATTATTAATCAACTATTATCTTAGGTTAGGACGGTTCTTAACTATATCCTTAATATGCGTATCTAAATTCGATGATTCATTTATATTATATAAAAATATTTATTGCCAATAAAAGTGCAAAAAAGTACAAAAAATAAAAATTTATATAATTTGTATAGTCATGATTTTCTCAAGTTTTGTTTGTAGGTACATAAATAATTTTAACTAGCTGACCCTACTAACTTCGTGCCGCCATTTTTTGTATTTATTTTCTGAATTTCCGAAAAGCTTCTTTTTAAACGACTTCAAAAAAGGAGGTTTTTCAATTCAACCGCATATATTTTTATCATTTATGCCCGCTACAGCTTCCTACAGATAGTACAGCCGTGGACTAATACTGGTGGACTTTACACATGCGGTTTTTATATAATTTTCTTTAATAGGTACAAACCTTGTACTGACAGAAGCCAACACTTAAAAAAAAAGAATTATCCAATTTGGTGCAGTCCATCAGAAGTTATGCGCGTACATACATTTCAGTGATTCATTTTTATTTATACATATAGATTAAATCGTAAAATGAGCCAGAAACAAGATATTGTCAAAATTTTTGAGCTACACATATATAATAAATATGTTTATCTCAAATTCTCAATGGTCAAAAATTTGCTAAGAAAAAAGTTTGGTGTCATTTTTCTGATATGCTACACTACTGACTGCACGACGGATTCCAGTCTTCTATAAGTCACCTTCAACTTGTTTAAGTACTAGAAACGCCATCTATGGTATTTATCTTGAACTAATATAGTAGCTTAGGTATTTGATGGTTTGTGAATTGAAATGTCAAGTAATAGGATTAAAAGGTGTCGTTCTATTCAATTCTTCATTTCCAGCGCTCCAGCGCTTGTAATTTTTATTTAGCCAGTTTATAAACGTACGTACGAATGGGGTTGATTGGTAAAAAACTCAAAATAAGTTGTTAATGTAAATAATTGTAAACTTACCAAGAAAAATACAAAATATGAAATATCACTTAGACTTTCGAAAGTTTGCAGCAGACGTTTTTGCGCCAAAATTAAAACTGTCATGTCAATTTGCTTTTTTTTTATTTGATACCTCATGAAAAGTTATGGACCGTGGGAGACACGCAATAACAAATATAAAATTATTTCCAGCTAGAAACCTCAGGAGTTAGACTTTGATGTCCTGATGGCACGAATTATCGGTTCAAGTCCTAAAGCAGGCAAAATCTGCAGAAAATAACATTTTCGTTCAACCTTTAGAGACAGCGATTAGATTTGGACGCCATGATGGCACACCGGTTCAAGTTCGACTAACCACTCTGACGTTTAACTCGAGGCGATGACATCCAGCGAAGATATTTCCTATATCCATATATCTCGCAGGTACCTACAAAGCTACACATTTATCATACAAATAAATGAAATTGAAGTGTCTGTTTGTAATACGTATGTAACGGTACTTATATACATAAGAAATAATTTCTTATTTTTTTTATCAGTCTATCTGTTCATTTCGGTTAATTTCTGGAACAGGTGTTAAGATTGCATGTATTGTGCAGATAGCTGATAATATAAGAAATAATTTGCGTACTTTAATTATTTTAGACTAAATTCACTTAGCAAGAAGCATGTTAGGTCTGAAATTAAGAAATAAAATACAAACAAAGACATCAGGCGCAAAACAAAATTAACCGACATATTGTCTCGTATTGACCAACTTAAATGACGGTGGGCAGGTCATATGCTCCACTGCAAGAAGCAAAAGTGGAGTAAACTGGTGACAGAATGAGAAGTTAGAAGGATGACCTTAAAATAACATTAGGACCACTATGGATAAGATTAGCGGCAGATAGAAAACAATGCAGAGAGATGGTGAAGGCCTTTGCCATGAGACCGAAATAAGGGATATTTTGTAACATAGTTAGTTAGTCTTAGAAAAGTTTACCTTATTTTAAAATAATTTTCATACAGTTTTTTTGAAATACTTTAATTTCATTAAAGACTGTGTATTGCAAAAATTTAAATTTTCGGAAATAAAGGCTTTATTTATTTATTTCATTCATAGATTCACTTAGCGGTATTACTAGCAGTAGTTATTGTAAAACTACTATAAAAAACGCGGACTTCGGTAACACCGCGGGTTCGTTTAAAAATATTTTAATGTGTTAAATACACATTGATGATCTGACGATGGTAACCCTAATGTCGGTGATACGTGAGAGGCGTATTTCAAACTTCACGAGCGGTGCGTACTCTATAATTTGGTACAAATTGCAGAGAGAAACAAACAAGCCTCTTGTATATACCTATCTTGTTAAAGTTATGTGCCTTAATTACGACGCGATTTATCTGGTAATTTGATGTTGGTTTTGTTACTATGTTTGCGAAATAATAACAGTTTTTATGTTGGGTTTCCGAAACAATGAACTTGTGTGGGTCCATTTATATATCACAAAAAGTGTTTGAAAATAAAATAACTTTTGTTAAACAATAAAGCTAGCTAGCTGGAAAGTTTTGAGGTTGACACTGTCTAAAATAGTGGAACTGAGGATTTTTACTCGTATTTCATCCAGTACTCCGCCTGTCAAAACATTAAGCTTATATACAAGTTGTATAAAAGTCGAATTATGGATAAAGTTCCTAGATGACCAAGAATATAGTGTAATAGAATATTCTTTGGTATTTTTTTTAAAAATAGACTCCTAGCTAAGTCGATTTATATACTCTGAAACCCCTGCGTACTAAATATCATGAAAATCGGTGGAGCTGTTTCTGAGATTCAGATTATATAAACAAGCAATATATATAGAAAAATTTCTCATAAGGTATTAAATCTAATCAATCTTGGACTTATCCGATATAGGTATTAAGGTTTAAGTGGCGGACAAATGGTTATTTATACTTATTTTTTTATTTTCCTACTGCCTTGCTTTTTCAGGTAATGAAGGCATGTTCATAATCTTTTTTTATGAGATAGGTGACAAATGAACAGATAGGTCACCCCACAGCAAGTAGCGCGAAAAGACGCCCACAGCTGGACACTGACCTCCCACAAGTTTTTCCGCAACAACCGGTCCTGTACTGCCCGTTGCCGACGATTTCCTGCGACCTTCTTCAGGTCGGCTGCCAACCTTGTGATGCGCTGTCGCTACTCAAGAGCTTTATCGCCTCATTGGCCATTATTTCTACCGTCAAGGGCACCTGCAACTCTTTACTCTGGAGACACAAGAGCGTTGACTGACTTTTGACTGTTCATCTTTAATTTCATTGATATCAATAAAATTTAAACTGTACTAACTATAACAGCAACGGTAATTAGAGTTCTACTCAATTAATAATATACTACTAACTATATATTTCATATATTTCACACGAGTCTAATTGTAAACTAATCAGAGCCTGAACTATATAGGATACCTATTAACGTAGGTACTTACTAACTTATCTACTTATATTGTATTTCTAATATATAAATATTTCTAGAACAATTACAAACTTTTTTTATATTAACGGGATAGGAAGCAAACGAGCAGATGTATCGTCCGATGGTAAGCGATTATTGCCACCCGTGGACACTCGCAACACAACAGTTTTATAAAAGTATGCTCTTTTTTTTAATGTTTGAAGGTCGTTTTGGTGCGGGAATACCGCAGGGGACTGTTCATTCCACAGAGAAACGCACAGTGGTGAACCGCCAACCATCTAAACACACATTGTAGGTATATTGTATTTAAAGCACATCCCTATACAGCACAAATGAACGTGATGATCGTATAATTATTTGTCCCAAGTGGGAGTTTAACCACAACCGTATACCGTGGGAGAGCCACGGTTCGGCATGAATGGGCCGGCTCGACCGGAGTGATACCACGGCCTCACAGAAAACCGGTGTGAAACAGCGCCTGCGGTGTGTTTCACCGAGTGAGGGAGGATACCGGAGGCCCATATTTAATAATATGTATTTCCTTTGTTCTGTTATTACTGTACTGACATTGAATAGGTATCTCAGTAAGAGTGCACTTTTTCATTTTAAATTTAAAACATGTATTATTTTGAGAGAGTTGTGATTTTTATTGGATTGTAAAGAAGGTATGTTTTGATTAAGTATGGAATTAAATACCCGTCAAATGGTCCCACGACTTGATGACAGGCCATTACTCTTTTGATTAAGTTTTCCATGACTGGATGTGGCTGTATTTCACCAATGACGCGATGAATCTCGAATTTGAGCTCAGGAATTGTTTCTCGTTTATTCGCGTAAACTCGAGATTTCACAAAATCTCAAAGGAAAAGGGTGCACTTTCTCGACAGAAAATTCTTCGAAGTGTGTGAACGGTCTCAGTATAAAATTTCAAATTTTTGTGATAAGTTTTCACAAATTTAACGCGGTTTTCGGAATAAACACATGTCACAGGTGTAAAATTTCAGAGTTACCACATTTTTCATTCATCATTCATCATCAGCCTATCGCAGTCCTGCTGAACATAGGCCTCTCTAATTGCACACCACTTAGTTCGATCCATGGCTTTTCGCATCCAGTTAACAAATGTACAAAGAAAAAATGATGACAAATTAAAAAAAGTGAAATCTTATTGAGATAGTCAATAGATTCTCTAGGACCTCAGTAAGCTCATTTTTAGACTGCTAAAATTGTTAAAGTGTGCCTAATAATTGAGGAAGTAGTTTATTTACGAAGTGCAGAGTTTAACAGCATTTAGGAAGTGGGTACAACTCTCGATGTTGACAGTTTTAGTAGTAATAATAATAATAATAATAATAATATAGCCTTGTATTCAGATCTCTTAATAAATTACAATGCGTTTCTCTTATAAAATAATAACATTGGACTCTTAAACTAGATAAACTATTAAAACTAACATCTGTTGCTTGGTTATCTTTCCGAGATCTGTTTGCCAATCGACAAAGGCCTCCTCCAACCTTTTCCATTCTTTCCTTTCCTGTGTCACTCTGTTCCACGTGACTCCAGCTACTGACAAGCCGTCAATGTAATGTCGTCATCCCATCTGCATTAAGGGATGCTATGTATATTACTGGTTTTTGTTGCTTTTTAACTTTTGATGTTGGAGGGTCGTGGTCTCTTTCCCCCACGAGGACCAGTCGGCTTGGGGGAGTTTGCTGTTTTGTTGTTTCTTTGTTGGTTGGTTCTTTGATCGGTTTTGGTTTCCGTTTGCGGCTTTTTAGTTGCTATTGATTTCTTTTAGTATGGAGTGTCGGAAAGGAGTCAGATCTGGATCTCATTATATTAAAAGCATTAGTTCTGTTAGACTTAGTTGTGTTTATAGTTTGTTGCTTTTTTGGTTGGTTGTTATAGTTAGAGGGTGAAACGGATATTTCTCTTTTCCTTTTCTCTTGACTGGTAATGTTCTTTTTAACTATTAGTTTATCATATTTCAAGTATGCCGTATTACCCTTTTTCCTCTCTTCAACCAACTTTGGTTGTAACTCTTTCCTTCTTTCCAACACTTCTTTCGAGTAGTCCTCATTAACGTGGATTGTTTTAAGATTCCTTTTGTTTTTAATAATTTCATTCTTCTTCCAGTTATTTATGAATGAACACAATACCGGCCTTGGTTTATTGGTCACTCTCTCTTCGTTTCCCAAGCGGTGGATTTTGTTAACTTCGTACTGTTCTATGTTAATCTTTAAATCTTGATTAAAGATTTTCCTAAGGTTTTGTACAAGTTCATAAGAAGATTTTTCTGTTTCTTCTAATCCGTGTACTATAATATTGTTGCTTCTTTCAACTCTTTTTAAATACGTTATCTCTTTTTCTAACTTTTCTACGTTCATCTTTAAGTTTTTATTTTCTTCCCTAATGATTATTAATTTTTCGTCCATTTTGTCCATAATAGTCTTTGTAATCGAGTCTTTTAATTCAGCATTTTGGTATTGCATCTCGTTTTTCATTTTTTCAAATAATATTTTGAATTGGCCTTCCATTGTATATGTTTTGAAATTTATCTACGTAAAAAGGAACGTGATGGTAGAAAATAGTAGAAATGATTTCTTTAACTGGCAACGATTTCGAGATGACAGACTCGGTAACGTATGTTTATTTTTGTGTACCCACATATATTTTTGTGTTTTCTAACCTTGGATCGTTGATCTTGTACTTGTAAATACTTGCTGGATACCAGTAATCACGCACCACCGATTATTTATAATTACTTCACAACAGTTATAATATTGTTCAAGACGGAGTCTATCCGCCGGAAATCGCGTTAACTATTTCGTTTTGGTTAATTTTTATCGGAGGTTATCACTATGATGTTGACACTTCGACAGCCGGAAACGGAACCCCAACGGTTTTAGTAGTAAGGACTGTAAATTCAACACATCGTCGATCGTAAGTCGTAACTCGTTGGTAATTTGAAATCGCTTCTGTGTACACGCCTGTTAGTCACAATGAGCGACTCGTTATGAGATGGAGTCTGATCGTGGGTGGTCTCACACTTATTGGACTTTGTTACAGATTGTACCTCTAACAGTTCACAACTAAAGGTGTCTACAATAGTATTGGTGTACCTAACCGACGGTAAACTTTGGCGATGCAGTAGCAGTTAAAAATTAGAAGGGGTGCGGGAAGAACTTGTAGTAATGGCAGATTAATTAAGTCTTTTTACACACATTTGTGCCGTTTCTCTGTCCTGAACTATGTTTCAGGAGGTAATTCGAAATAAATAAATCTATATAACTAGTGTGCTAGTTAAACAAAGTAAGATATAAATTTAAAGCAATTTGGAGTATTTAAAGAATAATCTAAAAAAAGGCAACATGAAAGAGGTCTGATTCACATTTTTACATGTCATCAATGCCTATCATGATACAATGTCTTTATGAATGATGATGAATGATAGTTCAAGTTCTATGATTAATTAAATTAAACAATATATTTAAAACTGTTAAAAAAGAACCGCCAAGTCGATTTTGAGTTTAAACATATTCTGTCGTTAGATTCATTTACTATGAATAAAAGTTTTCTAGTCTTACAATAAAAAAATCATCAAATTTTCTAAAAAAATTGTTAAATAACATCCTTACACGTTAAAATACAGTATATTATTAAATAAAATATCTGAGCGAAATCCATAGAAGTTTCATTATGTAAGCGCCATCTAGTGTGCCGTGAAGTAGCTTCATAAGAATTATCAGGCACTTAGTTCCATCTCTCTCTCACACAAACTCTACAAAAAGATGCGTTTAGTTCACAAACACACACAACAAGGAGAACGTGTACGTACATTCTCACAAGTTCGTTTCTCAGTGCAACACAAACAACCAGTTTGACAGAAACAACGTCGCGTGGTGGTTGTGTCGCATTTTTTCGTCAAGTTACATTGATAATATCAATGTTTATAAACAGTTTTCGTTGAGATCCCGACAAAATTGTCCATGTTTATGAATAAAATAAAAGACTTTTCTACATTCGAACTTTAATTAGTGAGTTTATTGAGTCTTTCTCTCGGATTTGTACGTTTTATTCGAGTGTATAATCTTGTATCGGTGAGAAGTCAGCATCGTTGATTTTGTTAAGACGATGGATGAAAATGTGAAACAAACTGTGAACTTTATGTGCTGATGATCCTGGAATTATTACTTTGAGACGTTTGTGGAGTAGGAACTGAAATCATGAAGTTGTTGTTGTTCATATTGTTACTACCTGCGTGTCTAGCGCATTTAAATGTTTACCTGAGTAGCGCTGAAGTGTGGAGATTATTAGGTAAGTTAATATATTTATCAACGGATAATGCAGAAAGGTTTATCTATTTTATCGCGTTAATATACAGTGATAAGAGTGTATATTTTAGTCGAAAATATTTCGAATTTGGGTGTCGTTTACAGACTTAATGGTGTAACAAATTGTGTTCAATTTGCTATTAGAAAGTGTAATAGACATTAATGGGTTTCTCAAAACGACGAATATGATGAATTTATTAGTCAGCTGAGTTGATTATTTGACGTAAATGAGAAATAGGGGGTTTGTCCTAAACCAAGTTAAAGCCTACTGCGTACCGACACCGACTTTAAACTTTCTTGATGATGATTCTTGATGATTTGCATATACGTAAAAGTAGCGAGCAGTTCGTACTGTTTTTTTCCACTTTTTGTATGAATTAGAAAAACATTAAACAGTAGCATAAAACTGAGTTTTAGACACTTACATAAACATTTATTTGACTAAAACGAACGATTTTGTGCTATTTTCAACTTAAATGCTGCTAAAATAACAACACAGAACTCAAAACGTTGCATAAAGTTAAAAAACGTTTAGGAATAGGGCCGTTTATTTTCTAGAACGCTTAAACAATTCACTTGAACCATAGAACAATATCCTATTATGTATAACTTACCCAATAAATCGAAATGACTTCCTGTTACTGTATCATTCATATCATTCCTCCTTCATCTCATCACGATTTCAGTTACATGTTCTGACTTCGGCTTTACTGCATAGTTCCCCATAACTAATATCCAACTACCCATACAACCTTCTATTGTCATATTACAGAACTATTTACTGCCTGTTTATAAACATGAAGTCTAACTAATATTAGACATAGTTCCTTGAGTTTGAGGAGTTTAAAGAATATTTTTTTACTTCCAGTAACATGATGACACATCAACTAGCTATGTAAGCGTTTAAATAATTCAAATATCAACGGATTCCATCCTTTGAAATTGCCACAGTACTATACTGACTAGTTAATTCTTTTAGTCAATTTAATACCTAAATTTCTGAAAAAACATCGCTAAAGAATGTCGGCGAATTTTAAAATAATTTTAGTTTCGTGCGGGCACTTTGTTTATGTGACTAGCGAATTAATCCACACGATTTTAATATGAGAAACGTAAAAACTAATGTCTGTTAACTTACCATCCTCAGCTCTGAGAATAAACTGAAATGACAAGTATAAAAGGGCCCGTGCGCAGGCGCACAGGTAATGGGATTACCGTAGATGTGACGCTCCACAATAACCGTATTTTTTTGTCCCGTCCTATTGTACGAACCTGCTTCGGTTTAGAGTGCGATCCATCTTTGTCAACGACAAAACCATCTGCCTTTTGTTCTTGCTTAAAAATTAGAATAATAATAAACAAGATAAATAGAAAACAGCTTTTTTACTTTATAAATCATCACCACGAATATGTATAGTGTTCTACACAAAGTCGCCTGTGCAATAAACAAATGTCCAATGAACATTTACGATTCACTTTTATACAGAAAATACATTATTGGGAGACGTATCATGTGGTTTGTTCATGCATTCCGAAAGGTAATTTATTTCGATGATAATAACATAAAAATTAACATATCACATATCTTTATGTGTTATCTTTATCTGGTAAAAGTTTCATGGCGCGACTTCGACCGTGTTTTGTATCTGGCGGTTCGATCACCCAGCGGGTAGGTATGGTACATTTATTTAATTTATTTCATATGACATTTATAGTGATACTATGGATTAAAGCCAGTGAACTCATCGCTTATATGCATAATTCGACGTATTAGGACAAATATTTGAGCTCTCTTTAATCAGAATCGACAAGATCGCAGAATCAGATTATATTTGTTTTTCTAGGTATCAATTTTTTTAAATACATTATTTATGTACATACAAAATTAATTTTATGTTTCGTATCTACATTTTATAGGTTTCTTAGGATAAAATCAGTTAACTATGTAATAAAGTACGAGTTATGGTTTTAAAAGATGTCCAGCGCTACTAGTTAGTGTACGGCCAAGAACGGTCTAAGGCGGTATCAGACGACAACATTGTTTATGGGCACCTGTTATCGTTCATCTGTATTCAATACGGGCTACACCCAAGTATTCAGTACAGTGTATATTATAATTGACTACGTTTTGTAAGTCTAAAATTGAAATTGACAAAATTATGATATGAGAGGGAACCTTGTTTGGTGTAGAATGTATTTACGGCTAACTAGCTGATGCACGCAACCTCGTTTACGTTACCTATTGCCTGCAGCGTAATAATTTTCCCCCATTGTAGTAACATTCTTCATTAGTGCTCTGCTCCTATTAGTATTAGCGTGATGATATATAGCTTATAGCCTTCCTCAATAAATGGGCTATCTGACACTGAAAGAATTTTTCAAATTGGACCAATACTTTTTGAGATTAGCTCGTTCATGCAAACAAACTCTTAAGCACTGTATATTAGTATATAACTTTCCAAAACTCAGTATACCTCGCTAACTATAGTATATATTAAAGTTTTAAATTTTTAACTATCTCAAAAAATTGGCCAACCTTGGACATGAAGGTAGTTAATTTTTTTTTGGTTCTCTGTAGTACATGTTCAAATATTTCGCTAAATCGCAAATTGCACCTTATTTGCTGATAGTTAAAGTAAGCCTCATTGCTCTACAGTCAACCGGAGAATATAGGCGCAAAACCTATAATATTTCTTCTACACTGGTCAGATCATTTCAACTCCTTATAATGCTGGCCATTCGAAAGTTAAGATTGAATCTGAGAACAAAAGCAATTTTGTGGTGGTATAAAGCAAAGCAAAATAAAATGGATGCTCTGATTACAGTAATCTTTTATTCCGTAACCACATTATTTTTGTTAGATTGCAACGCGCAGTAAGTTTAGTAACTCTAACGGTACCATGAATTACTTGTCTTAAAAAGGTATGTACCGTATTTTTATAGAAAGGAATTTAGATTCGTCATATCGAGTTACTAGCATCCGTCTGCGTAAAAATATCTCCTATCGAAGTTCTTGGGTTTCACGGCTAGTGCTGTGGTGGGCACGTTATAAAAAATATTATGAAACTTAATATTTTAGAGAAGTGTATGGTTTCCAAAGTTATACCTAGTATTCGTGACAGCACGCAATCGAATTTTTTTACAATTGGTAAAAAGTGTTTCTTATGATTAATACTGAATACTTATGCCTAAGTATGCCTTTCTAAGTTTTCTGTTTATCGTTGCCTTTTCGGTGTCTTATCGTATTGGTTTTTATGTTCTTTAAGATACTATTTACAGCTAAGACCTATATCAATAATGTGCCAGTGCACGCACGTTTATCTCACCTACGACGTGTAAATCCCAACCTTCCTCAGCTTATCGTCAGCATCCGGGCCGTCATCATTTTAGATAACATTTTAGTTTTCTATTCAGGTATGAAACTCACAATGGCATAAATAAAAACAGTCGAGAATATACATTGTTAGTTGAATAAATACTATTAAAGCTGCATACAGGGTGCGCCATTCGGATCACGTCTACTAAAACGGAGACGTCATTTTGGGAATTAACAATGAAATATTCCAATAAACAGCCAACGACGGCGCAATATAAATATGGGCTCGACTCCTGCACGAAACTATTCTTTATGTAAATACAGTTGACACGCGGATGACGAGGAGTGAGTCCTAAATAAATTTAATTTCATGGATTGTTGAATAAAGTTTTTAATATCAGAGGGTGTGATATGTCGTCCCGAACAGGTGCGCCATAGCCGCAACACCACCTCCACCTCCGTGATCTGAATTAAAAAAGGTAATTAAAAAAACTCTTTTAGATTAGATTTTTTGCGGTACTTGTTTGACTTCAGGGAGACAGGAATGGGTTTTGTGTATATATTTCGTTTAAATCACGTAGGTCTTAATTCATTATGTATTAGTACTGAGAAAAATGTTGTTGTACTATTGTTCGAAGTAAAGAACATCTCCTACATTTTAATTCGTTATCTCATTTTTATATTATTATCATTTTTATATTATCTATCTATCATCAGTTATATCATCGATATCGGTGATATAAAACAAAAATATTTTTAGTGATATTACATGTAGTTTAACAGACACCCGTAAAACAATTACTGTTCCAGATTCATCATTAAGTACACTAGTAGGAATAGGCTACGAGAATTTCCATGAATATGCATCTAGTTATTTTCAATTACGTTTGACGTCGCCTTAGCTTTAATCGCCTAAAGCTCTACAATCTATTGTCGTCGACGCCTCATGCAATTTTAATGATTAGTCTCTGTCATTGCTTTATTAAATGCATGTGTAGATTTGCCATTCATTGCATATTTTTGAAATTTAAATCGACATTATGGTAATGTTATCTCATGATTAAACAAGCTGTAAATAAATTATTAATAGAGTTGTACCATTATTTACTTTATGCTAATGTTTCTATGTTAAAATGGTTTTGCTGTATAAATTTTGTAATGAAATGAATAACAAATTTAATGTTTTGATATCAAGAATGAATGTATTTTAAGATCATCGTTCAGTTAATAATCTTAACATTGATGTCTTGTTTACTTAATCGATATCCTACTTGGATTACATTCTGTAAATAATTTCGCCTTGTGCCAGTTACAATAAGACGGAGGGAGAGTATTTTAAACTAAAGTGTGCATTCAATAATTTTGCATATTACTGACTAATAAATTGCTGAAACTTTCATTGATATCTGGCACATTCTATTTTCTTTTGTACTTTTCTGTACATGAATATTGATTCTCTCGAGATTAGGATGACTAAAACTAGGCAAAGTCTTAAATACTTATTGTGGAAATATTTTCTACACATCCTATCGGACCCACCTTGATACCACCGTACTGTCCCCATATAGAATTTATATTGCGTATATATTATGTATGTATATGTGTATTTATATGTATGTACGTGTATGTATTTCAATATATATTCATTATATGTATTAATATAACTATTACTTATGCTTTAATTATTTCTTATAGACATATCATATCAACTTATATTTTTAGTTTTGTGCATCTACCTTGTGTTGGCTCTGCATCACCCGAAGGTCGACTGGTAGAAAATGCCTACAGCATTAAGTCCACCTTTGTCACTATTAATGTGCATAAAGTATGAATAAAAAAAATAAAAAATAAAGTAATATGTACCTTATATATTATGATTTGAGTTCCATTACATTAAAATTAAAAACACTACTACCATTGTAAGTAAAATGTTAAAACAAGTAATGGATTATTAAAAAAGAACCGATTGCGTATATATTTTTTATATTTTGTTTATTTTGATATACCCTGTGTCACTCTTACGACTAAGAAGAATCTTTTGACACCAATCACCATAAAAATACGACAAGCCTTTTAGGCTCTAGGGCGTGCCAAAGACAAACACACATACGTATTACTCGAAAAAAATTAACATTCCTTCTTTCGCAGTCGAGCAATGATGTATTTTATACGCTATGTTAGTTCGGTCTGACAGGATATCTATATATCTGTAGTGGTTGTGGTAATACGCCTCTTGTTAACTGTCTGGAACAAGTAATCATATATTGTTGTTTTGTTTTTTAAAGGTAATCGATAGTAAAGCGTTGATCGATTTTGAGCGCGGTAACCATCATCATTGTATTTTTGCATTATGTGCACTATTTTTATTGAACAGTAAAGGAATGGAAAGCTTGGAAATATTTTCATTTACTCTCAGTTTATTTTTTTATGAGTCTGTATTTAGAGATGTTTGAAATGATGAAAATCCACCTGTAAACCGTTTATGTAAAAAGAAGCATTCAAAACTCCTTTTCAATTATCCACCGTGAAAACTTCTTACATTCAAAGGTTAAGTAATAAAAAAATCTGTATTCTAATTTTACTTACTTTATTCGAAATGAGTTTCGATTCATTACGATACAACAACGAGGTTCAAGGGAACCGAAAGAGGTTTTTTTCGATTGGCAACGAGATTTCGGTTCTTGTTACGCCATTGTTGGCTCTGTATGGCAATCAGTCAAGTCACTACGGTTCTCTGGCATTTGGCTGAGAGTACACAGAGACCCACTTAGACAGGTGGGTGAAAAAAATAGTTTTGTGATAAAAAATAACAGCAGCAGTCGAGGAGAGTGCTCCGTATAGTAACTCACGTTTAAATTAGTTTTTTTTCGGTCAAGAGTTTGACTTGGCCTTGCTAAGTTCGTCTTAGGTTTCTTGTGCTAGAACAGAAAGTGTCTAAAAGTAAAAAAATACTATTAACTGTAGGTACATCATATATCATTTATCACATATATTTTTTATTGATTTTTGAAAAAAATATGCGTACTTAGGCCACGTAATTTTATTTCTTGATTTAACTCTGTAGCCTTTTCTGTATAAGTATTTATAAATTGTAAAATAAAATGTTAGTTTAAAAGTTATCTGGTGACTCCGTGAGTCCATAGACAATGCTTACGTGAATCTTATATGTGGATCGATTGTAATGTGTAGTTTTGACTTGATGCAAAATTTATAGGTAATAGCAGGTATAGAAAACTCGATTAGTTGCTACCGTTTGTAAGGATGACGAAGGCTCCCGCCATTGTCTCGTCAATTTAGTGGCAGGTAGCCAACCGGCGACCGTTCTATCAAGCAATGACATGAACAGATATGACGATTTTCGTGTAAGATAGTTGTAGTAAGTTGTTGATGCTTTACATACAAGGGTTTAAGAGAAATTTTTAGTATACTGTATAGTCTTTTAAATATAGCTTGATATCTGTGAAAGTTCTCACTAGCGTCGTTTTAGAACTTACGAGACCGATATTTTACTTGCCGTATTGGTATGACCGGTATTTCTTCGGTTTTGTACCCTACTGTCACAGAGATATGTTTCACTAATCCTGTATCGCGTTATAGAAATTCTCGTGCCGATTAGTGTATATGTATAGAACTGCCCAGCATGAACCGTTTGACGGCAGCCCGCCAGGCATGATCACTTCGCCTGGTCTGAGGATCTTCCCTTTGTTTTGGAAGGACACGACATACATTCCCTCCACAAATATAATTAGTTAAAATACTGAAATGTGTAAAATGTATAAAAATGTGTTCATATAAACCAAATCATGTGGCTGATTTTGAATCGATCTATGATGATATTATTGAAAATCAATTATTGTTTATCGAACATAACCTCTATAAAGTCCAAGGCGTATACATATCATAAAACTGTTCGAATGTACTACCATCAATTATACTCGATTTTAGCAACCAAGGTGGAAGGACTCTTAACACGGCTCGCGCATTCTGGGTTGCCATGTTCGTCACCAATGCATCCCTGCTTGTATGGTATAGATACTTTATAGCCGTGTCTCTCTGTATGTTCTTACCACCTCTATATGACAAGTTTTTATGACGCTCTCCAAGTTGGTACAAACAAGGTGCAATATATTGGCGTTATAAGGAATTGACACCTTGTTATGATTGAAAAATATTGTTATTTATTTTATTTTTAAATAGTAATTCTTTTTACAGAATACACTGCGTTCCTCTAGACGCTAATGTTTATACGCCATGTTTCTTGCTACCTAAGTTTCAGTAAGGTTATAAGTTCAATCAACAATCAAAGAGGACAGAAACACAGGACTAAGGGTCAACCATAAAGGTAATCAGTCAAGTAGAGATAATAAAATTATAAAGTATATTTAATGAATCACGTCCACATGTTTCAAAATATTTTATTGAAAATCTTTTTAAACAAATGGTGTAACGAAACATCTAATATCAACAAAACAGTCAGATATAAAGGGTGTAATGCCGAATTGTGACAACTTGGCGTTGTATCCAGGTCAGTCAACAGCTGAATAAATAGATCTTTTATAAATAAACGCGAAACAGCGATCGTGCACGTAAAGGCCGGCACGGTCAAATTGTTCGTGATTCTCGACTCATTTATAGAATTTGTTAAAAGGTAATATTTATTTGAACTTGCATTTAAAGTCATCAAATACATATGAAAATTTAAAGACAGTCTAATTTAAATTTAAAATTCTATCTGTCAATTGTAATATGAGTTAGAATGTTATTATGTTAAGACCGATATTTTTAGCAAATAAGATTTGTTCATATAAAAATAATAGATGTGCGTCAGTTAATCTATCAAACAAGCATACATATTCATAATGGAAACAAAAAGCTTGTAGATAGCTCGATTGTCGAACTGACATTGAAATATCTCTATGTAGTATCACGTGAAAAGATCAACGTTCTAAAATTACTTTCCAACGTGATCGATAGTCGAACATATTCAAAATAATGGTTTTGGGCATCGGTACGAGGGTACGAGAGCTCTCAATCACACCTCGACACGGGTTTTGTGTCTGTTTCAACGACAATTTGCCTCGCAATGGATAGAGATGTCAACTGTACAAAAAGCTTCGATCGATCAGAGATGCGTGTGCGCATATGGGAATAAGTATCAACTTTTATTCGGCTTTTTACAAATATAATAATTAATTCACATACATATTCTGGTACTTGAGTATAATATTACTTTATGTAATCAAAACTGTTATGCTTGTTAACTAAACCTCAATTTTAAAATTTTGAATTAAATATTGGGATCAACAGTAATTTCAACAAAATTAAAATGTTAGTGAAATGTGCGTGATTACATATTACTGTCCGACGGAGAGAGCGAGCAACTTGGGACAATAAATACTTTAAACGAAAAAAGCTTCATTTGCACGAGCAAGAGACGAGGTGAAGTAACAGCTTTGTCCAGCTTGTTACAGTTAAAACATGCATATTACGTAATTTTACTTGTTTGTCAGAATAGCGACGCGTTTAGATTGGTAGATATGTACACGAAAACAGTGAAAAGGTCAGAGAACGACCCTCCAGCACAACAGCATGTGTGCACCGACGGGCCGTCACGACGCGTCAGTCAACTGCCATTGCTGACGACCTGCCCCGGACCCAGTTTAAGCTCAGTTTAAAATCTGACAGCTCTCCAGGCCATGATAGATGATGTATGCAAGCATGGAATGCGCTCTAACCGAAATAGCACCCCACTTGACGCATACACTCGTTAACGTTTTAGCTAATGCCATTACGAATAGTTTTCTGTTTTTGTATGGCCATTAACAATACGTGTTTGTTTTGGTGGCCAGGATTACCAACGTTGACCCGTAATCCCACGATTATAGTCTGTAAATGACTGCTTCATATCCCACGTAGGAAGTATCTTGCAGTGCGACTGCGCCAAAGAGAACAATATTGAGTCTCCCGGAGTGATGGCACACGACTACTATTTTATTATACACTTTGTGTTTGTTCGGAGAGCTCAAAAATGGCCCATTATCCTTAATGCTGTGACAATTTTGCTGGGACGTGGTGTAATTGAATAGGCGGCACACGCGACCGCGCACTTCTCTTATAAAAAATGTGCAAATAAAAGTCTGTAATAGCGTTGTATATACCGTTGTGTTTATTTATACACAGTAATATGTACTGTATTTTTTCTATATAGATAGATTAAAACTGATAAAGCAATACAAATCATCCAGAAGACTTAAACGGTGCTGCTATAAAAAATAAATTGATAGGTAAAGACCACACACAGGCAAGGTAGTGGATCGAAATGCAAACATGGCTGGCGTCAGCACGAACCATACCTGCCTCGTATAAGTACTGTCTATGTGTACATTCCCGCCTAGCTAACGAAGGTGTTAAGCAGTACTAAATACGAGACTCCTATAATTATGAAACACCATTCTTTCCCTTATTAACAAGTCGATAACTTTAAGTACTTTCACGGATAACTAACTATGACTACTTATGAGTTTACACATCCCATCTTTCTCAACTAGCAACCCACAGTTAGAAAATTTGAAATGTTAGTCATAAATAGTCATAATTGACCCTGAAAGTTGAATCCTAAACATTGTTACAGAATTGATTTTGCTGGCAAAACATTTTGCTTATACACATTGCCTTAATTACGGTCCGTGAAATATGGTCCCACTCAATTGTGTTGTAGTTTTGTGACAATACAGTATTTACGGAGAAGGACCGAAAATAAACAAACATCACACACAATCGGTCGAATAAATATGGTGGCACAATGCACGGGCCAACACGTCATAATAAGGCAGCAGCTTTTGTACAGTCCGCAGTAAATCATACAGTCCTTTGAAGAGAATGGCATACCATAAATAATGGCCCAAAATTCGACTGCGATATTCTCCACGGGGACATTTTTGTTACCATGTGAAGAGAATTCTAATGGCGAAACAAATTAATCAATGGGGTTGCGTCACAATTTGATTTTTTGCCATGATATCCATTAGAGAGAATATTTAAGGTAACGCTAGGCAATTTTTTTTTGTTTCTTCGTTGAAATATTTATTTACTTAGACTTTTATGTAGTAACCATAACCCGTTGTTTCTCTAAACCTGCTTTTCTCTCTTGTGTTCTAGATAAGCAGTATTAATCTTTTTGTTATTAACTAATTTCCAGAAGAAAAATAGCAAAAGTATTACTATGTACTTAACACAGTACCAAATTCAAAAATTTTACATATCAATATTTGACAGTAAGTCATAAATAGCACCTTCTAATTGTATTATTAAAATTTGTTTATATTACAGAGTACAAAAAGTGATTTGTAAATACCTACCGTATTATTATATCATTATGTTGTACTTGTACTATATTATATGTATTATATTTAATTAAAACTAGCCGCGAAATTTAATAGTAAAAACAATGAGCTCGCGGGGACAATGATGAGCTAAACAGCTTGCTACACCAGTGCTTGGAGAAAGAAATTCCACACCCTAGCTTTGCTTTTCTAAAGTACTTAGTTAAACAGAATTTAAAACGACGTAATATTTTAAAAACAGAAATTTGTTCTGCTTTTGTATGCGCTAGTTAGAAACACACAATGGGAGTTACCTTAATGTGGTAATTGTTTCGATTTAATATTGTTACGCTTAAAATTAAAACCGGTGTCGTTTATATTGAACTGCAGCCACTTTCAGTTTATTGCTTCGTAAGAAAGCAATTAAGGTAGAGCATTATGATAGTATTGAAGAATTTAACGCGGTCGACGTTGTTACGACTTTACTGCATTTAATGGTTCAGTGCACCCCTGAGTAAACAAGACTATTTAGAGTTAAATTTGCTTGAGCCGGATATTGCTGCCACTCGAACGTATCCATCATATGTGCCTTTAAATGAAGACTTGACTAACTCCATACTACCACTTGAAACTCGACACAATGAATGGTAGAAATCTTATATCGTTTGAGGAGACGTGGTCAACTCACCTTATTTTATGACCACTAAATCTTTCACGTTATGGGCTTCTAAATAATAATATTTTATAGGCAAACGTAGCTTTAGAATTGACGAATATACACATACTTCATTTTATTGTCAATGGATATCTTGAAGTATCTTTAAATTTATGTTTTCTCCATAAATTTATTGTTATTGCAATGAATTTTTGATATATCCGAAAACATTTAATGGAAAATGAAATATATAATGTGTTTGAGTTAAAATATTACCGTAACTTTGAGAAAATGTCGATTAATGTCAAAATAGTGATTTCCCAAAACTCCGCAGGTCTATGCTTCTGCCGATATTTGTTTATTATTATTTATTATTATTGTTATATTATATTTATTATTTGTGTAATTTTATAACATGGTCTTTTCGAGGCCGATTTTGTTTAGCCACATATCTTGAAACTTTAAAGAGACCACACTCTGACATAGATTGATTTAGACATTAAATCCTAACGTGGTTCGAAGTGAATTTGTATGTTTCGCTGCATGGTGTAGAGATAGATTGAGGTTTAGCGTTCCTGTTGGTCCCGGGCCACCCGTCGCGCAGACCCGCTGCGAAGACCCGCATGCCCGAAATTTACATTCAAAATTCGAATAAGGGTTATTCTTATGTTTCTAGATAACGTCTTGTCACTTTTAAATCAATAAAATACACAAATCTGTCAAAGCCATCTCTAGGGACTTGAGTCTGTCTAATTGTCCTCTACAATGTTTACATATGGTTCCCAAAACTGGCATTGTGTACGATGTTTATTTTACTAAGAACGTAAATAAACATGTTCCGTTCGAATCCCGATCTCCCGGTGTGATTGTATAATTTTATATTTTTTCAAGTTGCATTTCCAGTTCGGTAAAGGTTTTTATGTGTTTAGTAGGTTGAAAAAGAATTACTGATCTTGAATTTGATGGCTAGATGAATAGTTAGTATTTACTTTTATGAAGCTACGGCTAGGCAAACATCGCGACACCCTCGCGGGCGTTGAACGGTAGAAGTTGTTGAATAAGAAAATATACTTTTGGGAAGTAGTCTTACAGTACAAATATTGGTTGAATCCGTTCGGAGGTGCGCGTGAACTAATGTTTGGTCACTCGAGGTGGTTATTACTCGCTAAAGGGGGTTCTCAGATGTATCGTTTCTGTCATTAACCTACCTATACTAAATTAAATCTATTTCTTCATGTAAAATAAGTTGCCGTTGAACCCAGAAGATACCCTATTCCAGCATGGAAGAAAGTAGTATTAAATGCTAAATAAACGGAATAAATATTTATTTCTGATAGGCAGAGAAACATTTCTTTAATTCTAAATGTCGTTGGATACGATTACATTCAAGTTCGGGTTAAATTTTATTTCGGGCTTATAGTTGACTCGAAGCAATCGTACGTACGTATTGATGGCAGTAATGGGAGACTGCGTTTATTTAACCGCTCGTAACTTGCCTCGTAACGGCCGCATGTGGATTTTTAAAGATAAATAGCAGTTACTACCGAGCCCACGGCACATGATGATGTTAATCATCGTGATGGTTTTTGTGAAGAACCGGAATATTTTAGTGGACATTAACAATGAAACGCTAAATTGGATATTCTGAACCGGTTATATGTATCTCTAACGCCTCTACAAACATAAAGAACAAAGTAAGATATTATTAAATTAAAACAAACACGGTATAAAATTAATATGAGATTTTTATTGCTTAAGGGAACTTAAAGTAACCAATAGCTAAGGTCTAACGTTTGCGTGGGCTGTAGCTACCTATCTTAATATTAAATACAATAGTACACACTGTAACGCTTAATTTGCTATAAAACGTGGTAATTCCTATATTTAATAACTAAAATCATCACCATTATTTTAACTAAGCTTCTAATCAATATTCCTATTTGTAAAACATTAATCAAGTCCATCCCAAGTTCTCAAAACAGGCTTTAGATCTGATGAACGTTCACGCTAACGAGGTATTCGAGGTTGCTAGGTTAATTGTGTCCTCGACCATATCGCCCCATCTCGTGCACAAGCGCCCACATTGCCATGTACGACTGTCCCACTGTCGTTGTGATCGCATCTCAAGGGAGTCGTGATCGGGGAAAAGCTAGCCTTGATTCAATGGTCACGTTTCTACCTGGTCGAAAAAAAAGACATAAAACCTATGCAAATAATGCGCTATAAAAGTCAATAGGAATTTACAGTCGCAGCTGCATTATAATATAAGTTATAAATAAAAAAAAATATGAACACATTCTCTGTAAATAAAAATCTGTTATAACCATAGCTGGTAATGGTCCGGGAGCCGGGGTCGAATCGTGTGGGTAATAAGAGGAATGCAAGTACGAAAGCTAACGTAAGCGAAATGTATGCACTAAAACGCGCACACCTCCGATTTTGAAATGCTAATTCAGTTCCTGCATTCTAATCTGTACAACAATATTTCAAATGGAAATGTTGACGTTAGTTTTAATTATACCTGTTTTATTTACCAGTTAATCTGTTATACGCATGATAGTACTGATTACCGTGTTAAAACCTACTTATTTCACGTTTTAAAGCAACCCTTGAACTCTAAACAATATATGCGGTTTTGTTTAGGTTCGACTTTTGCCCAGCAGATAATTCACGAGAGGCGGATCCATTGTACATGTTCCCTCATTAAGGTCTCGCTTTATTTCTTTTGTCCTTTTCGATTATCGAACCTCTATTTAAGTCTACTGCATTATTTTTTCCTCTTTTTACACCAATCTTGCTGCTGTAAGTTCATTTTTTATTTGTGTTTAGCTTTCTTGTTTCTATGTTGCGTGCTACCGTTTTGTTGGTCCCACGCAAATGTCTGACTGAATTAATTAGTGGATAACAGAATAATATACTTTAAACTGAATACGTATTCAGCAATTTTGATTAACCAGAAGCAACTTTACAAAACGGACGTTTAATATTGTAAAATGGGTAGGCAGCAGCCAGGTGAAATAAAACTTAGTCTCGCCCAAAGGCTTTAAAAAAGAACTGGGGGCGTTGCCACCATCTTGTTTGTTTTCGACTGGACTTTAATCGACGCCGAAAAACGTAAAATCTCAGTTAGAGTCCTTAATTTTGATTTATAGATGCAGCATGCCGTTATTATAATAAAATTATGGTTACTTCTCCCGCGACGGGTGGATTCCCCTTGACGTTCCCAACTCATAATATCAATTAACTCGTTCATAATTCTTAATTAAAAGTCTTCATTAAAATACCGACAATTTCTTTTTATGTTAGATAATAGTTTTAGCGTTTTGAATATATCACCAACGGAGCCGTTTTTAAATTATACAACTGTATAGAAAACAATTTTAGCGGAACTCACTTGCCATTTACCGAATTATACATAAAAAGGTATCCTGCTGGGTACGTCTGGTTTCCACGAATAAGTAGAATTTGACAGTTGTGTCTTAAAGGAGCATTGAAGCGATCCACAATATGGAGGTGACTTGGACATATTGTCGGCAATTGAAACTCAGTCGCTTATTCCAAGGTGCTTGTTGAGATAATATAAGCAATCCATCTCGCTATGTCAGCGATATGATGGATCTGTTAAGGAGATCACGATTCGTTTTTTTGTTGTTTTGCTGATAAAGGCTTTACTGCTTTTTCTGCAGTATTAGAACCTAGTTAAATTTGAATAGCCTATTTACGAACTTAATTGTTTTTCTCTTATCGCTTTAAAATGTGATTTATTCAACTTCTGAATTCTATGTGCAATGGGTAGGTATGCCGTTTATGGTATGGTTTGGCCATAAAGATGCCTTATAATAATGATTTTAAAATAAAAAGTTTAGGTTGCGATGATGTGCAACGTGTTTAAAATGTTTTTTCTATCTTAGATGGTCCAGAGCAATAAACACACATACACGAGTTTATCGTTGTTGTCGATGCATTTCCACAGTTGAATTGAATGTCAGCACATTATTATGCAGCAAGCGTCTGGGATTCAGTTGAAAAATTAAAATAGTAGTTGTGTAAGGTAAATATTTGAGGTGGTTGCTTAACGAATACTTAATCCGAATCACGTAGTTAGATAGTTATCGATGTGTGTTAATGACTATCGAAAAATTGGAATCCGAGTTAAAAGTTTTGGATTAACTACAAAGTAGGCAATGCGTAGGTTTGAAATGAGATACCTCATTTGTATCGCGGGGTGTCAGAGAAGCTTTCACCGGCGCGATTCGGCGTACCGGTGCGTCAGCGCCAGCGCTCATGCCCAATGGGCGCGTGTTGTGACAGCCTCCCACGATAAACTCCATGTTTATATGGTCGTGCGCTGCCCGCCATGTTTGTTTTATCTCGATCCACTGCTTTCGTGTTAATAAATGTCTCATAAATGAAAAAAAACCTTATCGTCCTTTTTATTATCAATATGTTTATGTACGATGTATGTTTTATTTTATTTACATATTGATTATTATTAATAATGGACCCTTCTTGGTCGTTAGATCAAAATTTAAGATGTAGGCGTTTTTATGTATTGGTTTTTTGTTACTTAGTTGTGTGGGTCTCATTTTTATTGGGGTTTAAACAAGGGACGGCTGGTACGTGTTGTTGTATTTTATATTCAAAACAGATGTTATCCTGCGACGCTGGCTGGGAAATTAATTGAATTCGTTTTATTATATTCGAATCACATATTTAAACATTCTCACGTTTGAATTTAACTCTCTTGTTATTTTGTATAGAGTATACAACTTTCGGGTTATAATGTATCTATCAACAGTAGCAAACTCTTTAATATTCTACTTAAGATCTTAAGTTATGGTTGTTGGAGTGATATAAAACTGATAATTTGTAGTAAGTGTTGATTGCCCAATCTCGTTTTGGTCTAGTGGCGATGGAATACGGCTAGTTAGAGGGGCGCATCTAATTTGTAATCGGTGCAGGGCGTGTCGGTCCAGCCAGGATTGCCGCCGTACGCCCGGAAATTGTCCCGTGACGGAAACCGCGGAAAGTTGTGTAATTAAATAGCTAAATAACCTCGTAGATCGCACTTGTTGGCTAATGTTATACTGAAGTACTTGACGTATGTTGATCTGATATTGAGTTTATATTAAAAAATTAAAATTATATAATTAAGCTTTATTTTAATCTCAACCAAAATAAAAATCAACAAACAAAATTTTATGTGTTTCACTATCTGACTTACAAATAACATCACACTTTAAAATCACTTGATAAACATGGAGGTGCAAAATAATACATTTTAAGGTAAAACCATAAAACGTTGGCGTGAACTAATCTCGTTTATGTTCAATTAAGTTTTGTGAACACATTGGATTCGATTCTGCAAATATGTGTATCCTTATAGCCTCACTCCGTGAATTCTCGCCTTAACTTAGTGCTTTTGAAATTTAACATTTTATTTTGTATGAACGCCCAGCGGGGCACCGGAGGGCATGCCGCTTACACTCGCCGTTTATAAATTTTGCTCTTTTTGCCCATTGTTTACTTTACAGCGATATTTAAAATTTTATGATTTCCATTATGACTGACGGCGGCGGCTCAAATTATATCCTGAACGGTTGCCAACTCGATAATACCGGCCCATGCTTGCAGTTCTCGTCGATTGGATTTAAATTATTCGATGGAGTCGGAGCGTTCGATTATATTACGTTTTTGAAACGTATTTTTTTTTTAATTTCACGTTCATTTTAAATATTCATTCGTCCTAAGGTTTCAAGTGAATATGATACCATACGTAGGTGTTCGCTGGGTGTAAACAGAGCACGTTAAACGCGCAGGCTGGCGTCGACGCTCGTTTCGAGAGCTCTTGTCAAGAGCACTTCACAAACTGCTCTCTTCAAGCCTTCACCCAACAGACGATTTTAAAAAACTGCCCGTAGGTATTGTTTTCTTTTTTTCATTTTATTTTTTATTCACATAGCAAACAGCGATTTCGTATAGAGAAAGTATTTACAGGTCTTGTGTGTATTATTATATATTTCTCTTAAAGAACGTCATAACTTTTCTAAGTACCAAAGCAAATAGTGGCTGCCATGGTGCTTCTGTCCCATACACTGTTGGTGTTAGTACAAATCCACGACATAATAATACAGCGTGGCGGTCGGATAATATTTGGTGAGCGTTATTTGACAAGCGTGTTCGTGTGTTTTGTTATTGGACACCTCTACTGCGTACACAGTTTCTATTTGAATTGGCTTGACACAAACTAATGGGAGTTTTCAGAAACGCGGTGGCCCTCCGTCGAGTACAGCTGTTTGTTTGCGCATGTGACTACGTGAACTTTTTTCCCAAATAAATGAAAACTCCAGTAGCGAGCGTTGTTTGTACATGTTTCTTATCAAAACGATGATAAGTCGAAAGTAAATCATCGGTCGATAAGGCATCGATTTTTTACCGAAGGGCTACCGTGCGATAACCTCCACGAAAGGATTGTTGTAATCTAATAGATAAGCCCAAGAAATTCGTTGTAGTGTACGTGCACGTGCACTGACTTTGTAATTGAATTTTAAACGATACAAGACACAAATTCATATAGAGGGTGGTTTATATCTCGCAACATTTACAGGCGCGTCACGACCGGGTTCGTGCTCAGTTTTTTCTAGTTTACGTGATGCTGTTCGTCACATAGCACTGCGAGGCGCTGTCGAGTGAAACGGGTAACTTTTTTGTTGAGTTACATGTTTAGTTTACGATTGCACAAGGGAGCTATTTTATCTTTCAACAATGATAAAGACGTTTCTCTGAAGCTGCAACGACTCTTGATATTGACTCATTTCGCATATACATGTGGGCTACATATGTCTTATGAGGTACTTTTTTGAGCTAGACCATAGAGACAAATGCAAAAATTTGTTTCTTTAATTGAGGATTATAATAATATACTTGATTTGGAGGTCACGTTAAGCAGTCGGTTGTTATCATAGGAAAACAGTAGTGAAGCTTATTCGAAGGCCTTTGGGCGGCTTAAAAACATCCAACGGTAAGATTACGTAGCCACAACTTTGTCTTGCCAGTCCCCAACCCGCACTCGGCCAACGTGGGGACCTATGGCCTTAACCCTCTCCTGAGAGGAGTTCCGAGCCCAGCAGTGGGACATTATGAGTTGTTGATATGATGATGATATTAATATACATATTTATAGTTGTGAGAAGTACTTTAATATAAAGATAAAATTATTATTATAAATTACCTTCAAAGCCTCAGGATTATAAATTAACTCATTATGAATCGGTTGTTAAATCATTTCAGCATAGGCAGCTTTAACTTTATGACATAACTGCATTACAGCGTTGTTGCTATTTCAAATATCGTGAATGCCCACAGGCTATAGTTATCGATAACGACTATCGTAATTGAGTATGGTTTCCTGCATCTATTGCAGCAAATCAATACTTAATGTCCTACCTACATTGTTTGATTCAACATGATGTCATTTGGAAAATATTAAAGGTTTTATCCTATTACAGACTACGTGCGATGACGGATTACTTAAACAGGATGTCACCTGTCATTATTAATCCCAGTAAGAGGCGTCCAAAGTATAAAACTAGACAGGACAAACGTCACTACAAAAAGAAAGAAAACTAAAAACAGACGCAGTACCAACCCGTTTGGGCAGAGTGATTTTTGTAGGTCAAAGTCTCCTTTCTACAGATTTATGTCCAGGTGTGTGTGGCTGTGTGGGTCCAGCTCTTATTAGTTATATTTGTATTATTGTACTTAGAGTTATGATAAAGTTACGAGCGTTGCTTCGAATCACAAAGTTCTGGCTGAAACTTCGTGTTATATTAAGAGTTGTGCTTTTGTTTTTATAGGCTTTCTCGCGGCTGCAAACATATATATCGACTGCACATTTAATTGCCTAATTACAACTAACTATATAACTAAAAATATAAAGTAACCACAAATTGTTGTTGTGAGTCGGGGTGTTATTTGTATTCTTTGCGTGTATGTTTGTAAAGTTCCCCGCGACACAAGATGAATATTCCTAATGCGGGAGTTGCCTTTTAAAAAAAATCTTATATTGCACTTTTTTAAGTTTCAATACTTGTGGCTTGTGTGTTTATGGTTGGATATTGGTTCGGTTCTTGTCTATGTCTGACAAGCTTTAATAACAAGCACATTACAGGTAAATTGGGGTTTAATAATTCTAGAAGTTAATAGTTTATAGTTTCTGATCAATAGCAATTTGTTTACGTTTTTGCAATCCCTGTAAAGGTGTGTTATGTTCGCTTATTAGTTATGTTGATGGGTGACTGTATTAGATTCTAAAAAATCTGTGTATTTTATTACTTAGCTTATGTTTTATTATCATTAAAACACCTAGGAAAATGATATCTTCAGTAAACGCTGTACGCTGAGAATTGTTTTAGTAAATAAATATTTCGGATATCTAACACACAACGCATCTATTCCCAAGATAAGTGTAGCTTGTTTCATGAGTACTAGACAACTGATATAAATACATATAAACTTTTTTTTATATTTTAAATAGATATATACGTACTATATACTTAGAACTCATCTGAACTCCGATACAAATATTTGCAGATCATACCGAACATTTGGTCCGATTCGGGAATCGAACCTGAGACCACAAGCACAGCAGTCGCATACGCTACCACTACGCTACCGAGGCTGTTTAATTACTCACAATGTATACGAAGAAAAAATATATAACCGACTTGCAAAGCTTTCGAAACCCTGAAACGTTATATATTTTTAACTAAAAGGTGGTACCCGTAGGTTCAAATCAGAGAGTAAATTCATTAATTAATTCTACCTCTAAATAGCTAAATAAATAGTGATTTATTATAAACCCACTGTAATTTACTAATCGTAAAGTAAGTATTATTATGGGTATCCGCGTGTAAAAATAACTTTCCACTAAATTAAACTAACGCGTAAGGTCTCATAGTATACGAGATTTCATGTCGCTGCACATCATTAACGTAGGAATCCCAATAAACATGTGGTATTTCAGTAGCAAAAAATCAGGAAAAGGTTCCGTATGTCAAACTAATTCGTCCGGATTACGGAAAGGGGCACGCGGGCAAAAAGACGCATCAATCAACGCGCCAAAGCTCTGCGGGATATCTTTACATTTCGAATGTTCAATCCGTCGATAGACCTACATCTCTCGCTGCCTTCGTTAAATTTTCTGAAAATTTGATGTAGTCAGCAATGTATGTCAGTGATCATTTCGACTCGGAACTCGTTTGAGATGAAAGAAAAACCGCAACTAATTTACTTGATATGGACGATGGAACGCATATCACACTTATTGGTCGTTATACCTCAATTAATTGCTCGTTTTTATTCCAATTAATTCATTACAAATATCTACAAACGGTTTCTTAGATTATGTTTACGTTTGCAGTTGACTGATAAGATCACTTTGAAGACTTTTATGAAACTTGTTTCTTAATTAATATAATAGTAAATATAGAATAGTTTCATTAATTAAATAAATTTATTTAATTAATGCATGTGTTGTAGAATTATTGTGTAAATAAATTGAGGGGAAGTTGGGGTAAATGGTGTATGTAACAGCTCGGCGGTGAAACATGGTGGTGATTATTGCACACATTATCTAACCCCGTGATGCTTTCCTCTCACACCCTCCGTAAGACGCATGTTGATCTACGTTTTGGGGAAATTCACAGCTCACTTTATTAACTAAGTATACGATGAATTCAAATAAATAATAGCTTTCCTTATAAAGAATGAAACTCATAAATTGCTCAGAGAGCTTTGTGTACTTAGTATTTTTCAAATAAACGGCGTAAATAAACAGAAATGTGTCAATGTGATATAAACACAGATGTTTTCGCATTTTAGAAGTTCCAGAAGCATTTTTTTTACTTTGCGCTAAAAAAGCAAACGCAAAAAGCTATTTAATCATATTTACAGTTCTATCACAATATTGGCTCAACTATACAAACAACTCTTTTTATTCTTTTGATGTTGTCAAAACTAAACGAGCTTCGCGCCCGGCTATTGCGGTTTTTAATTTCACGGTGCTTTTGTGTTGCAATCGTCGCAGATGAGCTTTGATTGCAAGACTTTCGGCCAAATCTTGTTATGGATAAAGCTGTCCGACGAACAACTGTTGAACAATGAGTGATCGCATTACTTCGACTCACTTCCGGAATGGCAAAATGATTTAAAACCTCGAAGATTTTACACCTGACTGCACTTTTGTCTGAGAGTTTTAAATAAATGCTATGCTATGCTACCCAATTATTGACGGTTGGGTAAAAAGGCTCAATATTTTAGATTTTATTTGCGGTAGAATATGAAAGTACAATTTGAGATATTATCATACATTTAATTTTTAATGAACCGAACAATGAATTCATTGCTCGCTAAAATGATATATAAACCACTCGCATTGTTAAATAAAATAACAAGTAAAAACTACTGGAAAATATTACGAGACGAATAAGTTGTTGTTTAGGTTTTGTATAGTTTCTTAGGATAAAATGTCTTGCCAAATATAAATATAACGAACACCAAAACCCTGTTCCTTATTAAGTCGCTTTTAAAATTGCTATTAAATAGCATTTTAATAACTCTAAAATAATCCTACAGAATAGTATAAAAATCGTTTTCTACGTAAAATATTCCGCGCACAGCGATTCCGGGTATAAGAATTTATTGTTTGCACCGTAGACACATAAAACCGTACATAATTTGTGCAATATATGTCTGGATGTATGTAAGTATTCGATTTTTATGAACATCGATATAGTATCGATAAATAACTATCAAACGTCTTTTACGAGTGTATCTGGAGCTCATTTCGACCGCATATTTTATAGCTGTTTACAATTAACGCGACAAATTTGGTTCATGTCGTGTCGCAGATTTACAGCCGGCTATATCTGTCTAGCATCGTCTCGGTAATGTAAACTGGCTATTGGAACTGCCACATGCATATAGAATACTGGCAGCTAACAAAAATGTCAACACTCCTTGGCAAATAGAATTCCAAGTTGTTGTATGTTGAGAACATTCTAATAGATTCCTAAGGTATTATTAGAAGAGATTTTTGTTTTAAAACACATTTCTTATACTGCTAATGTGTTTGTTTTAAGTTGTACAGAACTGGTCGGCGATGTAGTATAAATATTATGGTACAGCGCAGAAGACAATAATTAAAAACAGCTCCGGCTATTTATGACGTGTCTTTCTGGTTGAAATTGAATATTTAATTACGTAAACTTCACTCTAGATTATACTTACATGTTGAATATTTGTTTTCGTTCCTTTACCTGTAACTTGTTTTATTTTATGGTATCTATTATAGTATCTAGTTATAGGATGTGGTTGTTACCATATTTAAAGATGATGTTTATTTAGCGGTTTTCCGGCTGGTAGTCTGTACCCCCGTCATACAAAAGGTATGTCCGTTCATAATGCAAATGTGTCTAAGAAATAAACGATGAAATTTTTCACTGCTTGTGAAATGTAATCTGAATGTTGAATGGGAACGCTTGCTTTTATAGAAGAGACGGCTCCACATTTAACCCAACACTGTATATAAATGCTTAATTATATTTGACCGACAACTATAATTGGTAAATTTTTGGATCTAAAATTATCGTAATCTGTCCGCTATGCATAACAAATTTAATGATTTATAAAAATCGAAGAGACGATATTACTTGGCGATATTTATGAATAATAATTCTAACGATATATGACAGGTATCGGATAATAATTCTAATAAGTTATGAGAGGTGTTGGAACTTTCTATAAATATTTACATTAATCTACGATCAACGGATATAAAATAAGTATGTAGTACGTGGATCTAAAAAATGATTGAACCACCTATAAATTAGTCATTAGTTTTTCCTATTCCCACATTCGTTTTTATCCAGAGCGACACCTTTGAGCATTGTTTTATTTTCTTGCACGCCTCGTTCGTATAATTCTACAATAAAGCGTCTGTTGTACCCTCAAAATCTTTACATCCAACGCTCCTCGGAGGGGAACTTTCTATACGAAATATCAACGCAGCCATTGTGCGTCATTCTGTTTTACTCCTCACAAATGGGTTTTGTACGAATGTAATGAAGGCTTTTATTCTGAGGTGCGAATGTAAAATGCTTCAATAGTGAGGCGCACGCGATTCCTTTCCGGTGGTATTCAAGTTATTAAATTTTATTATTAGAATTTTGGTTGTATTATCTGAGCTTCTTATCGCGGATTCCTAATCCTAAATATATAATTTAGGAATCCGCGATAAGAAGCAAAAAGGAGCCGTTAGCTTCTCGAGGAATTAGTTTGTGTAAGCAGAAAAAACGGGCGCCGGTGAAGATGAGTGCTAGTTATCTCAGATGGTTATTTGTCGTATCAAGTGGAGCTTTTGGCCCGCCGCCGCCGCTTCAAAGACACCGCGCACGGTAGCACTCTTGTTGCTTATTACCTACGCAAGAATGTAACTAAATAGTTTTATGTCAAACGTATTTATAATTTACTGCGTTTCGTTAGAGATAAAGCCAGCAGATTGTGCCTCTAAAACTATACATCTAACGAGATTGAAAATCGATTTCGTGGAAATAATCTATTAACAACGTGCAGGTATTGGCCTAACTTTGTGAGATATCTTAACTAGATAAGCCGGTTGTTGAATTTTTAGAAATAAATAAGATTTCATTGGAAAGTTCTTTAACCTCCTAAATATAATTTGAAAATTGTATTTATCCCATTTAAGTAATAGAAGAAAAAGAAAGTTGTTGTAAGTACTGTTTGATTATCTTTTGATCTCGAATCTTTATGAATTTCGATGATATTTACATACAGCGATTGAGTTTTTAATTTGGTCCATGTGTAATGCAAGTTGCATATGGGAATTGATGACGAATATTAAAAAAAAAGGTTAAATTAATGCTTATGCTGAAATTCTGAAAACCCAATTTGATTATTGAGGTTTTCCGTATAAAGTGAGGTATCAACCGAGTTTGTCAGATTTTGCTAGTGTCTTCACCTTACTGTATCTCTTTTTATTTCATAACAATCTAAGACAGATCTACAACACTCCTTATCTAGATAAACTGTAAATTAACAACATACTTCTACCCAAACCCGTCAATTAAATAAAACTATACAGCATAATAAAGTGTAGATGCTTATAGTCGTAAATTATGTCTCAGTATTAGGGTTGCCGCGGCAAATAAAAAATTAAAGATCATTAAATGTTTGTGATTCAAATGCTTTTGACGGTCAGGCGGTTGTTGTCGTAATTATGTACTTAAATTGGTGTACGAATATTATGTATGATTTTTGTCGTTTTTAGGATGTCAGCATTAACTGCGTTAAGTGTTATAGTCATTGCAACTATTTATCCCATGCTGAGAGATCTTTGCACGTCTGCTATAAACTGTTAGATTTGACTCAATAATATTTGTATAGTTTAACAAACGACGTAATTAAATTAAGAAATTGCTGAAAATTTTCTGTACTAAGTTAGTATACTAAATTATTATAATAAATAATTTATGTGATGTGTGTAAGGCCATGTTTACGTGGGACAACCCTAAGCATGGTGCATCGCTGCTCAGCCCTTGCGCAGCTCGTAACGATTTGTCGCAAGTCGATGCGGGTGCGGCCCGTATGCAAATTATATCGTTGTTTATTGTCACTCGTTAGCGGTTAATCGTTTCTATCGCGCCTCGAATAAACAAATACCCATTACCAGCGTTAAAATTACTAATATAATCGCATACATATTGCCGTGGTCATTTGCATGTTCAGGTAAAGTTACAAATGTTTAGATAGGACGTTATTATTATATGTTAATTGCTAATAGCGCTGTTATCGTAACAGCGGCAGTGGCATCCTGTCGTTACGGTTATGTGAAACCGGTCACAATATTCAAACTTGTTTATGATAATCACGACCATAACAAATGTGACATGAAACATAAAAAATTAAGCTGCGTCTTGCTTTAATTTTTTTAGTCGTAATATTTTAAAAAATTAATTTTGTCTATGTAAAGTGATTTCCCGGCTGGAGCCGTTCGAGTTATAGATTATGCTGTCCAGTACATCTGTGCGAGCAATATTCATTTCCTTTCATTGTCAAGTTACTGCTTATTTAAACTTACATTTAAAAGCTTAAGTAACAAGAACAATACAAAGAAAATATAGATTAAGTGGGTAGTTATTTGGTGAAAATTTAAAAACTTTCTAAAATAAATATTGAAAAAATGTGTGCCTGTAATTTTTCATTTTTTTCATTGTGATCTTTTACACTTTTGTTCTTATCCCTATATAGTGTAATACGTATACCTATACATCTGTTTACCACATTATACGTACTTATTAAGCTATTATATTTCATCGTTAATACGAAAACTAAATACAAAGTCATACTTTAAGTCAACAAACTACCTAATCATAAATTAAAACAACTTGTTTCCAAAAAATGTCTTCTCAAAAAGAATATAAAAAATGATCTCTAAACATGATACGGTCTATAATGAGCACGTATAATAAGCGGGTAGTTGAACATTTCGAAGAAATGTGTCCGCTCTGCGTCTTTCCGTGTGTCCGCGACGCAGGAAGCTCTTATTAGGTAGTATTTATCTACAGTGGAACACAGCCATTGCTCATTTGCGACTACTAACAGGTTTTTTAGTAACCAAGTAAAATAAAGTTGTATAACATATTTTGTCCGACAAGGTTGATTTTAAAACAATCTCTTTCTGGAACAGTCTTGATCTGAACGTTATTTCCTTTAACAGCCGAAATAGAACCCTTTGTGGATTATTTTATCAGGCCTATCAGGTAGTTGATGATATTGCCAAAATGTATAATAAATTGGTATATTCACATAACGTGACATTAAAGTATATTTTTCGTTAAACATCATGACATTAGAAAACCATGAAAATTATTATACCATTACCTTTTTCTCTTCGTATCCTTTCTGATTTAGTTCTAGCGTTTTGATAATTCACTTTATCCAGAAACGGTCTCCCAGATTCGTGTTGATTTGAACAAGATTTTGCGAACAAAAAAACCCCGGTAGTCAGTTTTTGGCCATGAACTTTTTTCTCTAAATCAGGTTCTCATGATTTGTGGACAGGTGGCGCGGGCTTCGCATCGCGGTATCTTTGTGCTCGGCTCTTTGATCTTGCCGCAGCATTGTGCGCGTGTGCTCTCTACTTTTTTTGCGTCAAATTGTACGATATTGATGTGAGCTGATTTGTTGTGAGCCTTCAATAGATTTGGTAGTGTTTAGAACATATTTGTACGATTGTACGGACTGACTGAGGTCATATTTCTCTCAGCACACGGTACTGTTCCTGATAAATGGGAACCAAAGACGTTTATTCATTCTTTCTTAAGCTGTTGTCTAGATGATGACGAAAGAAATAGATAAATGGTGCTTTAATGAATTCTTACGTAATATGTTGTGGATCATAACTAGAGTTTAGTTTGAGCTAGAAAATAACTACCCCAAAATACCTTGAGAAATTTTGTGAATGTCGTGGAGCAGACCATTTTGATTGGCTTTAGAATTTCTTCTCAGCTCAGGAAATACAAAAATCACATAATAAAATAAAGTTGAAGTAACTCCAAGTACAAAATTAACAGATAGAACAGTAACGGTGGATAATTAAATTGCATTCTTAAATGTTTTATATTTATTAATTTGAGTATGATCCTTACTATTATTAATATGTATTATATTTTAAATTTGAAAGTAAATCAGTATGTCTGTTTCGCGTTCACGGCTAAACCGCTGCACCGATTTCAATGAAATTTGGTATGGAGATACTTTGATTCTTGGGATAGAACATATGCTACTTTTTACCGTCAAACCGACATACATGCGGGCGAAGCCGAATTCTAAGGATAGTTATTAATAAATTATATTATAATTATCATAATCTTAGTTCACAAAGATTCTATTCATCATTTACATATAACTAGTTTAACAATATATTTGCTATTGCTTAACTTACATTTCTCTTTGTCACCAGGTTTAACCGCAGAGCTGTATTATGTGCGCGATGGCCAAATCAACTTCTACGCACTCAATTTCGTCGTACCAGTGCCTGCTACCATTGGAGAACTGCATTTTACCTGGCAGAGTCTTACCAGGAAACCGGTGAATATATTTTTTGAAACTTAAAGAAACTGTTGACTTGAAGACGTAATCGTTTTCCTAATCAGTATTAGGAATGACCGGCCATAAAAGGCCTAAAGATATCCATTATTTGAATATAAAAATAGAAGTGCGTGTAGGCGCTGGAACTAACAATCGATTTGATGAAACAATCGCACTATTATGGTAATATGCGCTGCGAAACGAATGCGAAATTGATGATCGTTCACCTCACGTCCTAAGTCAACAACTCTTTACTCACAATTAACGAGTGGTTTACGTTTCGATTCGGATGAGTTTTTATATCTTTTTGCAATAGTATACAGCACCATCGCTCACGAACTTCGATGAAAGTAATTAACTTGGAAAAGGAAGTTCTTTCACGATCTCGGATAGGGGCTCGGTCGGGCTCTGATGTTTACCCACTGCTCTGCAAACGAGCTATTCTTATGGTAATCACGCCGTCGCTCAGATTCAGAAAACTTTTAGTTTCATAAAATTATATCTAAAATATCAAAGTCTGCTCTGACTTTTGATTGATTATACCTATTCAGTCTTCCTTATTTAGCTGTAATTCAAATTGTATCGCTTTTCATGCTAATGCCGTTGCCGGCTGCTCACGACGCAACATCACATTTATACATTGCGTACAGGCCCCGCCGCATCTCTAACCAAATATTATGTGCATTTATTTATTTTATCCGTCGTCTGCACACACTGTGACGGCATGGATCGAAACTAAAAGAAATCACGTTGTTGCATTTTGATCGAGAAGGACGCGACGGCGACGTCCGTTTTACATATTTAATAGTAAGTGAACAACAAAAGGATTATCCGAAACAAATAAATTCAGTCAACCTATCTATAAAACATCTGCTTAAATAAGCAAGAGGTTGCTTTGCAAGTTATACCAATAGTCGAAAGTTTACTGAATATTTCATCAATTTAAATATATTTCTAGCGTCTATATGTAACATGGAAATGTTACTAACATGGAAACTGGAAAGTTTGCTATGTATATACGAATATTTGCTTAATGTTTTAGATGAATTAAGTACACAAGTTTCTAAATAAGTTTCAAAATAAATGTGAATGGTTTAAATCCTTTTGAGAAGTACCGTGACGTGGAGACGCTTTAATAGTACAGGCGTTTGGTAAAAAATGCGCACGTGTGGTTCGTTTGCGATCACGTAGTCGAGCCCTTACCGCACTATCAACATCTCAGTAAGCTTTGTGCGGCCGCCATTATCAGATCTGCCAGACCCCTTCACTTCAATGCGGCTCCCTTATTTAACAGGCGGGGCCTTTGACTAGTCTGAGCAAATATTTAGGAACTGGTTAAATAGCGCCTATAAGAGATCTCGGCACTATTGTCTGAGCGCACTGAGTGCCGAGTGATAATATTTAATTAGCGTCTGCGGTGTCGCACCTACACTGCTCTATGATCTGAGGCCGTCGTAAAGTAACCGGCCAAAGAGCCAGCGGCGAATACTGTTTCTTTAACAATACATGTAACGCCGCCCCATGATTAGTTAGATAATGAGCGGCTCGTGATCAAATATCCAATAACCGGTTTCAAAACAAACTCTGAAATATCTTAACAACATACCTGCCCGGTGCGTGCAATACATTCACGTTGTCCACATATGGTCAACATAAAGTACATCGCGCTAACCTTCCATCTGCATAAGCGATTATAGGCGGTGCCCATTGGTAACAAACTAGGCACGTTGTTTATGCAACCGATAAAGGAGCGATGTTCGTGCTCTCACCGTTACATTTGACATTTAATCTCTTTAGGTATAACTATGGATCCCAGGCAGACTGTTTGGGTCAACTGACATGTCGGTGTCTGTCCGTCAATTGTCAGTACTGATACAGTTACATCGTGATGAGATTGTACCGTTAGGAATGTGTACATGTCTTGGATATGTCTCAAAACTGGCACGAGTCATAATGTTTTTTGTTTTGTTGCAGTTACCTTACACGCTTAATGTAGAGCTAGTACGTACACATGTAGACTCCGTGCTCCCCCAAGATGCGATGCACCCACCGACATTGAATATTTCAAGCCAAGGATTTGTGCCCACCGAACCACAAACATGGCGTGTTGACTTACCTTGTACGCACACCGTCGCAGCTGAAGTAGATATAACCATATCTTTGAACATCTCGACAGGCTCCTCGTCCACCACTTTACATTTTAGACGGAAAAAAATATGTCTTAAAGAGGCACTGAGGCCGGCGGTAAGAGTCGATAGTGTACCGCATGCACCAACGTCTGCTGATATATTCTACGCGGGGGCTGGTTGCGCTGGCGGATTACTCTTGATAGCTGCGGGAGCCGCTGCGGCATGCAGGGCAAGAGCTAGGAAACTGCGTCGGGCAAGGAGTGACGAACAAGACGCTCATGCATTTTTACCTGACTCCTCGTGCAAGTCCGCTGCCAGTTACACAAGTTACCGCCGCCCTACATCATTACCTGCTGCGGCAGCTGAAGAAAAAGCAAGAGATTTGCAGCAAAGAATTGCCGAGCTAACAATACAGAGATGTCGAGTGAGATTGCGTTCAGTTGCGATGGAAGGGACCTTCGGTAGAGTCTACAGGGGAACTTACGCCGATGAAGAAGCGAGAGAACAAGAAGTTCTAGTAAAAACAGTTGCAGAACATGCTTCTCAAGTGCAGGTAATTGGTAGTGTACTTTAAATTTTCTTTTATTATCATCACATATTCATCATCAAAGTAACATTATCTGATTGTCATTTTTTTCTAGGTGTCCCTGCTTCTTCAAGAAGGTTGTATGCTATATGGACTACCTCACGAACGTGTGCTATCAGTTCTCGGCGTTAGTATCGTAGATCAGATGGCCCCATTCCTTCTATACCCATGGAATTCTACCTGGAGGAACTTGAAACAATTTCTTTTAGCATGCCGAGGTGTTGCAGTAGGTGGCGCAGCACAAGGAGCCCCTCCTCCGCCTTTGACCACTCAACATGTAGTTAGGATGGCACTTCATGCCCTAGATGGCCTGAGTTATCTTCATTCTCAGCATGTCTTGCATAAAGACATTGCTGCTAGAAATTGCATGTAAGTTTCGACTCCATTTTGAATCTTTTTAAAAGTTATAAAGCATTACGAAAAAATAACTTATCTTTATTTTACAGAGTGGATGAAAATCTTCGAGTGATGATTGCAGACAATGCTCTGTCGCGGGATCTCTTCCCTGCCGACTACCATTGCTTAGGCGATAATGAAAACAGACCTATTAAATGGTTGGCTTTAGAGGCTTTATCGAAGAGGCAGTTTAGCCCGGCAGCAGATGTGTGGGCGTTGGGAGTGCTATTGTGGGAACTAACTACTTTAGCTCATCAACCCTATGCTGAAGTGGATCCTTTTGAGGTTGCTGCATATCTAAGAGATGGCTATCGGTTGCAGCAACCAGCCAACTGTCCTGATGAACTGTGAGTATACCTACATTATTTAAGCGAAGGGAAATAACTGCTTTGATGGCTAGCTTTAACTCTAGTCCTTTGAAGAACATAAATACGGAGATACATATTTAACTCTGGATTTCTTTGATAGGTTTGCTGTGATGGCGTACTGCTGGGCAATGTCGCCTGACGACCGCCCTACGTTGCCGCAACTACATATATTCTTAAGGGACTTCCACACGCAACTCACGAGATTCGTGTAAACCATTCCTTTTACTGTAAAGACGACATCCAAAGACGACAATAAAGTGTTAAATAACTTTAAAAGTAGTGAGATACGCTCTTGAAGAGGCCTTACAGTGATGTGCGAGTGACTAAGTGACTGGTGACAAGTGAAATTCTTAAGAGACTGATCTTCATGATTGTATTTGAATTGAAAATTATTTGTTTATCATAATTATCACATGTTTGCTTCTCATCAACAAATTTGAGAATTACTGCTTCCCTCTTAAAGTTTTTTTTTTTTTAAATTAACAATGGTATTGACAAACAAAGCGAATCTTCGCGAGTAACATGTCTTGAACGAGATACGGACGTTAAAAAAACTTCGTTCACACTGTATTTGCTACATAAACTTATCTATGTTTATGTAAAGTTAGTGTGAGTATATAGGCATACCCAGACAATATACACCTGTCCTCTACATGAAGTTCTGTAAGCGCCTACCTCTACAGCAAACAAAGTTAAAATTTATATGAACTAGTATTTTTTTTAAATGTTTCTTCTCAAGACTAATCAAAGAAAGTGTCAGCACCAGCTTTGAATAAATAGACTTGTACAAGTGTCTGGAAATATTTATTTACAAAAAAGAAATTACAGCCATCATTGGAAGTTTTCTTTTGTGTATTTTTCGGTTATCTCTAGTTGAAAGGAATTGCGATATTTGTGGTCAGCTTTTGACCAAATTTTGTTAGAAGAGTCAACGTTTTGTAGATGTTATTATTATCCACACTATGTGTAACAGAAGCCGCTACCATGGACGAGAAGTCAATAAGAAAACGGATATATCTACAACTGTTATAAAGACTTGAAGTGTAGCAAAAGCAAAAGATAACAGGTTCTTTTAAAGGCATGCCAATAATTACAAACAAATATGTGATAAATAATAAATACATGTCAGTTCTAAATCATTGAATGTAAAGATACTTTAGTCGAATAATCGTCATGTTTATTTGGAGACCTCATAACTGCCATATTAGAATAGATAAATTTTGTAAATATTTATATAGCGACTGTATAATACGTAATATTGAATGTGCCTCAGAGTTTATTAAAACGTTTATTGAATGTTAGATTATTATTGTAATTATTAAGACTGGAATAGAAACAATTTTAGCAAATAACTGTTAATTAGAAAACTTCTGTCGCACAATATTTTGGTCTATTACGAATCGAATTGTATTTTTTATCTGTAGACTTTGGTACTGTGATTCTTATACATACGAAATAGTAGATCGTTCAAATTTTGAATAGTAAACTTAGCATAAAATTAAATGGAAAACGAATATAGAAATTGTATTATCTGTTAGCAAGTTGTCATGTTGCTTTTGCCCAAAATTAAGTAAAATAATATAGATTTTACCGAAATATAGTATGAAATTGAATTAATGAACCAATGATAAAATGTGATTTAATCAGATACCACTGTGCTAACGAATTTCAATAGACTTTCACGCAATGATTTGGCGACGTACAAAAGTTTCATCAGAAATTAATTCAGATTGCAGTATAGCGATACAATTTTAAAGGGTCTATTTACGCGATAAATAAGATCTCGGACATATTTGTTCACTGGTTCACATCAAGATTATTTTTCGTGTTCATACTCCTTATTGCTAAAACTTGACATTAATCTTACCAATAATAAACGCAAAAGTTTTTTGTTTTTTCGAAAGACGCTCCCCATTTCATCTCATCCACATTTTTTTAATTTCATCACGACGAAGAATTGGAGACTTAAGATTTAAAGCCCTTGTATACTTAACATTGACAGAAATAGCTGATTCGGCTGGTTGCCATATCATCCAAAGAAGAAGGACACACCATAACATGTCACCTCAGTTTTTGAAGTGAAGTCTTATTTAGGCGCGTTGAGCACTTTTTGGGTGAACAAAAATCATGGAACTCGCTTCATCGTCACCGAACGCTTTCCATGAGCAAAATTTTTTACTTCTTTTTATTGCGTATTTCATTTTAAGAGCGAAGAGGTTTATTTCAGGTAAGCTTAAATAACTGCTTGTCTGTAGATTTGAGTTTTCACTTCTGTCAGCGCTCCTGACTGTTTTGTGATATTTTTTTATTTAAAAATACGACTCAACACAATGAATGTATTATGTGGGGATTTTACAAAATTAATAGTTTTTCGTATCCCTTTTAGATTTTACTTTTCAACAGATGGGTTATAACCTCACTAATTTCTTTATTACATTGCTTAATCACTATATAATCTGGATAATTCTGTTAAAATTAGTTTATCCGTTTAGGAGGGATTTCTTATGTGTTGTGTAAAATAATATGTTTAAAATATATTAGACTGTATTATTTACTTATTATTGTTAATATTATGTCAAGTTTAAGCCCGTTATTTGTAACAGTTGTGTTTAAATGTAGATCCAGATAATAGTATACTTTGACCTGATATTTAGGGCAACGGTAATACTTGTATATGTGTAAATATTTTAAGACACGATGTGAATATAAGAGTGATTAATATTCAATTATGTGTTTTTTTTGTCAATTCTTAGAGTCTAGAATCCTTTACACTATGAAAAAATTGTGCTTTATCAGAAGCTAGTCATAACCTGGGTATATAGAATTAACTACCCAGACTGCCCTATTCATTAATGTAGAGACTAAGTGGCTTAGAATACGAGCTTGATGTTATAGAAGTTTCTACTTTTTAACTTGACGGGCCTGGTGGTCTTAGTGGTGAGTGACCCTTACTGCTGCTTGAGGTATTCGTTCGATTCCCATCCAGAACAAACATTGTGTGTACGATCATTTGTTCTGTGTATGGGTGTAATTTATGTAGAATAAATAAAAAAGAGTAAAAAATTCACCCCTAAGAGGCAACATTAAAGGTATGAACGACTGTATTATGAGTTCATCATTTTCAAAGTTACAAACACGAAATAGAACATACGTACGGGAGCTTAGTCGCGAACGATAGCTAGTTTGTGATAGGATAGTTGACTAAATTATAAAACGCACTGATTTAAGCATTCAAAAGCGTCCTAGAAGTAAAATAAAAATACTCAGGTATCCATAAACCTTGGGAGAAGCAAAATTAATCAATCATATATAAGAATTAATTTAACGACCTACTGCACAAGGAGGCGAGTACCTACTTGTATAAGGTGGTACTAAACCACCAGATAGCCTCTTATACGAAAACAACTTACTTCTTGAAAATTTGTTAAGTTGGTTTCTATACAAAGCAAATGCATGCACTTTACATACAATTAATTGGAATACTAGGTATTTGGAGGGTAAGACCAAATTGGGCCTTGAAGAAGCTTGGCGTGCTCAAATTTTATTCCGGCCCATCGCCTTCTGCTTTATAAAGCACAGGTTCGGCCTCATATAGAATACTGAATCTTTGGGCAGTGGCACCCCAGTACCAGCTCCTCCCTCTGGACCCCATGCAACGGAGAGCAACTCGAATAGTCGACTGCCAAGATGTTTCTGGCGCTAGACTTTGACCCTGCGTAGAAATGTGGCCTCGCTATGCATCTTCTATCACTTTCACTATGGGGAGTGCTCCGAGGAATTGTTAGAATTGATCTCTGCCGCCTCTTTCCGCCATTGTTCTACGCGATTGCAGTTTCATCGCCATCATTTAGATGGTCGGTATTCCATAACTGTGCGGTTTTCTAGATACTATCTGCCTAGGACAATAAAACTGTAGAATGAACTGTCGCCTGCGGTATTCCCAGACCTTCAAACTTTCAAGAAAAGAGCGTACTCCTTTTTAAAACGCCGGCAATGCACTTGTGACGCCTATGTTGTTGCGGGTGTCCATGGGCAACATGGGCAAAAAATCAGGCGATCTATGTGCTAGTTTGCCCCTTGTCCCATAAAAAAGCTAGACTTTGAAAGTATTGGAATAACGGAGGTAATACAAGTAGCAGAATCTTATTACCCGAAGGTTAAGACATCCTTACGAATCGTACTGGTAATGCCTTATTTCCTTTCATTCAGCACAACTAGACGAGTTAAAAAACATGGTTAAGATGATGTATGACCAAAAATAGAATAAATGAGCTTTGTACGCTCAGTGTAGGTACATAAAAAATTTGTTAACGCTATGGGCGATTTTTTCACGGAAGACATTTGAAACCGTTTTGCTGAAGGCCCTTTAAAGTTACTTTTAAAATAGCTTTTCTATTATTAAAGAATTCATATAGAAAGTATCCTTTATAAAAGCCGAATTTTTTCCCGTTGCCCAGAACCTGGGTATGGCCATGCCTATGTAGAAAAGTGAATTTTTAAAAGCTGTTATTATTGTTTGAATAACTTTATATGATGACATTACTTGTCCTTAGTAAAACAAGATATTTGTCTCTTTATATTCCCCGTTACTAAAATTTACGTGACCCACTTTCAACTTTGTCGAGAAAAGTCCTTAGAGAATAACAAGGTCATGCAATAATAAAGCTTCACGCTCTGTTTTTGGGTTCTCTGTAAGGTGTCCCACGGGTATCCTATGTTCCATGTAAAGGCGGTAGTTACCGTAACACTACTATAAAATGCATAAACGTGATTAAGTTAGGGAATATTACGGGAATATTAATTGAGGAGTTAACATATATTAACTTAGAAATTGTGTCAGTTTGTAGTACCTACTCTTTGAAGCTCCTGTTCGCGTATACTGTGACCCTAATTCACGTGTTACAATTCTTCTAATTTTTTTCTAATTAAAACATAGGTAGCTATCGATGATGATCTATTAAAAAAAGTGTAATGAATCAAATTTCAGTTCAGTTCACTCTGATTACAGCACGAACGGGGCAGTTCGGCGGTAGTAGTACCCTCGCACAGCAGAGCAACCTAAAATGCTCACATTCTTATTGTTGTGTTTTGATAGTGAGTGCGGACCGGAGGCCTGCAGAAGCGTCTTATTAGGCTGCGAGTTTGTGTTTCACCATACTGTATTATTGCATAACTCTTAGTTTCTGCTTATGCTTTCTACCAGGCAGAATAGAGTTACTTTGGGGACTCATATTTACATAAAAAAAGCTACAAACAGACCTAGAACACAGGTAACGTTTCTTCCTACTGAATGTGTTACAAGTTTATAAAGAATTCTATGAAGAAGCCACACGTTGACAAAAAAGACGCATTAAAAAAGATGACGTATAAGTTTGACCGGTCCAGGAAATCTTTTGTTTTGAGCGATGACTCCCCAGCGCGTTGTTTTCATGAAGCACCCCTGCTCGAAGTTATTTATTCGAGCGCTTGGAAGTATCTATACAAAGGGCTAACTTAATTTTGAAAGGCTACAGTGACTGCTTTTGAACTACGGTGTTAACTGTCGTTCAGCTTCTGGGCCGTAGATATAAATTAACAATATTTCATCATTTAATTGGTAAAAGTGCTGTTTATAAACCCTCTTTCACACTTAGGAATTGTATCATGGCTTAAGTTTAAATCAATAAGCTTCTAAAAGTTCAACAATCGATCGATGCAAGTTTAAGTAGATCAAAATTTAATTCGTTTTAGTTTAAATAAACATCAGCAAGTACAATAGTGCTAAAAGTTTTTCGAGGTAGAGCCATTTTTCAGCGAGATCCAGTAATAATATTGTAGTTATTATTTAGAAAGTTTGTTTAATTTATTTAATACCATCAACAAAATTGGTATACTGTATAACTCGAAACCGCTTATTTTGCATCTAAGATTAACTTACAAAACAAATGTATTATTATTAGTCTATTCCGGTACACTGTTGATCCTATGTTATTGCATATATATGTTATTATTATGTTTCTACACAATAAATTTAGCTTGCAATGAAATATAAAAGAGAAAGGAATTCATACTTTTTAATTGTTTATTATAAAAAAATCTCCTTTTGAAAATAAGACGTACATAAAAAAACCTTTACTTCTTGGGATGGATATATAAAAAAATATATTCTTAGGACCAAATATAAAATTACAGCATAACAACAAAATCAATAAATATACGAAAAAGAATAAAAAAGGTATCCGAAAACGGATTCCAGGCCCCGGCGAGATTCGAACTCGCGATCTCCTGTTTACTAGACAGGCGCTTTAACCAACTAAGCCACGGCGCCTCGGGAATCTCGGCAGAAATAGCGGATTATAATCTTAAACACAAAACAAACAATATTAAGAATATTTGGAATCAAAAATTTTCGCATGATAATTATCTAATAGTCGAAGATCCCAGGGCCGTATTTTCCGTATTTTCTGACGAACGAAATGTGAACGTTTGAGTAGTGTTAATATGTACTAGCAACGCATACCTACTTGCTCGCTCACTCAGACGGCCAATTTCCAGATATCAAATAATCAAGATAAAAACATTGCTCACCTCTCGTACATTTTGAAAGGTGATTTTAAAGTCTATTTTAGATAATATCGTTAAAAATAACGTCGTCAATCCTCTCAAACACTTTCCGTCGGCCGTATTGCTTATTAGACGCTTTGAAGGTCCCAGAATAATGACATAACTCCACGTAAATTCTGATGCTCCATTTTATATTAGATCATTATTAGATTGTTTAATATAACTAATATCTACGTAAACGTTTAAATGATAAGGAATAAAGATATTCATAGTCAGCTGATAGGACCAGAACTCACAATGTAGAACTGTTATCAATATTGCAATTATAATGAACTCAATACATTAGTAATAACAAGACAATGTCAGTAAACAATAGTTCATGTTTTATTTAATTACTAAAGTCGCAAATAATGCACCTTAAAGGGTTGTAGATTATTATACTTTATATTCGAAAGTGACTATATATGTCTGTCTGTTCCTCTTTCACGACCAAACCGCTGAACCGATTTCCATGAAATTTGGCATGGAAATAGACTCTTTTTTAATGCGATAAGTGCGATACTCCATGTGACACCGCAATACGCGGTCGAAGCCACAGATATAAATGTGATTGAATTGAAAGGATACAACGATTGGAAAGTATTTTATTGTGCTTATACCTCTAGTATTTAGTCAATGTTCTGTTTTACCAGTGACGGTTGGTAAATGCTGGTTTTGGAAATAAAACAATACCACACTCAAAGTCTCTCAATCTAATGCGAATCATTCAACCACAACAAATGGTATCTGAAGGGTATTAATAGTCACAGCTTTTACCTCTTTTTTGACGGGGGAAATCCTCGTGGATTTCCTCCGCCCTGGGCAAAAGAGCAAAGGGGTCTGTCAGACTTTTAATGACTAAAAACCCCGGTGTTCCGTCTGTCACCTTTCTTTTACGTGTGGAAACCCCTTCGGGCCTTCACCCCACCGGGGTTTGCGTCGGGGCTGTATGTCGGAATCGAACCGACTAAAACCACACGGTGTGCCACTCTGCGCCTGAGACGGGAAGGATCCGGGAACCGCTTTCTTACGCCATCCGGAGCCCTCCCAGCGCCTGCCCGCACTGAAACGGGCAGTTCCGTCTATCACCTACGCCAGGAATCATGGTAATTAAAAAGGCATTCGCAATCCCCGACTGGTGTCGTCCCGCTTCTGCGGGCCACATCTCGTCAGCGAGAGGAGTGAGGTGTTCCTAATCTATATAAATAAGAAAGAATTACCGAAATGTATGTACGCGCATAACTTTCGATTGAATGCCGCAAATTGGATAATTCTGTTATTTATGTGTTTGTTATTGTCGTAACAAGGTTTGTTTATAAGAAAAATAAAAGAAAACCGGAGGTGTTATATGTTCTAAGTCCGCTTAGTCGTATATACTGCGGCCCTGCGGGTTGACACGGGCTTCCTAAAAGAAGTTTTTCGATCATTTAGAAAATTTTCATGAAAATGAATATGGAGGTACGAAGTTCACCGTGTCGGCTAGTATTATTTAACATTGTTGTATAAGGAGATAGAAGATGAAGAAAACACAAAAAAATAATATGTTTATTATCATATTTTTTTTGTAAAAATATATATTCAACGTTAAGCGTGTCATCATCATCATCAGCCTATCGCAGTCCACAGCTGGACATAGGCCGTTCCAATTGCACGGCATTTGCTTCTATCTTCGCTTTACCGTCTATTTGAGGCAAATTCTAAGTTTAACCAAGTGAATGGTGATAAAAGTTCGAAATACATAATAAACATACAACGGTTTGGACTTATATCATTAAGTTTTGGTAAATCTTACGTTTTACTGGCAAAATCTTAGGATGTACGGCTCTTTAGGCTTTTATAGTAGCATATTCTTACAGAAACAGATCAGGGACAACTAACGGCTGGTTACAATTACTTTACTATAAAACTGTTTTGATGCTATGCCCAACTGCGAAACTAAACTAAACGGCTTGTCGTATTTTTATGTGAGTGGTATCATAGATTCGTTAGTCGTGGGAGTGATACTGGGTACATATAAATAAAAAAAAACAAAATAAAGCCAATGCAAAAAAAATTCTCAATTGACTAAAGATAGCAGATATTAAAGCAGTCTACTTTTTAAAATATTTTTACTTGATGTTTTAGTTTGTCTTAGTTGCCAAAAAAACTAATTATACTCTATTTAGGTAAATTCAAACTGGTGATAAAAACCTATTTCTGGTTAAAAAGACGATTAAAAAGCAAGAATAACTGGATATTCGCAAATAGATACCTAATAGATATCGGTGTCATTAAACTGACCTATTTACGGATGACACGATACATCCTAAATGACATAACACTGACGTCATACGTGATATCAAGCTCTTCGATGACGTGATAGGGTGAGAGTATCTATTATTGGCCAAATAACAAACATTGTTAGGTCCACACAGTATTATTATCTGTTTTAGACAGGGTTTTTTTTTGTATGAGGCTGCCAAAGTGATAGCCTGATAGCAGGAGTAGAATTCATCAACAACCCATAATGCCCCACTGCTGGGCTCGGGGCTCCTCTCAGTGAAATGTCCGAAATATTTATTTATTTTACAAATCAGATTACAAATCAAGTCTTTGACAATTCAACTCTTGCATAGTCCTCTCTTTAACATGAGGTTTTGGCCTTCTATATCACGTTTCTTTTTTTTTTACTATCACCTCCGGCGTTTGTCGGAGCCTACTTCTAACCATATATATAT